>QODF01000156.1:645432-698717 GCA_024372805.1 Oostethus manadensis
TACATTTTTTTTATTTTACACAAATCGGTTCAGTGTTTTAATTAATAGTATTAATAGCCACATCTTTGTTTGTTGAATTTTGTGGTTGTAACAGGTAACCTTACAAAAATTGACGTTTTTTAAAATTGCATGAGTTCTGTAGTATTTTGTAATACAACATATAGAGGAGGCATACCTTAAACGTGCGTCATCATGTATTATACAGTATATACAGGATAGCATGAACTGCACAACCAGTTTTACACCCAGCCTGTACAAAATAACACCTTTAAGAGGCAAAATGATCAGGCTAACTGGCCCGTGAAAAAAAACGGTTCAGTGATGTCAGAAGAAGGCAAAACAAAAACTATGAGAGCACCGGAGGCACACGGCTGCCACCGGTAAGGTAAGCATTTTTTCCCCACTAATACAGACACTCATATTTAGTGACTTATATTTGTAATATTAATATGTAATATAATAGGTTTATGTAATATGAATAAACAAAAACTATGCATAACGGGGATGAAATCCGCAGCAACTGTGCGTAAAAGACGCATTGCCAGTTTGGTGGTCTGGCCCTTGTCACTTGTGTTTGCTTGTGAGATGAACTTGCATTACCCAATATAAAACCATCATTTTTGCAATTCTTGCTTACAGAATCAAAGTTTATTTCCAATTAACCACATCCATATCAGATCCACTGGCAACCGATGATGATGAGGAGGAGGAGGAGGAGGGGGGGGGGGGGGGGGGGGGGGGGGCGATTCGGGGACAGATGAGGTGGTGGAGACGGGAGACAGAGGGAGACGGGACAGTCAATACAGTGTAAAATCTAAGTGCTGATACAGATAGTTACTCTAAACAGTGGTTGTTGTGATTTTTAAAAGCATTCAAATTACCACTATTTTCATCCTTACAGTAGTTCTTAATCATTATTTTTTATTTTAAGGGTTTTATCATTTATTATTCATGTATTTGATATTATTATTTTGCGGTTTCAACCTTTCATCCACATGGAAACACCATTCTGGGTGACCTGAAACTGTATTTTTTGAAAACGGCTTCCAGAGAGGGAAAACATTGGCTTGTCGTTTCCGTGTATAGCATGTGAATCCGGGAAGGTTTCCACGTGGAAAGGGCCTGAGAGCAGAAAAAGACGTCACCTTTGCGTGGCCACTGACCATGCAACCCCCGCAGGAAATCATTCTCACATTGAACACGTTCCTACCAAGGCACAGATAATAATAACAGATAATATTGTTTGTCCTTGGACCCGACATGCAGCTTCATTTAGATGATTGTCTGGAATATTTGATGGAAAGTGTTGTGCTACAGCAGAACATGGACTTTGAAGCCCAGTTCAGCAGCATTATGTAATGTATGTGTATATATGTACAGTATACATCACATTGGACCGGCGCAATGAACACTTCTTTACACATCTTTACACGTGATGTTCTGTCACAGAAGCTTCAAAGCTTCCTCCACGTTCAACATCACAACAATGCTCTCGTCGACAGCTGTGCACGAAAATAGACTGCTGTACGTCACGGATGCCGCAACTCAACTTTCACCGCAAACGCTTCCACCTCTGCCCAGGTGGCTCGTGTGATGGCCCGTTTGACATTGACGGGTTTTTTTCAGATTATATCCTTCTGCTGACATTTGGACATCAACTATTTTGGCATGAGATGTGTTGCTTAAAACAGCTTACAGTCTTCTGGGATGACTTGGTGCTGAAGGACGCAGTCCTTGAGCCAAGCACATCTTTACCGGGTGGTGTGGGCGTATATATATTTATGTATATAAGAAATATAAATATATAAATACATGCTCAGCGTTTATAAGAGTGTGTTCCTTTTCATTGACACCAACAAAGCAGTCAATGTTGAATGTTTTTTATTTGCTTATCTTTCTTCACCATCTTCATCCAGTTCCATTCTTCGTCTCCAGAAGGACACCTGACGACTCTGTGGGGGCGGGGCTTCGGGAACTAAGCAAACGACACGACTCATCAAGTTTGTGCTTCACAAATAAGCTCTCAGTCATGCAACCGACCTGGGCTTCTCCACGTCATCGATGGTCTCGGGCAGCCTGGTTTTGAGCGTCTCAGGCAGAATCAGCGTCACCAGGCCAAACCCGATGGCCCCAGTGCCGAGGATCACCTGGGGAAGAAGAGTCCACATGTCCTCCAGCAGCAGGATGAGCGGCGCCACCAAAACGCCAATCCGAGACATGAAGCTTGAGTAGCCCAAACCGTTTTGTCTGGTGGCACAATTACAAGGCACGAGACAGAAACCACACTTCAGTACCGTATACTACACTTTATGCGGGCAAACCGACAATGGACGTGTGGTTAAAGTACCTGACCACAGTGGGGTAAAGTACCTGACGACGGTGGGTTAAAGTACCTGGCGACAGTGGGTTAAAGTACCTGACCACAGTGGGGTAAAGTACCTGACGACGGTGGGTTAAAGTACCTGACGACGGTGGGTTAAAGTACCTGACCACAGTGGGGTAAATTACCTGACGACGGTGGGTTAAAGTACCTGACGGCGGTGGGTAAAGTACCTGACCAGAGTGGGGTAAAGTACCTGACCACAGTGGGGTAAAGTACCTGATGACGGTGGGTAAAAGTACCTGATGACAGTGGGTTAAAGTACCTGAAAACGGTAGGGTAAAGTACCTGATGACGGTGGGTTAAAGTACCTGACGACGGGGGGTTAAAGTACCTGACGACGGGGGGTTAAAGTACCTGACCAAGGTGGGGTAAAGTACCTGACCACGGTGGGGTAAAGTACCTGATGACGGTGGGTTAAAGTACCTGATGACGGTGGGTTAAAGTACCTGAAAACGGTAGGGTAAAGTACCTGACGACGGGGGGTTAAAGTACCTGACCACGGTAGGTTAAAGTACCTGACCACAGTGGGGTAAAGTACCTGATGACGGGGGGTTAAAGTACCTGACCACGGTGGGGTAAAGTTCTGTGGTGTAGAGGTAGACGGCAGTGAAGGACGCTTCAGACAGTCCTTTTCCCAGAATGGCCACGGCAGAACGCAAATACCACAAACCTGCGATAGACAGAAATGTCGTTATAACTTCATCACGTCCTGTATGAAATATGGCAACGTAGCGTAAGGAGAACAGAAAGCCAAAGTTACTTTTGGGAAGAAAGATGTTGATAACGATGCAAGCTCCTGTCAGAACGAGCGAGCCAGACAGGCACTTCCTGCATCCGATCTTGTTGATCAAAACGTAAATCAGCAGCTTGGCGGGAACTTCGATGGCGGCATAGATGAAGTGAGTGAGATACATGTTCAGGCCGAAGCCGACGATATTCAAGCTGATTCCGTAGTAAGTCACCGCAACCCCGTACCTGCACACACACACACACACACACACACAAGTAGCGTTAATGATGTCAAATGTGATGTAAAATGAAGTAAAGCTGTTTTTCACATGAAGATGCTTGATGAGGAATGATAAAATAATAAATTAAAAGACTTATTATTATTATTGAGAATGAATTACTACCGTATCATTGGTCCGTGAGACAAAATAGGCAAAAATAGGCACCAAAAAATCAAGAAAAAATTCACCTTCAATATACTTACAATGAAACATTAGTTATTAGCATGTTTTTTGGTTAACATCAAAAATCTTGCCTCACTCTGCATACATTTCCCGCTTGTTCCTCGTTAATATCTCAGTTCATATCAGCCATATCAGTCACATCTACGTCATGCATGATGTCATCACCGGTTTCACTGGTTTCACTGATAAATGTTACGTACGTTTTGTAAAATCAAGGCTTTGTGCAAATACACCTACAGTGTCGGGTACATTTTTAAAAGTATTCCATATCATAGCAAATGGAATAAAAGACCTTTCATTAGTTTAATAATTAAAAAATTATGAATGTGAATACATTTATCATCCTAATCAATTATGCAATTTTAAACCCTGAATTACAGTATATTGCAGAGTAGAATAGTTATTTACAATACAGTCAAGCTAATATAAGGACAGAAAATTGTTCCACTAAAGATTCTTCCACAAGAATTGCGGGCGTAAATGAACCCGACTACCCTCTGCAAGCGTTTGTTGCATTACAGGTGTTATGTGCTCACGAAAGGAAAAATATGGGGAAGTGTCAAAACGGGGCAAAGAAGGTAAAACACGGTGGTTTTGCAGAAGGGTTGACACTGAGGTATGGGCGTACGGCTGTAGGATACCCACCAAACAAGCCCGATCACTAGCGTTAGCTGTCTTAGCTTTGGTGTCTTAAAAAGGTGAAGGTAGGTGTAACCTTTCTTCTTTTCCAAAGTTTCCACAGGAGACAAAGCCTGTGCAGACACAGAGAGAAACAGATAGACAGGTCCAACGCCCTCCAGTGGAGGAGGTAGGAAACACCAAATGAGCCAAATTAGAAAAGATTTACCTCCAGTTTGAATTTAGATATCTTGGGTTTCTTGTTCATCTTGGCACATTTATCCAGGTAAAACTGGGCTTCCTCCACTTTACCGTTAGCTAAAAGCCATCGAGCCGATTCCGGCACCCACCTGCACGTGGGACACAGAAGATGCGCACCACGTCGGCAGCACAAGACACGATCCTCATCACGGCAAAACAAGATGGCGACTGACCAACAGGTGAGGATAGCAAAGCCTAGGGGGGCCGTCACCGTCATGATGAGGGGCCTCCAGTCGTTGATCAGGTAAGCGAAGGCGCCCAGCAGCATGTTACCTACAGGCCAGGCCAGACCACCCAGCAAGCAGATAAAAGACCTGTGAGCCGCGTCCACCCACTCAATACCTGCAGGGAGATACCTACATATGTCACACATCAATACCGTTATTGGACATGTATCTATCCTGTATGTATCTATCCTGTATGTATCTATCCTGTATGTATCTATACTGTATGTATCTATACTGTATGTATCTATATGTTTCATGTACTTGGATGGGCATGGATTTGCGTGGTAACAAACACCCTCATTGGAGTTCATCGTACATATATTTCAGGGGTGCACACGCTTTTTAAGTATGCAAGTTAGAAGTTAACATGATCTATCGCTTACTATAGCACATCTAACAAGTGTTTGCCCCCTTCCTGATTTCTTATTTTTTTCATGTTTGTTACACTTCCCAGTTTCAGATCATCAAACCAGTTCAAATATTAGTCAATCACCACAAAACTGAACACAAAATGCGCTTCTTAATTGAAACTTTCTCTTATTAAGGGAGAAAATGTGTGAAAAAGGGATTGCCCCTCCCAGCTCCGGCCTTGCTTTGGGACTCCAGCCAAGCACAGTGAGAGCCAAGTTTCATAAATGACCAAAACATGGACCAGTGTAAAACTTCCCAACCAAAATGACTCTAAGAGCGCAGCGGCGTTGAATCAAGGGGCAAAGTGACGTTTTTGCGATCGACCCAAACTATTTTCACGACCCGCTGGTAGCCTGCGAGCAACAAAAAGGGCATGTGGTGTTCTAGTGGTGTTAGGGTTAAATGTCTTATACTCTATCCACCATCATTTGATTTGAAATGGTCCTGGTTAAGACTGGCATAAAATGACTAACCGGGAGGCCATGACACTGGCGTGTTGGCGCTGACTCACAGAGGGTGATGGAGGTGATGCTGATGCCCGTCAGGCCCACTCCCGAGAGAAATCTCAGCACAGCAAACATGGTGTAGGAGTTTGCGAAGGCGCTGGAGAAGCCGAACAACATGGCGATGACGTACGAGGCCAGGAGACAGCGTTTCCTCCCATAACTGCACACAGGCAGCAGTCAGTCAAGAAAAAAAAAGTGACGCCGTCGGACGGACGTCGTTTACTTGTCACATAGCACTCCGAACACGATGGTGCCGATCATGACTCCCATGAAGAAGATGGTGCTGGTGGTCTTGGGAAGGTGTTTCCAGTCACACACGAGATCCCACTGACACATTCAAAAACAAACACAGCATTTAGTCGTTCTCCAAGGTCAATACATCACCGTGTGCAGCACTGGGGGTAAGGTGGGTGATCAAACCACCAACCCTCTGGTGTGTCCACCACCTGGGTGCATTAATTATCTGCCCCCTTTTTTCTGTTTTTACATAATTAAAGGCATCAAGGGTGAAGATCTGTGCACCTCACCTCCAGTTGCAACTTGAACGTCAGCCATTATCTAATACAATCTTAACCACACCCACACTCATCATAAAAATGGGGGAATCTGTCTGTAATGTCCCAACTGCAAAAAGAAGCATGATCCCTTCTCCATGGATGCTTTCCTCCGATTTATTTGTGTGGGTTGTAGCCGGACTGTACATAAAGTACGCAGGCGATAAACGTGTGAAATTGGCGAGCTTTGTATTCGTGGGGTACCTCGGTGGCCAGCGTGGAGGAGAAGGTGTCGTTCAGGTAGATCCAGCCATGCCGGCAGCCGGTGGTGGGGAGTCCGCTGCCGTCAGAGCGGTTTTCCAACATTTGGAATTGAGGCTGCGCAAACATCCTGCAGGCCTGCGGCTCTCCGTCGTCTCTCAGAGGAATGCTGACGGCCACCCGCTGGGCCTCGCTCAGGTTCCCCAAGAGTCCTGCGGGGTCCAGTTTGCTGACGTCGCAGCGGTGGGGGGGCACGGCCGCGATGAAGTTATTGAGCAGAAAGTGACCCGACAGCACGATTCTGGGGCTCACGAGCAGGATGAAGCTGAGCATTTGGAAAAGCCCATAGCTGCCGACGTCCTCTAAGATGTTGTCAAACGCCATGCCGGCTCACCTCACCTTCTCCAGCAAAGCTTCGTTCTCATTAACTGCTGCTGCACCTTTGGACCTCTCGCCGTGTGAACGCTCACTTATTAATTTCATCTTGTTGTTGGCTAGAAGTGTTCAAAGGCTGACATATCCATCTCCGTGATGGATGGCATGAACGTGTACATCGCATACAGCACACTGTAGCAGCATCACTGAGACACAAGGTAGTACTAATTGCGGTAGTAGTAGTAGTAGCATCCCTGTGTTGTTCTCTACACCCGCGTAATGTTTGACTCTTTCCATGCACTGTGCAATCAAACATTGGCAGAGCGACTGTGCTGCCTTCAGTGGCGCTGGCTAGTGTACTTTGGAACAAATACTTTTGGATAGACTTCAAGAATACATAAGAACCCCTGCCAATCAAATTGCTTCTATAAATAAACACAGCGCAGAAATTGTTGGATAGACCGAACACGACAACATTTAAGTTTCCGGGACGCATCCAAAAAGGAGTGCACTTATGATTGCCAAAACCAAAGAGAGCTACATTTTCCTTCATTTTCTATGGCAGACAAACATGACAAAGTGCTAAATGCGGTGAACAAAGTCCAATATCTGGGGCACATTGTTAGGAATGATTTACGTGATGATGATGATGATGGGTCAACTGTATGCACAAGGCAGTATTTTGGCACCTAAATTTCACATGATGAATTTCAGAGGATGCTAAATCAGCCCTGAACTCCACTCTATACGACCCGTTTGTGGTGCACGTACAGTAAAGCCAAAAAAAAAACGCTTCAGGTGGCATTCACGATTTTGCTCAAACTCCCAAGAGGGACGAGCGCCACTCATATGTTTGTAACTAGAATTTTATCCAAACTTTTGTGCGGCGACTAGTGGACTTCATCCATCCGTTTATTATATGGCTTATCCATATTAGGGTAGCGGGGGTATGCTGGAGCCTATCCCAGCTGACGTTGTGCGAGAGGCGGGGGGTACACCCTGGACTGGTCCCCAGTCACTCGAAAAACCAAGTCATAAACAAAGTGATGCAAGGTACTCCTCTTGTTTTTGGAAACATTGCAATCAATGCTTGTACTTATGTTGGCAAGGACAGTAATGGTTGTATACTGGTGTATCCTGATAACATTTAAATCAGACTGGAATGGCATCGACTCAGCCTTGCGACTCAACATTAAGCACACTTATAAGTAGTTGCTACGTACTGGTGGCCTCTGCGGTCTTGAAGGTATGAAGACTGCAACGGTATCTAAGAAGTGGTTACAATCAAACAACAACATTCCAGCCGCGCTTTTCGTTGTCCACTAAATGTAGCAGCAATTTGTGTTGCACAACCGCATACCGTGGCATTACAGTATGCTTGTCATCAGGTAGCCATCATTTTGCATGGGGGATTTGAAGGACATGCATAAAGTGTTGTTTGATGAACGCAAGTACAGTCATGCCCGGTCATGTGATGCTTCATTTTAACAATGTATCCTCAAATAAGCCAAATGCCCACTTGACCTCCCGTTCTTAACTAAGGAGGTTTTTCACACCCGCTCCTCTGCAGGTATCACTGCAGGCGTCACACATCTGTGAAGAATTGTAGCTGAGATTTGACTTTGTAGTTCTCCTGTTTTTTTTCTGGTTGGGCATCCGTGAGTTTGTGTGTGTGTGGGTATTCTCCGGGTACTGCGGCTTCCTCACACATTCCGAAAACATGTGCGCTAGCTTCATTGGCTACTCTAAATTGTCCATAGGTATGACTGTGAGTGTGAATGCTTGTTTGTCCCTATGTGCCCTGCCGTTTAGTGGTGACCAGTCCAGGGTGCACTGGTCACCAGTGCCTGAAGTCAGCCGGGCATACCCTAATGAGAATACGCGGCATAAAAAATGGATGGATGGTTTTTCCTGGGATGTGATGTACTTTTGCAGTTCATGCTGGGAAACCTGGGGACACTCTGACCCTGACGTCTCCCACAGCCTTAGCACTGACGACTCGGGCTGGCTCAGCAACCCAAGCTCCCCAACTGTGACCTTTTGTTTGTATGCCATTTGCTCCTCACAAAAGATGTGAACCAACAAGCTAGCACAACCTTTTCCAAAACTTCATCATTGTTTGGATTGAACGGAATCTCTGTAAGGCTATCTTTCCAACAGGAAGTTACCAGGGTCTCCCCAAGGGGCGCTGGGACTGATGTACCCCACAAGAGTCCAGGACTTTTCTCTTTGAAAATGACTAATCCAGGAAGAGCTGTGGTTGGAATTACTTTGCTTTCTCCTTTAGAAGATAAATATACTGGATCATACACCAAACTCTCAGACTCGAGCTGTCCTATCTAGTCTGACTGGTATGTGTCCCACCTAGTATTTGAGCATGAACTGATGCTCAGATGAGAGGCGAAACATCTCTAAGGCAACCTGAACAGTCGACTTGCGATTGATTAAAGGATGCCGTTTTCTTCCGTACATGTGCCGGTAATACTCACATCATTACAGTTAAACTGCATATTTTTGTGTGGCCTTTTATTGTGGCCAGCCTAAGGCACACCGGTGCAATAATGTTGACCTACCACAGCTGTGAGGCATCTGAATTATGAATGCTCACTAACAGATTAGACAGAAATATGTGTTTTGCATTTCTAAGTTCAGAACATGAAAAACGGTAGCAAAATCAAAAATGCTGCGTTTATGTTTTAAAGATTGTGTATAAATTTTGCACTTATCTTATATTACAACGCTTTATGTTAGTCATCAGCACTTTCTGTCCTTTAGATGGCGACAAAGTCTACTGAGAACACCAACAAGACCAGACTGAAGGGACTGTCAATATAATGAATGTTTGCTTTTACCACAATAAATCAGTACATTAGCTTCCTGCTATTTTTCCTTAATTTTCTTCATGTTACATACATGTAAAAATAAATGTAAAGATTGTAGACCTGCCCTACCATTAAAACATATGATATGCATGGTTGTCGACCTGCTCCATCATTAAAACATATGATAATCATGGTTGTAGACCTGCTCCATCATTAAAACATATGATAATCAAGGATGTAGACCTACTCTACCATTAAAACATAAGAGGATCGTGGTTGTAGACCTGCTCCATCATTAAAACATATGATAAGCATGGTTGTAGACCTGCTCCATTGTTAAAACATGACAATCATGGTTGTAGACCTGCTCCATCATTATTGTATTTTAGGATCATGGTTGTAGACCTGTTCCCTCATTAAAATATATTAGGATAAGGGTTGTAGACCTGCTCCATTATTAAAACCTATGATAGTTATGGTTGTAGACCTGCTCCATCATTAAAACATATGATAAGCATAGTTGTCGACCTGCTCCATCATTAAAACATATGATAAGCATGGTTGTAGACCTGCTCCATCATTAAAACATATGATAATCAAGGATGTAGACCTACTCTACCATTAAAACATAAGAGGATCGTGGTTGTAGACCTGCTCCATCATTAAAACATAAGATAAGCATGGTTGTAGACCTGCTCTACCATTAAAACATATGAGGATCACGATTGTAGACCTGCTCCACCGTTAAAACATATGATAATCATGGTTGTAGACCTGCACTATCATTAAACCATATGAGGATCACGGTTGTAGACCTGCCCTACCATTAAAACATATTAGGATCATGGTTGTAGACCTGCTCCATCATATAAGCATATCAGTATCACGCTTGTAGACCTGCCCTACCATTGAAACATATGATAAGCATGGTTGTAGACCTGCTCTACCATTAAAACATAAGAGGATCACGATTGTAGACCTGCTCCACCGTTAAATTATATTACAATCATGGTTGTAGACCTGCACTATCATTAAACCATATGAGGATCCCGGTTGTAGACCTGCCCTACCATTAAAACATATGATAAGCATGGTTGTTGACCTGCTCTATCATTAAAACATATGATAAGCATGGTTGTAGACCTGCTCTACTATTAAAACATAAGAGGATCACGATTGTAGACCTGCTCCACCGTTAAAACATATTATAATCATGGTTGTAGACCTGCACTATCATTAAACCATATGAGGATCCCGGTTGTAGACCTGGTCTACCATTAAAACATATGATAAGCATGGTTGTAGACCTGCTCCATTGTTAAAAAATATCAGGATATTGGTTGTAAACCTGCTCCCTCATTAAAGTACATGAAGATCATTGTTGTAAACCCGCTCCCCCATTAAAGTACATGAGGATAATGGTTGTAGGCCTGCTCCATCATTAAAGTACACCAGTCATGGTTTTAGACCTGCTGCATGTGTAAAGTTTTTTGGCATAACCTGTGTTGTGAAACAGCACCATATGAATAAAACTGACTTGACCTCTTTGTTCACATTTACTTTGTCTTTGTTGAACGGCAGGCACAGCAAAGCGACAGACTTTGTCACAGAACACGGTCCTCAGGCAGGATGCGGTCTTTGCGTGTCTTCAGGTCATCTCTGAGGCACAAAGTTGTCTTCCATGAGTCAAGTGTAGACAAAGACCTCGTCTGCTTTGTCCGTGTACAGGACGTGACAAGAAAGGCCGTGTTTGGAGCGATTGTTGGGTCTGGAAGCACAAAGACAAAGATGCTTATGCAAGTTCTTACTCAATCGTCCCACTTTGGACACAAAAAGTGCTAAATATGGATGGGAAAAGACTTGATGATACTTGGAGAGGAAGTGAGGACAAACATTTATCTTCTCTTACATAACACATGGACACCTTTGACCTTCATTCTGATTGGACCTTTATTCCTACACAAAACATTAAAATATTTTTCCAATCTCTTCATTGCCTCTCAGCATCCTGACATTCAGAGGACCTTTTCACCCCTCTTTCTGACCTTGAGAGCACTTCCTGTGTGGAACAACATGTGTTTTTCACCCCACGTCATCGCAAACATCTGCTTTCTCGTGAGAATCTTCCTTCCACTGTGCGTGTGTGTTGTCCCAGTTGGAGTATCTTTGGATCGGAACAGAACATAAACACGGATTACTGTGTTGGACAAACCTTCTAAAAGGAACTCCCAAAGAACAGATTTAGTCATCAGACGTCCTACAAATCAAATTTATAAGATATCATCAGAAAGAAGGTCCAAAGGGGTCAGGTCCACCTGGTGCCGACAAAGACAAGAAGGCGGTGAAGGAGGATAAGATCAATATGCTTTAATAAGAACATATCAGTGCAGTAAAACAAACATCTTACATAGTAGTAACAAAGCTAATATGTATAAATGTATGTATATATATATATATATCATATATACATACAGTATATATATACATACAGTATATATATATATATATATATATATATATATCATATATACATACAGTATATATATACATACAGTATATATATATATATACACATACAGTATATATATATACACATACAGTATATATATATATATATATAATCAATTTATAGCATATCCAAAAGCATAATCAGCAAAGGCAACTAAAAAGGTGCAAATATAACGCTCACGCTCAGAGTGAAAAAATACAAACCCTGTTTGAATACAACGACACAAAATGCTGATACCGTCTTCGGAAGCGGGGGAGGAATTTATTCCTTTGTCATGTTGGGCGAAGTTTGTCCAAAAGTCAACGTTGTGTTCCGCTAAATCTAAATGACCGACAAAACGTTAGCATTGCTTACTAGCATTCACATCCACAGGAGCTACTTAACGGTACATCAAACTAACTTACGAACAAACTAGTCTGCTAGCAAACTGGTCTACTAACAAGGTAGTCTACTAATAAACTAGTATGTTAACAAACTAATCTACTTAGAAAGTAGTCTACTAATAAACTAGTATGCTAACAAACAAGCTAGTCTGCTAACGGGAAACTGTCTACTAACAAAATAGTTTACTAATAAACTAGTTTTCTAACAAACTAATCTACTTAAAAAGTAGTCTACTAATAAACTAGTATGCTAACAAACTAATCTACTTAGAAAGTAGTCTACTAATAAACTAGTATGCTAACAAACAAGCTAGTCTGCTAACGGGAAACTGTCTACTAACAAAATAGTTTACTAATAAACTAGTTTTCTAACAAACTAATCTACTTAAAAAGTAGTCTACTAATAAACTAGTATGCTAACAAACAAGCTAGTCTGCTAACGGGAAACTGTCTACTAACAAAATAGTTTACTAATAACTAGTATGCTAGCAAACTAGTCTAATAAGAAAGTAGTGTGCTAACAAAGTAGTCTGTGGAGTGTCCAAAACAAGCATCCAGGAGTAACCCACTCTGCCCGCACTAGGTATTGAACACGAGATCTTCGTAATGGGAGGTAAGAGCGCTGACCACTCGGCCAAAGAACCAGACTATCCGCTAAGCAGTGTGCGCAGCTCTCAAGGCAGAGCGAGAAAGGTTTATTAACATACTTTTGCACAGCTGCACTGGCTGGCACACGTTAATCGTGCGTTGGTGACTGAATAGCTGATGCTTGTTTTCGAGCTGGGAAAGCATAGCATTGTAGTTCTGTAGGTGATGTCCTATGAAACGTTCCCCGGTAGAACAGGCTGTGTTTACCGCTACCTGCGTTCCTCTCACGTACGTGCACATACTTAATCATCAAGGCTTCCTAAAGACACGTCATAAAAGTCCATTCTTCCTCATGGCTGCGTTCCATCATTTCTTACAGTACAGTAATCCCTTCTTTTTAGTCCTATCGGTGCCATACCTGACCATGAAAAGTTCATTTCCCTAATGTAGGACTCCTTATTTATAAATGGAATATTTTGGTAGCTACAGCATAGAAAATATCTTGGCAACCTTCTAAACGTGGCTTTTACCATTATTACAGCCTTCCAGACATGAAATAACACCCCTATGGTGACCTTTACACTCCCATCACTTAATATAGCAGACATAATAGGAGAAAATAAGACATAAATAAGACTAGTGCTTGTGTGTGTTGCTTTAAATGTGTTCCAGTGTTAAACAGCGAGTTGGGGGTTCAAAGTTAAATTTTGATTAGCTTCTGTTAGCAATTATTGTACTGAAAGCTGCAATGAAATCCTGTTCTGGGGATCAAGTCTGGTGCTTGTGTGTCTCAGCCAGCATTACAGTAACATTACTGGCGCAGTGTGACTACATATCACCTCTTTGAATGCCTTATATTTGTATTTTTATGCTTGAAAATGCTAAATTGAAGAATTTAAAAAAATATATCAAATGTGCACATTTTTGGACTAAATATACAGGTTATCAACCAGCACGATTGAATAAAAAATATATTTTTGTTACGATGATAGAGTGAAGAGGGAAAGCAGCCTTACATAAGTCACATGATGTAACTAGGTTGCCCCCTCTTCCATCCATCCATCCATTTTCTATACCGCTTATCCTCATTAGGGTCGCGGGGATGCTAGAAACTATCCCAGCTGACTTTGGGCGAGAGGCGGGGTACAACCTGGACTGGTCGCGCCTCCGCTTCCATAAAGTTAAATTTAACTGGTCAACGTGGGTTTTAGTGGGGCTAGCACTGGTTCTGGCTCTGTCCTGGTCTGGGTTCTAGCTGGGATTATTTGGTTTCCTGTGCCCTAGGCAGGACACCACGGGCTCTAAGGGGTCAGCGTGCGATCCAAATCAAGGGCTTTAAAGGTGAGACGAGCGCTTCCCTTCCGAGAAAATATCAGCATGATGTGAAGCAAAGCACATAGAAAGTATACAGTGTTTACCCTTAGTTACTACCTTCTTTATCACCACTATGCAAAATGCTACATCGTATCTGGCAACGTTTTAAAGCACAAACAAGAGTCCAGTCCGGCCAACTGTGGGGGAGGCACCAGGTCACGGTCACGTTAGAAACATCCTGTCTTTAAACACGTATATTTTTCATAGAAATACATACATACACATATATATATAGACATACATATACAGTATATATGTCTATGTATATGTGTGTGTGTGTATATATACATATATGTACTGTATGTTTATAAATGTAGGATGGGGGTCTGTCTGTACTTTATCCAAAAGAAAGAAAAAAAAGAGTTTACATAAAAGCTGTGTAATCTCATCTAAAGTGTCCTCAATGTCAAGTCTTTTGTCCCGACAAACAAATAAGCCTCCATCAGCGCTCGTTGGCTTGGAAGCTTTCTAAGAGCGCCTATGCTGGTCCAAACATCTCCAAAAGTCTCAGTGATTGCCACAAATTCTACGCTTTAGAGTGGAACACACGGAGAACGTTCGATTATTTATTACCGCTTCAGCAAAAATGTAAACAAAGGAGCGCTAGGACCACAAAATTCGACCATTATTTCCACATTAAAATTGCAATTGTACAAGAATATAGATGAAATATTACCTTTATGGTTATGATAAACAATGTACAAGACAAAGTAATAATAATATAGTCATAGAATGATGGGAAAATGCTTTTTGACAAGAAAAGTTATCATTTTAACATAATATAACTGAAAATTTATGAGACATTTATAATATTACAAAATTAAGATCATCGTATAACTGCTGGCATTTGAAGAACCGCTTTTGGATTAAAAATACATATTTTTGTAATGTTAGGCATGCTCCAATCAGGTGCCAGTCATCAAGGACTGAAATTGGCTGATACTCATCACATGGATGTACTGTACATTTTTCAATGTAATTTTAAGAATGCTATTGGGAGGGGAAATGGCACAACAGTTGGGTCCATTGACTGCCAGGAGGCCCAAAAACAGATCAATACTAATAAAATATGTAAGTAATTAATGGAGGTGGGGACAACATGTTTTTTTCATGGGACCCAGAATACCTGGCTGTTACTGTAAATAATGCAAAAAGGAGCCATAAAATCACCGTAAAACATATTTGACTTCCTTTTGGAAGACCACGTAGTCACTCTGAAACTTCCAGAGGACGAGGCGCCTTCTTTAAGGAGACTTTGGCAAAACCGTCCTCGCACCGACGAGAAAGGCTTCATCTGGTCCAAAGAATTCAACAGTTTTTCGGGTTATTAGCTTAGTCGTCCGACTGTCACACACATACAGGGACCATGGGCCTCCAAAAAACTCAGTCATGTGTCGTTCTTCAAACGCCGTACATTCCCGCCAGGTATTTTGGTGGCAGGTGTTAGCGCGGCAGACATGACTGTTTTTGTTTTGGCTGTTTGGCACTGCCAGCGATGTTAGTTAGGGCAAGATACCACACTTAGTGCTTAGTGCAATAGTGCGATGGTTGGCTTTTGTGGTCGTTGTGATATGGTGATCATGCAGTATTTAACAGAAATTGGCCGATACCGATAGTTGGCCGATCATTCGGAGCGTCCTCATAAAAAAATAAAAAAAATTATAAAAAATTAAAATAACTATTACTCCACTGTGAAAATATTATTATTATTTATATGAATGTGGCCCTAACAGTCCTTTGCAGGATACAGCTAGTAGGTGCTATCGATCACAGCCACATGCACACACTTATTGCAGTGTGCGTGTGTGTGTGCATGCGTGCATGCGTGCGTGCAACATGGCAACTTCAGTTAACTGTGGTGCTTCAGTCTGACGAGAAAAGAGAAGAAAAAAAATCAGCTTGTAAAGGTGCCAGTAGCAGAAGACAATGAAGTGTTGTTACAGTACATGCATGTACTGTGTTAGTAATGCACGGTGACTAAACGACATGTTAGCTGACAGTGAAAATCTATTTCACAGTACTAACAAGAGCAGCTCCTCGCTAGTCGTTGAGGAGAACGGTTTTTCACGACTTGGAGACGGAGTGGTCTTCTGAGACGGGGACCCCACAAGTACAAAACACTTAGCAAGCAGTCAAATATCAAAGCTGTCTTTTGGAATCAGAATCACTTTTCTATTGGTATTTGACTTGAAAGTGGTCCAAATTCAATGCTGGTTCTTGAGACCCGGAAGCATTAGCACTAGCCTCTTAGCTAAAGGAGTCAGCTGACATAAAGCGTGCAGGGCTACAAATAGACTCCGTATTGGAGGGTCGACGTGTAAAAGTGTGTTGTGTGAATCCCTCTGTCTACATGTCAGATAGCGTCACATGACGCAGCTGAGGGACAAAGAGGAAGTGGCACATTGTGGACGTGGTCAATGTCATAGCGGTTAAAGAAGGCTAGTGAGGCTATTTGAGCCCGAGATGGCTTCCGAGTTTTGGTGGGCGTAACCCAAAGTTTGGGTCCATCACGGTGTTACATGTGGACCTTCTAGGTGGCCTGGTCCAGAGCTCGCAGCAGATCACAGCCCTGGAGGAGGTGCAGGTTGCCCTGCAGCGGCACGTTGACCTCGCAATCATAGCGGGTCAACTCTGGGAGACAGGAAGATTCGAAGGATGGACCCAATAAGCGACTGGCAAGACCTGGGAAAAAAAGCATAAGTTTGTTGGAGTAAATGTCCACTCATATGGTGGAACACCTATTTTCATACACCCTGATATTCAACAAAAATGTGCTAAAAATATGCCTCGGTTTTCATACGGTAAAACAGTGCACCTAACAAACTAAGACAAGGAATCTAGCATCCAAACTAAGCATCCACGCGTTGGTGACTCCATGGGAAGCTGGGACACTGGAGGCAAATAACAGCCAGGGAATTTGCACATCTATTCATCCATTTTCTATGCCGCTTATCCTCATTAGGGTGACGGGGATGCTGGAGCCTATCCCAGCTGACTTTGGGCGGGAGACAGGGTACACCCTGGACTGGTCGCCAGTCAATCACAGGGCAGAAAAACAAACATTCACACTCACATTCATACCTACCGCCAATTTAGAGTTGCCAATTAACCTAACATGCACGCTTTTGGAATGTGGGAAGAAACTTCACACAGAGATGCCCAAAGATTCGAACGGAATATGCACATAAAGCTAGAATGTTCTCTCCAAAATGTCTTTTGTGTTCACATGTGTGTCTAGAAGGGATTCATTATTTCCTATGGAAAAATGAATTGGGTTTTTGTATGATCCGATTTTCATCTGACCTTTTGGCATTGGTTAATGACAAAAACTGGGGTTGCACTGATACACTCGGCTACAGGTGGAAAGGTATGCCTTCGTGGATTCAAATTCATTCTTAAAAAGGCATAAGAACAACAAATCATTTACAAATTCTATGCTTTTCCCCCCTGCTGGCCATTCAGGAAAACCTCCCCCCAGAAGGTCCACACACATAAAGACTTCACCTGACACAATTCCTGGATACTGAGACTTCCTGTGTTGTTGCAAAGTTCCCAAACACGGAGTCCTGTTGTCCTCTCTTATCCCGCCTGGACCAGAACCTGAAAAGACCAAAAGACAAAATGCAGCTGAGAACTGAATGTGGACATCCTCCTGCCCCATAAGAGGTGAGATCATACCAGACATGTTGCTCCTCATCTTCTTCCATATGCTTTCTGACGTCTTACATTCACCCTGAAGAGGACACACACACTTCAACACAAGAAGCACGAGCACCAAACACTACACTGAGGTACTAGGACAACTCCAGGAAGTGAACAGTGAAGCCCAAAAGTGTTCCAAGAAAGTTGGAAGCATACAATTGTCCACAGTGCACTCATCGTTGTACTGATGGTGAGCAACAAAGGAACTCACCGCCATCTGAGCGAAGGAGCGTTTAATGCCAGTGTTCACACAGGGAGGAGGACTTGTGTCTCTATAAGCGTGTCCAAAGTTCTCCACGGACCTGCACACACACATTAAAACTTGACAACTCCTGGACTTTTAGAAATTGTTGCAAAGTTTTTGTGTTCAATCACCTCTCCTTCTGCAGGATGTGTTGCAGGTTCTGCTGGCAGGACGGATGCAGGTCTCCAGACAAAAAGTCCAAGTGGTAACTTTTGTTGCCGTGTTGGTGATATGTTAACAGAGGATCAGGGGGCCATTGTAGGTTCTGAATGCCCCCCATGGATGACAGAGGGGTGCTGGCAGGCGCTTTGTACGGGGGGTTCTGTATGTGCCTCACTCTTGGGTCCAGCATCCCCTGGCTGGAGCCGCTCTTCTCCCCCGAAGCCCACGAGGTGGTGTTGGTAGGCTGGGACCGGTACCGGCCTTGCTGCTGAGGGCGTGAGGAAAGTGGCTGGAAGAGGCTGACGATGTTGCCGAAGCTCTCCTGGGGGGTCTGTGGGGAGTGAGAGAGGCCACTGCCGCCATTGCCCTTGGAGCCCCCCATGGATAACCCCACGTCCAGAGGCTCAGTGTCTGGAATGATGGGATTGAGCTGGAAGTCTTCTCCGTCCATGGGGATATAAGGAGCCAACGTCTCCAGGTCAAAGTCACTCAAGTCCCTCTGAAAGAACACAACATGCTTTGATACCTCCACCAAGGAGTGTCAGTGGAACATTACACAGAAATGTAATTGGCCCTCAAGACTTCATGAAGGATCATCAAAGATGTAGTATGACATTTTGGTTCAGATAGGTCTAGGTCTGGTCGCTTGTGTCCATGAACAGCAGAACAGAACAGAAATAAACAAACACACACACCTCAGTGGTAATGGGACTGTTGCCATCCGTGTCCAGAGCAAAGAGCCTTTCCGTTAGCTCCACCTTCAGGTCGCTGTCAGTGGTGCTGTAGTAGTCGCCTGGGCTGCTGGGCTGCTGGGGAGACCAAAGAGCCAAAGAAGATAATCAGGATTTGAGGAATGTCTGTCTTGGCACCACAGTTGTCATCAATCAAGTATACAGAATGGCAAAATAGGCCATCAAATTTCACCCCCTACTAGACACCTGCTGTTGGTCCCATGCTTACCGTAGAGCAGCTGCTGAGGCTTGGAGTTGCGCTGCACGGCGGCGGGTTCTGCTGGGTCGTGAAAGTGGCCACCATGTTCAACACGTCCCCTGGAACTGAAGGCGAGACAACGTTTTGTCTATCGTCAGTCCAGCACGGCGGTCCTGGAAGGGGCATGGCGGCATTGGTCAGCTGGCTGTATGCCGCCTGCTTTGAGGACTCCTCAAAATGAGGACCACCTGCCAAAGGGAGTCACCAATTAGAGCCAAGTGACATACATCACTATGTTTCATCACATGCTTTAGGCACCACTCTTTATCTCTGGGTGGCAAAATTCCATTCTCATTTATTAACATTTCTTGACAAAACACAGTGAAGGATGTAGAAGTCAGACCAAAGTCCAAGCTGATGATGGTGTCTCCGGGTGTGGGCGCCAGCTGGGCAAGGTCCTCAGGCTCCTCTTTGAGTTTGGTGAAGTCACCATGCTCCCCTTCCACTCCTGCTGCTGTGGCGGTGAAGAAGCTGCTGGTGAGGCGAGGTTTGAACAGGGACTCTGTCTGCTCCAGGGAGAAGATGGTGGACTTCTCCTCAATGTCACTGCGGGACAAGAAGCCGGCTGCACTGAGCTGTTTTTGATGGGTGCCCGGGGGCCTTGGCGTGCGTCTCTTACCTGAGGACGAAGTTTATACACACGATGCACTGAGGCTGAGAGTTACGGTTGTTGTAGATGACGGTACCCTGTGTTTCTACCCACACATAACCTCCGCTCTTTGCCAGCATGCGATACTGACCGCACACTGCCTGGCCTTTGGTACACACTGCAAGCAACAAAGACACTTTAAGAGGTTTTACTATTGACACCAGCACAGTGGATGGGTGGTTCCAAATGCTGCTAATCAATAAGAAGGTTGGGGGTTCAAGTACTTTGAGGGCTTGTGCTGTATATGTCGTTATGGTCATGGAAGTTGTGAATGGCATTGGCATGTGTGAGTTTTGTGATTGACAGGGGGACAAATATACTTCCGTGACTAGATTCGAGACTGGACTCGTCTGTTTTCTTAGAAGACGTTTCGTCTCTCATCCAGGCTTTATCAGTTCATGTTTAAATACTAGATAGACTAGCTCTAGTTCGACTACATAGGACAGCTCTAGTCTAAAGTGCAGGTCTAACTATTCTGACTGGTTAGGGTATCTCTAGTCTGAAGAGCTAATCTATCCCAGACAAGATCTAGTTTGATTATCTAGTCTAGATCAGACTGTGTAGGATAGCCCTACGTTTGACTAGGGGTGAGTAGAACTGTTCTGTCTAGTATGAGCTAGATTAGCGCATACTAGACATACTAGAGTCTAAGATGCATGGGGAATGAGCAGTGTTGACAAGCCCATGGTGAGGAAGAAGAAATGCAAGATTATAACGTGCGTGTGTGTGGGCGTGTGTGCGTGTGTGTGTGTGTGTGTGTGCATGAGCGCTTACAGTTGTGGTGGCTCTTGGTGACGCAGTCAGAGTCCAGAGCGTGATAAAAGTCATAAACTGAGCGGCCCAGCAGATCATCAGGAGTGTAACCCATCAACTCAGTCACTCTGCAACACACGCGCGCGCGCACGCACACACACACACACACACACACACACACACACACACACACACACACACACACACACACACACACACAAGAATAGAAAACAAGAACATTGTCAGAAAGTTTGAACTGCATTTAATTTGAAAACACGGTGAATGACACCTGCTTCCCTCCAGTGGATGCTTTTCTGTTACATCATTCATGGCTTGAACAAGGAGATTTTATCACTAGAGTGAGACCTCTCGCTCCTAGACTGTGCCAGTATGTCTGCTAACGAGCCTGAGCACCTTCAATGACCTCATTCACTTCATTGGCGCAGTGATTAGACCAAAAAAAACAGAAACCAAAAAGAAAATGGGCCCTTGTTTGTTGCCCAGTCACGCACAGATGTGCACACGCAACACGCAAATCAACACACAATACACCCCCACACCCCTAAAGAAACATTTATCCTACATGAGCAGCTTGAAAAGATTACCAGTCTGCGTGCACAAGCTTGTGTAACTTCAATCATGGTGTGTGTGCCAATGCAGGCAGCCTGCTCTTTGCCTCTATTTGTAGCGCCCTTGGAGATGCATGAGAAGAAGAGGAAAGATATGTCACACCTGTCGTCACAATAGGTGAACTTCATGTCCATGCTGTGCCTGCTCAGAAAGGTCCGGCTGTCGAGGGGTGCCTCAATGTTGGCGGGGTGAGGGATGGGCTCGCACATCAGCACCGTGCAAGTGAGCGGCGGTTCGCGCAGCACCTGCAAGGGGGCGCGGTTGTACATCTTCAGGTGGCCCGTGCAGTGCAGCACCTGCATCACCAAGACATGACATGTTATTTTTTAATGCCACTGTTTGCATGCCGGCCAAGAGGAGAAGAGTGCAGATTTACCCTGTACACAACCTCAGATTTATGCAGTATTTTAATACAAGAATATTACTATAAAAGTAACTATGGTGTAACAAAACGAAAAAACAATACATCCACAGCAAGACAACGCATCACATAAATGAACTACGTGGGTGATAAACAACAACTAAGCGCTAAATATAACGCATAACTAAAAACTTATTTCCGAATGCCCGCAAGGCATGCTGGGTAGTCCAACAGCAACAACAATATGAACTCATTCATTCATTTTCTATACTGCTTATCCTCATTAGGCTCGCGGGTATGTTGGAGCCTATCCTAGCTGACTTTGGGCGAGAGGCGGGGTCCACCCACGCACGCATGGGGAGAACATGCAAACTCCACACAGAAATGCCCAACAAAGATTCGAACCCTGAACCTCCTGACTATGAGGCCAACGTGCTATATATATATATATATATATATATATATATATATCCAAACATATATATATATATATGTTTGGATGGCTTTTTTGTAGTAGCTACTGATTGCATTACCAGACTATTTTAGTGACTCAAGCGTGCCACAACAGCGCTGGAAGTCATGTTGCCCACTACAGTTTTGATGTTAAAGGTTTGAAAAAAATTTTTCGGAAATGCCTGGCGTGCCTGATGTGGCCTGCAGGCCACAATTTGCCCACCCGTGCTCTAGAGGATGTCGTGTGTGTGTGTGTGTGTGTGCGTGTGTGTGTGTGTGCGCACGTTGTGTCTTTCTCACCTTCCAGCTGGCCGACTTGAGGTTAACGGTGCGCCCCCTGTTGGTCACGGTGCATTTCATCCGCATGAAGAAATCCCTCTCTATGTTTTGCTCTTTGCTCATTTTTCTGAAGCCACTGCCTGGAAGAAACGTTTCCAATGTGTAAATACACGAACAAAATATTCAATTATGTACTTGTATACAAATGATGCAGATTTGGATATTGCTTGACTTTACGTCACTGACCGCTGGTGTCAGAGGGAGTCTTCCTATCGGCTGACAGCAATCACATGACTCTTCTTTTTTCCCCACCCGCACAACTTGCACTCTTTTACTTTTCTTTTTAGGTTTTATCTTCGCTTTGTGACACACACATGCACTCACATGTGCAAGCGCACACACATACAGTATACATCCCACAGTTCACGCCGATTTGCCTCACTCTGGCAAAAATGGCTTAGAACACTCAATGTTTGTGTGTGTATGTGCGTGAGTGAGTGTGTGAGCAAGAGTGTATGAAAAAACGCAACAATCAAACAAACCAGATTGCTTGTACAAGTCTTCTCAAAGGTATGTGTCATGACACACATGCACGCACACACACACACACACACACACACTCGTCTCTCTGGGCTCTTCTGGCATGTTGCTATGATGCTGTCACGAGATAAAGGATGTTATGTAACATGGGAGGTCTGACGTTTGACCCACAAGCACATTTAGTGTATGTCAAGTACACTGTAATACTTTTATTTTATTTTATTCACATATTAAATTATTCTCTTTTGTGTAATTGTATTAATTCTTGTTCATGGACAAAAGGGGAAATAATCTCATAATGAAATAACATTTTCATTTTCTGGAATGAGAATGAGAATCAGCACCTCCAAGCCGGAGTCCATGGTTCTCGCCCGGGAAAGGGTAGAAAGCCATCTCCGGGTCGGGGATGAGGTCCTGCCTCAAGTGGAGGAGTTTAAGTACCTCGGGGTCTTGTTCACGAGTGATGGAAGGATGGAACGGGAGATGGACAGGCGGATTGGTGCGGCGTCTGCAGTGATGCGAACTCTGCACCGGTCTGTCGTGGTGAAAAGAGAGCTGAGCCAAAAGGCAAAGCTCTCGATTTACCGGTCGATCTACGTTCCTACCCTCACCTATGGTCATGAGCTTTGGGTAGTGACCGGAAGGACAGGATCGCGGGTGCAAGCGGCCGAAATGAGTTTTCTCCGCAGGGTGGCTGGGCTCTCCCTTAGAGACAGGGTGAGAAGCACTGTCATCCGGGAGAGACTCGGAGTAGAACCGCTGCTCCTCCGCATTGAGAGGAGTCAAGATGAGGTGGCTCGGGCATCTGGTTAGGATGCCTCCTGAACGCCTTCCTGGGGAGGTGTTCAGTGCACGTCCAACCGGTAGGAGGCCTCGGGGAAGACCCAGGACACGTTGGAGAGACTATGTCTCTCAGCTGACCTGGGAACGCCTTGGCATCCGCTAGGAAGAGCTAGATGAAGTGGCCGGGGAGAGGGACCTCTGGGCTTCCCTGCTTAGGTTGCTGCCCCCGCGACCCGACCTCGGATAAGCGGAAGAAAATGGATGGATAGATGGATGATTTTTTATTTGAATTTATAAAAAAAAGACAAACTTTTGTTAGTTAACGCAATACTTTCGCAAGATCCTGGGAAATGTTTTTCGACTTATTAGGACCCCAAATTTGTCATAAGTTCTTCCACTAACAACTTCCTTTCTTTGATAAACAGACGTTAAACCTCAATGGTGACACTTTGATGAGGTATTACATTAGACAGAATAACATTTAGGAGGTACTAAATCCAAATGGTGATTAAAATGCTGCTTTGTCAACGTCAGCAAGTCTTCAAATTAAAAGCAGCACATTTTTTGAGTTTCTGACATGACATAATGTTTACTGAGAAGATGAGAAGATGGAAACAACAATAATTAAAAAAATAATAATAAACGATAAAAAGAAAAACACTGACTGGCGGTTTTGAGGCTGAGGTTCTCTCTGATCTCGTCGTGGTCACATGGATGCGTGAAGTCAAAGATGCTGTGACCCGTCAGCTCCACCTGCACAAAAACAACCAGAATAGCATGCTAAAGTAATGATGTGCATGTACGTGTGTGCGTGCGTGCATGCACACCTGTGTGAGCCCCATGAATTTGTTGATGTTTTCCGACAGGAAGATCATGTCGCCGTCAGACGTTACCACGGTGACGAAGCCCTCCAGCGATTTCAGGTACAAGCTGCTCATCTGCTTGTCGTCCTCATCGCCATCACAGCCTGAGGGTGCACACACAGACATGCACACACACCCCCACACACACGCACAGCAAGGATGAATATAAAGGCTGCCCGTGGTATGTTTGTGTGTACATGATACAGTACACTTCGTTGACCTTTTTCTCTTCACACCAAAACAAACCAACAACACACGTCATCCACATTGACGTGTGTTGCCGTGTGCCTGCGTGCGTGTTTGAGCTTACTGTTTATTGGTGTCCTGATTGATACCTAATATTGTCCGTCACCTAATTACCGATACCAACTGATAGAAACATATTGATACCCTGAAACTAACTACGGGGTGTTGGTAGTTGTTGAGAAGGAAGTGATGGTAGCTGAGGAGGATGTTGATGGTTTCTGAGGAACGTGTTGATGGTCGTATAGGAGGGTGTGATGGTTGCTGAGGAAGACATGATTGTTGCTGAGGAGGATGTTTGATGAAGAGGGTGTTGGTGGTTGATAAGGAGGATGTTGATAGTTGCTGAGGAGGATGTTGATGGTTGATGAGGAGGGTGTTGATGATGACTGAGGAAGGATGTTGATGATGACTGAGGAGGGTGCTGATGGTTGCTGAGGAGGGTGCTGATGGTTGCTGAGGAGAGTGTTGATAGTTGCTAAGGAGGGTGTTGATGGTTAGTGAGGAGGATGTTGATGATTGATGAGGGAGTGTTGGTTGCTGAGGAGGGTGTTAATGGTTGCTAAGGAGGATGGATATGGTTGATGATGAGGATACAATGGTTGCCGAGGAGGAAGGATGTTGATGGTTGCTGAGGAGGGTGCTGATGGTTGCTGAGGAGGGTGCTGATGGTTGCTGAGGAGGGTGTTGATGGTTGCTGAGGAGGGTGTTGATGGTTACCAAGCATGGTTTTGATGGTTGATGATGAGGGTGTGATGGTTTCTGAGAAGGGTAGTGATGGTGGCTGAGGAAGGTGCTGATGGTTGCTGAGGAGGATGTTGATGGTTGATGATGAGGGTGTGATGGTTGCTGAGGAGGGTGTTGATGGTTGCTGAGGAGGTTGTTGATGGTTGCTGAGGGGATGTTGATGGTGTCTTAGGAAAGTGTTGTTGGTGGCTGAGCCGTATGTTCCTGGTGGCTGACAAGGGAGTTAATGTTAGCTGAGGAGGGTCTTGATGGTTGTTGGAAGAGAAGCTTCCATGGGGAGGCCCAGTGGAGCTCCAGCGCTTCCATCAGATAAGTGTGTCAACCTCTCCAAGATCCCACACGGTCCAGTACTTAAGAGTCCGGCCCAGATGGCGTCTGCCCTCCCGAGGTAGACTTTCTCATGGGCCCCGGGGGAGTTTGGGAGACTCTGTAGTTGGATCCAAAAGGCTGGCAGGCGGCACCTTTGGCCCACATACTTAGCTGTGATTAGCAGCCATTTGGAGCCAGTTGCACTTTTCCTCTGTGTGTTGTTCTTGTGTTGCATAAGCTTGATCACATGATCCTTTGCACTTATTTCACATTTGCCGCTGGACAGAACATTGTGGGGTTCGCTTCGTGTTCTTTTTGAAGGAGGTCAGAAGTGATGGTGCACATCATACATTTACTAACTTCATTATAAAAACATAAGAGATCCACATTCAAATTTGGTGAACACAGATCGATGTAGATGGATCATAGGAATATAAGTCAATACATTGATGTAGTGGATGAATCGTTAAACCCCTGCTTATGATGTAAGACACGCGGTTTATGTGGACAAAACAGCCTATTTTCAGGGGGAAAACAAAGACCAAAAACCAGCAAACATGTGGAGCTGTGAATGCTGAATGTGGGGTTTTACTGGTTAACAAATCTGACTACTTAAAAGGAAAGTTGTAAGACAAAGTTTTGCTGCAAAACAGCCTGATGCTAATGATACTAGAGGCTGATGATGTTAGGCTAGGCTGAGAAAGATAAAGTGTCATTATTTATAACAACATTTGTTATTATTTCTCATTGCTTTTATCATTTTCTCATAGTTTTGTTCATTCATGCACAAGTAAATTATTATGTTGTCATTAATGAACATATTTCTCTCAAATAACGCCATTTACATGGTAAATCTTGTCTCATAATACAAAAATTCCAAGACAGGAAAGCTCCCCAAGAATGAATGAATTTGGTATCTTGAGGATCCACTGTACATGTATAGATATGTCTATCCATTCAAAAGAGTATAAGGACAAAATTATTCAAGTGAAAACATTTTTCAATGACCTCAATGACCTTTCACACACAATTCACCTATTGCATATGACACAACTTGACTTGAAATGTTTTTCAAACTGTGTGTGCGTGAGTGTGCATGTGTGTGTGTGTGTGTGTGTGTGCGTGTGTGGGTGCGTGCCAGCATGTTGGCGCCACGGTGCGGGGCTGTTATGTCTAGCTGCAGTAATACTAGCAGCCGTCCACCGATGGACAGAGTTGTTTACTTGCACTGAGATCTTTTCTGCCATCTGTGTTTTCATCTGAACACTCATCTAAACATATAAACGTCTCAGGATCTCAGCCGTTCCTCAGCCAATCTCACTCTGGCATTTCTGTCCTCTCCGTCGTGCCGCTTGTCCTCTCTGTGTCCTCTGTGTGTCCCATGCCATCCCAAAGGTCGACTTCATTCTTTTCACCAACACCAGGGACATCACTGAACAAGCTAACTTAGTCACACATATCAGTGTTTTCCATATGAAAATATGAAATGTCCAAGTAAAGATCAACATGCCACAAATGGTATCTCCAGATCCGCATCGATAATGGATATGCTGTCAGACATGTTAAAGTCAAGTCAAGTCAAGGTCATTGCTGTCCTCCATGTTTAGCATCCTAACAAGCAATGACAACATACAGTACAGTATATTTCATTCTGCATTTATGCTCTTTACATATACAGCTACTTATTCTTATTCTCCAAGAGATTAGTAACAATATTTTCGATACACAATTTCATCATAGTGTATCATTAATGACTTTTACTGGTTATATTATTAATTTGAATGGTAATATTATTACTACTTTAAATGGTCCATTCCATTTCATACCATTTTCTTCCACTTATCCGGGTCTGGGTCACAGAAGCATCAGGCTCAGTGTGGAAATCCAGACTACCTGGGCCAGGCCACCTCTTCCAGTTCCACCAGAGGACACCAAGGTGTTCCCATGCCAACTGTAAGACATAATCCCTGCAGCGTGTCCTTGGTCTGCCCTGGGGCCTTCTCTCGTCTAGGCATGGCCGGAACACCTCACCAGGTAGGCGTCCAGGAGGCATCCGAGCTAGATGCCCGAGCCACTTCAACTGGCTCCTCTCTTTCTCTACTCTGACCTCCTCACCCTATCTCTTAGAGTAGTGGTTTTCAAACTGGGGGGGGGGGGGTAATCCCCCCGGGATTATGACAAGGGTCGCATGGGGCGACCACAAACACTTTTAATTAGTACTGTATTTTTCGGGGTCAGGTTGGGTTGGCTGAAAAGCATTTTATCTCCAAAAAGTTTGGAAACCATTGTCTTAGGGTGAGTCCCGCCACCCTACGGAGGAAACTCATTTCATATCCGTAATCGAGTTGTTTTGGTCATGACCCAAAGTGCATAACCATAGGTGAGGGTGGGAACATAGGTCCACCGGTAAATTGAGAGTTTTGCCCTCTGACTCAGGTCTCTCTTCACTACGACGGTCTGGTACAGGGACCGCATTACTGCAGATGCTGAACCAATTCGTCTGTTGCCCTCACGCTCCAACTTTCCCTCACTCATGAACAAGACCACAATATACTTAAACTCTTTCACCTGTGGCAAGACCTCACTCCCGACGTGGAGGGTACAATCCACCCATTTCCGACTGAGAACCACGGCCTAAGATTTGGAGTCTCATCTCCGAGCTTCGCACTCAGATGCAAACCGCCCCAGTAAACGCTGAAGGACAGAACCCAATAAGGCCATCAGGAACACATTGTCCGCGCATAGAAATTCTGTCCATGAAAGTTATGAACAGAATGGGTGACAAAAGGCAACCTTGGCGGAGGCCAACGTTTACCAGAAACAAGCTGGAGTTACTGCTGGCAATGCGAACCAGGCTCCTGCTCAGGTTGTACAAAGGACCAAATCAATCTATACTCCTGGAGCACCCCCCCACACCTCCACGCACTGTGGGGGACTTTGAATAGAAACAATATTATTAATTACAATAATGACATTATTATTAATTAGAATGGTAATGGTCATGACCGGAAGAACAAGATCGCGGATACAAGCGGCGGAAATGAGTTTCCTCCGTAGGTTGTCTGCACTCACCCTAAGAGATAGGGTGAGGAGTTCAGCCATCCGGGAGGAGCTCATAGTAGAGCCGCTGCTCCTTCACATCGAGAGGAGCCAGTTGAGGTGGCTCTGGCATCTAGTCCGGATGCCTCCTGGGAGCCTCCCTTGTGATGTGTTTCGGGCATGCCCATCCGGTAGAAGGCCCCGGGGATGCGCTAGAGAGACTATGTCTCACAGCTGGCCTGGGAACGCCTTGGTGTCCTCGCGATGGAGCTGGAAGAGGTTGCCGGAGACCGGGAAGTCTGGACTTCCCTAATGAGACTGCTGCCTCCGCGACCCGGACCCGGATAAGCGGAAGAAAATGGAATGGAATGAAGAATGGTAATATTACTATTAATTTGAATGGTCAGATTATTGTAATGACCTTTAGGCTGTTATCTGTTTGTGTATGTATGTGTTGCAATGGAAGATGTGTTCCGGGGTTAAGGGGAGGAAAGACAAGGACGGACAGGAAGGAAGAGAGAGAGAGGGACACATGGACACTGTGGACACTGAGAGGTTTTAGTTTGGCATGGGTTATGTCCGCGACAGTAGCTCATGTTATTGAATTGTGGTGTTGTGATTCTGAGACACGTACTACTAATACTGTAGGAGGCTGTGTGTGTGTGTGTGTGTGTGTGTGTGTACCTGTGGTTGTCAAGAGCGTGCGTGTGCGTAGGAAGCTGATGGCCAGCCTCATGATGGACGCCTTGTCCAGGTGAGCGCTGACGCTGTGAGGTAGAGGAAGTTGATGAGCCAGCTCGTAGAAAACTTCCGTTTCCTTACTGCGCCGACAGCGGGCCGCGTCACGTGACTTCTCCTTGCGACGCTCCGAGCTGCTCCTGCACGACACACACACACGCAAACACGCACACACACACACGCACAGTTACTGGAGCAGAAAATAATGTTGAGGAAAAAAGCTGAGCAGACAGATGATAATTATCTTACATTCATTAGCCTACAATGAAGCTAACATGCTAACACATATGTGTAACTCATTAAGCTACAATGATGCTAACATGGTCACATGCATGTGTGTAACTTATTAAGCAACAGTGATGCTAATACGCTAACACACGAGTGTAAGTCATTAGGCTACAATGATGCTAACACACATGTGTACATAATTAAGCTACAATGGTGCTAACACGCTAACACACGAGTGTAAATCATTAACCTTCAGTGCTGCCAACATGCTAACACACGAGTGTAAGTCATTTAGCTACAATGATGATAACATGCTAACACACGTGTGTAAATCATTACCCTACAATGATGCTAACACGCTCATATACTTGAGTGTAAGTCATTAACCTACAGTGAAGGCAACATGCTAACCCATGTGTGTAACTCATTAACTTACAATGATGCAAAGTGGCTAACACAAGTGTGTAACTCGTACAACTACAATGATGCTAACAGGCTAACACATGCGTGTAAATCATTAAGCTACAATGATGCTAACACATTAACACACGAGTGTAACTCATGAACCTGTGTAACTCATTAATTTACAATGATGCTAACAGGCTAACACATGTGCTTTTAACTCATTTACCAACAATGATGCTAACAGGCTAGCACACGTTTGTGTAACTCATTAATCTAAAATGATGCTAACAGGCCAGGGCACATGTGTGTAATTCATTAACTTACAATGACGATAACACGCCCGTGTGTGTGCGTGTGTACGCCACCCTTTGATGGTGTGTGTCCATTGTTGGTGCAGACATTTGCAGGATGCCAAACAATGGTGGTGACCAGTCTTGTGATGTGGCGGCCACCCGTGTAAAGCGTGCATGTGAGGTGAAGGGTCATGGCGGCAGAATGTCACAAAGTGACGGATGCAATTTGAAGGCCTTGTGCTAAAAATACTTCATGTTCAGAAGACACAACCTTGAATTTAGTGCATCTGACCTACTTCCTGTTTGCAAGTCTGTACCTTGAGAACCATATTTGTGTTCTTTTCCTTTGTTGGTGCCTCCAAGCCAACCAAATACCAAAAAAAAACTCCTCCTTGTAGCCTGAAGCTGTGAGGTTTGTGTTTATGTTTTTACTCAAGTGTTGCAGATGCTGACACAGCAAAAATACACTTCCAGCCATAAAACCAATTGTGTTCTTGCTTTCACTTCAAGGCAAAGATCTGACATTTCACCTTTCACAGCCATCTAGCCAAAGCAATGGTCAATCACAAATACTTGTACTTTCTTGTAGCCAAGTCCCGATCCACATTGTTTGGCTTCCAATCCAATCCCATTTCATCATTCAGTCTGGCTGATTCAATCTTTTTTTCATAGTAATAAAGTTTGTTTGTTTTTTTACACAGCATGAGCAACAATATAGTCTGCCTTTTGTAACAAAGCTGGATGGGTCAGGTCCCTGATGGAAATAAAAGTTCATCCAATAAAAGATAATACTGGAAAACATGGGTCTGCAAAATACTGTAGCGACTGGTATATTGTGTTGTTCCAGGTTGCTGTGTAGTGTGTGGCCTATAGAGGGCAGCGGTGTTCAGCATGCTGGTTAGAGCAAGTGCGTAGAATACAAGTGAACTATGCATGTGGTGAGGACACCGCGGACCTGTCTGCATGGTGCAAGAGCGTGGCAATCAGCTTTGAGGCGCATTTCCGCACCTTTCATGTTGGAGTGTGGCCCAGAGTTACGGCAACCGGATTGGCCCATTCTCACGGTGGACGACAATCTTTTCCAATCTTCAAAATACAGTGTATGGGCAGCCCTAGTTTCTTGCTTTGACCTGATAAATATCTACCAAAAAACGTCATTATTACTGAAAAAATTATTGATGAAATATCTTCTGACTTAAAAACATAATTAGTAAAACTCACTTATTCATTTTCTATGCCGCTTATCCTCATTAGGGCCGCGGGGATGCTGGAGCCTATCCCAGCTGACTTTGGGCGAGAGGCGGGGTACACCCTGGACTGGTCGCCAGCCAATCGCAGGGCACATATAGACAAACAACCATTCACACTCACATTCATACCTATGGACAATTTAGGGTCGCCAAATAATCTAACATGCATGTTTACTCTCATTTAAAAAAAAACCTAATAAATTATATATAAAAATAGTATGTATGTATTAAAAGTATAATTTATAAATTATTATAAATCAAAATCAGGAAGATGTGTGACAATCTTGGCTGAAAACGCTTCTATCCAACTGTGCATATCACAACTGAAACTATTTGATCTGCACTAACTTTTTTTAATGGATTTTTATGTCATTTTAAAATGATTTTATGCTGTGACTTTACCCTTTTTTTCTGTAAAGCACTTAAAATACTCCGTGTGCTCTATAAATAAATCTTTCTTGTCTTAATAAATATTATTTATTAAAAATATAACCATGAGCAAAAACTCCTTTAAAGACATTTCATTTTTTTTTTTAAATCAAAAAATTTTAATTGATCAATAATCTAATTTACTACAAAATTATTATTTCTTACAAATCACACTCTGTGCTGTTTAAAATAAATGTGAGAAACGGAATTCAAAAAAATTACAACGGAAAAAACAAATTTGGATCTCTAACCTAACCCTGACCGTACATTTCTCACCCTCGTCTTCCTCCGTCTGCAGTTAGCGTGTGACGCCGCCAACGTACGAGGAGGGTGCCGGAGGCAGGATGACAGCAATAATATAATAATAAAGTTGTGTCTGTTCTGCTCTACTAATGACACTGCTGATGTACTGTCCTGAGGCGACGAGCCCCCCCGACCACGCACACACACACACGCACACACACACAGACCCTCACCCTTCTACCTTGTATACTTTCCTACTCTGCTCTTGTGTGCGCTTGTACTTTTGCTTCTTTAAACCTGGAATTTCCCCTTGCAGGACTAATAAAGGCAACTCTTATCTTACCAAAAACCCTTTAGGTATTGGTTTCCAACGAGGATAGCAACAACACTTACTAGCTAACAACCACCACACATACATTGCAGCCCTGTGGGAAACTCGCACCTTCATGTTGAGTGACACACTAAATTCCTTGCACTCAATGAACTTTGACCCACAAGCCTTCGCTTCTTCTTGCATGTGCTCTGCTGTTTATGCGCGCACACACACACACACACGCACAGGACCATGTTGCGATAACAAGCTGAGAGGTGCTTATAGGAAACAGATCCCCCCAAACACAGCAGGTGTCTATGTGAGCGTGCGTGTGCATGTGAAGTGTGTGTATTGCAGAAAGCCCTTGGCATCCATCATTCTCTATTGCGCTCATTCTCCTCTGGGTTACAAGTGAGCCGGTGTGAGAGGCGGGGCTACAGCATGGACCAGCGGCCAGCCAATCACCATACAGGAAGACATTTTTCTGAGGCGTCATTCCACGTACGGGACTCGTTTTATTTGGAATGATGATTTAAGGCAGGCTGGCACTGTGCCAACCAGGGATTCTCTTGTTCATCCTCTTCACTATTTCAAACAGGCACTAGCGACACCTGCAGGACCCAAACGGAACAGCACATGATTGACTTGCTTCAAGGGTGGTGCACTCGGTGGGCTTTTTTTTAGTCTTTACACCACTTTGTTTGCTACTTTACCTTCTAACTGTCATACACACACACACACACGCACGCACACACACACGCCTTTCCTTGCTTACAGTAAGTTCTTCCTGTAGTTGTGGCGCCTGGCCGACACACAAACACAGAACAACAATACAACACTGGCTAATCTGTGATCCCGGGAACACTGAGTTCTGGAAACACAGCCAAGCACACACACACACACACACACACACCCTTGCATGTACGCACTCACACATGCATGTACACGCACACATACACACAGCCAAACAAACAGCTATCCCGCTCAGGGGCCCCAGCTTCAGCTCAATCAGAGGAAGAACGATGCAGGAGATTGCTGATCATTGTGATAGTCCACCAAGGACACACACACATGCATGCACACGCACACACACACACACACACAAAGAAACAAGCCGGCCAATTCAGATTCAGAAGGGCAAAGAGGCGACGGAGGACGCAGGTGGCCTTTTTCGACCAGACGAGGAGTTGGAATACCAAACACGATGCTCGACATACAGACGCTTTTATTTTATTCCTTCCTCTGACCAATATCTACATATCTCATTTCATATCCATAATGTTATTCATTACAAATATTATTATTAATCAGCTAATTTATGTACAATATTATTTAGAAAAAAATATAATTTCAAAACAGATACCAGTTATTAAAATCAGAATTCTTAATTATACATTTATTTAAAATATAACTAAATATGTTCTTTATTTTAAAAGTTATTTATTTAAAAAATCTAATTTATTAATTACATGTATTAAAATCATTTACGTAAACATTTATTAAAACTCATTCATTAAAAATGTGATTCATTGTAGTATTATTGTACATTATTTTTGTTACTACATATTTTATGTTATATGTATTATTATTAAATATTACATATTACTATTAATTACATACTTATATAATATAATTCCTAGGTTTCCAAACTGGTATGGGGGTACGTGAATAAAAACACTCACAACAGACATCACTCACAACACTCACAATTACGAGTGCGCCTGAACACCTCACGGCGCAAGGGAAACGGAGCAGAAAGGAGCTAGAGCATGACGTTGTTCATTGTTGCGTGTGTTAATAAGTTTGGTGAATATTTTGTGCATTAGGAATGTTTCACTTTGAAGAGGTCATTTAAATTGGTAACATGTATTAAATGTATTAAAAATTGTATTATAAATCTCATCATATTAAATATAATTGATTCAAAATTTTATTTATAATAAATGGGTCTACTCTTTGCCTGTAGAGAGACAGTGATTTTCTTCGTTGTTGGCACCCCATGTACATCTCTCACCTGGCCTTTCTACGCCTGTGATGAGCGTGTCACTCCATGACGGACGGAGATCCCAAGATGATGTTGACACAAACCATGAGAACCCATTTTTAGAAGACCATAAGATACAACAACATGTTCTTCTCATATTTAAAGCCAAAGATCATTACTTTCCATGCTTTTCAGGAGAGTAACTAGTAACGACAACTAATGACTAGGGGTGTTATGAGACACACAGTACAGGAGACGATACACAAGATTGGGTCTAGGAGAATGAGATTTTTACTTTACTTCTAAGAAAAGTGATGAACATGACTAATGAAAAAAACCATCAAAAATACATGACAATATATTTCAATCCACTAATGTAATTTCTACTACTAGCACCGCCTCCACCCACCGAGACAAAGAGACTGTATGATTGACAAAAGGGCTCACCCCGTTCATGCTGATGTTCTATGGAACGCACGCACCAAGTTGAGCTGAAAGAAAAAGGGTCTTGTGTCTTTTAGTGCCCCGCACTGTTAGCTTAAAAACGCTTTCCTGTTGTTGAAACATGGTGACAGGCAGAATGTGACATCACCGTGGCAACAGGCCTCCTCCGTGCTGAAGTAAGACAGCAACGTTTGGCCAGAACATGACGTCGTCAGGAACACAAGCCCATCTTGTTATTGGGTCCAGAACCATTTTGGAGGTCACATGACATCACGCAGCAAATATCCCCACGTGTGCACGTGTGAGTAATGACCATCCAGAAATTGCAACAATCCTGTCACCATTTGCAGGAAAATTCCCTCCAAGTCCCCCCAATTGACAGAATCCCAGAAGCACTTGGACCTCAGCCAAGGTGACGCAGCCCCGGCTTCCATTTTGGTAGCAGAAGAATGGGAGTCGATGGCGGTCAGGAAACAGGAAATGGCAAGGAGACAGAGTCCTGACAGAGGGGACGAGGACACACGGGGCGTCAAATGAGGACTCACAAAGGCAAATAATCAGTAAAGAATGAACAAATGAAAACCAAATGCAGCAGAATCCAAACCCAAAATATATGATCATGTAAAATCACAACAAAGAGTCGAGCCCAGCATTCTTGTGTTTCAAACAAGCACAAACAAGGTTTTAACCCAACCCGTCCAACTCGTCCATGTGATTTCATCCAAGCAACCAACAGGATTACCAAACTGTTTTTCTTCTATCTAAACGACATCAACACCTTGTCAAAGTAGCGGCACCAAGACTGGCTGCCTTTCAAGCCGCTCTAAGAGTTCTACATTTCTCCTCTTTGAAGTCATACATTCTATTCTATGAAAATGGACGTCCACACATTTTTTACATCCAAGGCCCCGCATCGATGTGGTTCCCTGTTTACCCACTGGGGTCAAAAACCTTATTGAGGCTGCAGTACCGAGCAAATAGCAAGGAAGTGAAGAGTTCAAGCCTTCGGTACCGTCTATCATTGTGGGAAATCTGAGTTCACTGCTGAAGAAGATTGACAAGCTGGTTGCGCTGACAACAAAGGTCAAGACCATCAGGGAGTGCAGCTCATTGTGCTTCTCTGAAACATGACTAAGGAGCTTGCATCCCGGATGCTAACGAGCTCGTTCTCCGGAGACTTCGATAATGTGACATTGTAAACACACTGGCATGTGGACTGTAAAACCAGGGGCAACAGAACAATACACTTGATGTATGCAAACATCAAAGATGCATACAGTGGCGCCCCCCTGCCTGCAATGGGGAAGGCAAAGCGCAACCTGGTCCTGCTGAAGCCTCACTATGCAACAAATGTGAGGAAATTACAGGTAACTGCACACTCATTCAAGAAGTGGTCCCCTGAGACTGAACAGGCTCGGATAGACTGCTTCGAGACCACTGATTGGGATGCACTTCAGGGCCCCCGCGGTGACAATAAGGAAGAAATGGTCACCTGCACCATCGACATCAACTTCTGCATGGATGTTGTTGTTCCAGTAAGGACTGTCCGCTGCTTTGCTAACGCCAAACCCTGGATAAAAAGTGACATCAAAGACCTTTGAAGAAGACGTTGACACAGAAATGCTTAAGTGGGCACAGCAGGACATGAGAGTCCAGCTAAGGGCTGCAAAGGAGCAGTACAGAAGGAAAATAAAACAGAGAATGCACAACAACAACAACAACAACATAAAGGAGGTGTGGCAGGGCACGAGGACCATCACTGGCTGCAGCACAAAGAGAGGTGCCCACATTGCGGGGGATGTGAGAAGGGCAAACCCGTTAAACCAGTTTTTCAACAAGTTTGACCAGCTCATCCCACACACAGCAGCCCCCACACAAGTCACTAGCATGAAAGGGGACACGTTTCCTCACCGTCCCCCCTCACACAACCAACAATAACAACAGCTCAAGTAAGTGCGGAGCTAAGGAGGCTGCACCCCAGCAAAGCAGCAGGTCCCGATGAAGTACCACCTCGACTTCTGAAAGCCTACGCGTGGGAGCTGGGATACCCCCCACAGCGCATCTTCAACCTGAACTGGACAGCCTGACATCTACGGCAGAGCAAAGGACACCGAGGAGGCTCCTTTCATCATAGACAACCAGCATCATTCACTGCACAGCATCACCTCCCAGCTGTTTACTGGCAGAAACTACGTCGGTGAGTGCAGCCTCTGTGGCTGAGACATCTACCCGAGAGTTCTGTGTTTTGTAGGTTGCTGAGCGTTGTTTTTTCTATAAATAATATTTTTTCAGATAACAGTTTCACATTAATATAACAATATAACATAACATAAACTTACAACATCACTGGATTTAATTATGGCAGACTTTATATGGATGTGTAGGGTTTTTTTTAGAACTATTAATGATGTTAAATTTGATGTGACATCATTGCCAGGGTGGGGGTGGATGTTGCCTGCACACATCAGGCTGTTAAGACCTGGATGAGGTCTCAACTTTTAGTGGTCAGGCAGGAGGTCGGCACACCTGAAACAGAAGAACTGTGGTCTTTCACCCCCGGGGTAACTGGGGTTTAAACAGACGTTGACGGAGCAAATCAATATCAAGCAAAGACAAACAGTTAGAGCTTTGGTCGGTAAAAAAGAAGCAAAAATGTCCATCAGTGTTTTCCAAAGTTAAAGCTGAGGAGTGTGACTATCTTGTTTGACCTAAAACACAAAGATGAGAGCTCTGCTTTCATGCATGACTACGCTCATTAAAATATATTCACCAGAGGACATTTAGATTTTGATTGAACTTGTTGATGTGCCGGTCGATACCGAAATACCAGCTTAATAATAATAATAACAATAATTCATTGTTTATTTTAATGGTTTTATTATTTGACTTATTTTCTGTTTCATTTCATTTCTGTTTTCACTGCATAAAATAACATTTTGACATATTTTCCATGACTTTGTCCTGTTTTTGTGGTGTTGTATATTAGCTTGTGCAACCCCTGGATACAAATGCCCCGGAATACGAAAAATACGGGATATGAAAAGACCCTTTCTGATTTTTTTTGCTATGGCTTACAAAAATGTGTTTGCTTTACGAAAGTTTGTCGATATTGCCAAAACTTGTTTTTCTGCATTTTCATGATTTACCGTATTTTAAGGTACATGCTAAAACATATGGTCTACAAAAAATGGCAACGGAAGCAAAACAGTGAGTTTGGTTGGAGGCGCGATGGAGGTAAGTGTACGTACAGCACGTATTAGGTAATCTTCTCTGATTGGTTCATCGCTGCCAGCGTACCTACTGTACTTTGCTGCAAATTTTAACTCAATATACATTCTATTTCAGGTTTTATTATTACATTACATGTGTATTAAAATACTCTTTATTTATGCAATATTAAATGTGCAGAACAGTGTTTTCATTGTATGAGGGGTCTTCCGGGTCAGTGGAACAAATTAGCCAATTTACATGTTAAATGTTGTTCGGGTTACAAAAAAAATTGGAAAATCCTTTCAGAAAAAATAAACTTCGTATCCCAGGGTTCCACTGTATTGTAAATCGCTCCGCTACCGCAATATACACATTATATTAATGTAAATATTTATGTATGCACATATACATGTATGTACAGTATATAGGGTGGGCCAAAAGTAAGGTTACAGTAAACGCTGAGACATTTTACATTTTTTAGACATTTATTTACATACGTTTTACGTACTTACATATTACACATTTTACGTTGAATATTTAATCTCTAAAGTGCTCAAATAAATGTAAAATGTTGAAGTGTTAACTGTAACTCTACTTTTGGCCCACCCTGTACATACAGTACAGGGTGACGTCACTGACACCATACAGCTTAATAATAAATCAATAATTACCTCAATTAATTATTACATTAAATGAAATACACAACTTTTTTATATTAATGACACACATTAGGTGAATTTGAAGTATTGATATTGCCAATATCGGCCTAAATTTTACTCAGTATCAGATCGGAATCAAAATCAGTGGTGTCTCATATCTATCCATAAATTTTCTACGCTGCTTATCCTCATCTTTATTCTTACGGTCGCAGCGTATGCTGGAGCCTATCCCAGCTAATTTCGGGTGGGAGGCGGGGTACACCCTGGACTGGTCACCAGTTAAATGCAGGGCAAACAAACAACCATTCACACTCACATTCATACCGACAGACCATTTAGAGTGGCAAGTGAAACTAACATGCATGTTTTTGAGATATGGAAGGAAACCGGAGCACCTGGAGAAAACCCACGCACGCACGGGGAGAACATGGAAACTCCACACAAAGATGCCCAACGGAGTTTTAAACCCTGGTCTTCCAAATCTAACTGTGTGGCCAACATGCTAACCACCAGATCACTGCGCGGCCGTATCTCATATCATGAACCAAAATAGTTGCAGATTAATTGGATAATGGATTAATCGCTGATTAATTATTGCAGCTCTCGGGTCCCCATTGGGTTCGAGAAGAGAGGAAATTGGCGTAATCTTACTTAATCCTAGTAAAGAGTAAAACCTCCTCCCAATAGTCAATCCTGGCCTAAAGTTGCCATCCCCTTTGATGTTTCTACTTGATGGCGTAACCATTTATCATGCGTGTACATTTAGTCAGTAAAAAGCTAAAATGGAATTCCACATCGTGGGTGCCAGCCACATTACATAATCCTTTCATTCATTCATTCCTTTTCTATACTGCTTATCCTCATTAGGGTCGCGGGCATGCTGGAGCCTATCCCAGCTGACTCCCTGGACTGGTCGCCAGTCAATCGCAGGGCACATATAGACAAAGACATACAAACATTCACACCAATGGACAATTTAGAGTCGCCAATGGACCTAACATGCATGTTTTTGGAATGGGGGAGGAAACCGGAGTACCCGGAGAAAACCCACACACGCACGGGGAGAATGTGCAAACGCCACACAGAGATGCCCAACGGAGATTCGAACCCAGAACCTCCTGACTGTGAGGCCAACATGCTACCCATTCAGCCACCGTGCGGCCCCATTACATAATCATTCTTTCATTATCATTCTTTCATCAGCATTGTTGCCTGCGAGGTTAAAAGTTTGCCGTCCTCGCCACTAAACTATTTAGGTGGCAGCAGACCGGTTAAAAAGACGCTGACGCTGCATCCATGACACAATCATGTGATGTGTGCTTCTCTGTGATATCTTCACAACATCTATCAGTCTCTCTGCAGCCAACCTGGACTCTGACCTTTGAACGAGGCCCATTCAGTATCATGTGTCGGGTCCTGGATGTATTGGAGGTTAGAGAGGTTTGGTGTGGTAAGAAAGAAATATATTGACTTTGGCCAGCCAGGGAAAGGTACCGTACTTTTTTGTGACACACATCACAACAGGCGCTCCAATGGACCTCTCAGTTAGCTCTTTGCTGGTATCTCATCATTCTACCGGAACCAGGACACCATTATGTCTCTAAAGTCTAGGTCATAAGCAGTCATACAGGCTCCTGCAACCGGTCTACGTGCAAAAACCACAAGAAGCATACGGAGGGGTGCGCAAGTGGCATGCTGCTTTTCGAGCTGCAGACCGGCTGCAGAGCTTCTTCGTCATGTCAAACAAACTCTACCGGCGCCTACGTATTTTTTCAGGTTGCAAGACAGCAAACGGGTGTCTTTGCTACCTTTTGCTGGTGTCGGGTTTGGGCAAAATGTCAATGATTCATTCTCCATTTACCCTACATACGTAATTAGTGCAGCTGATGCACGTTCTGATATTTCATATTTGCTCCATGCGTGTCGAGTTAGTCGGTCAGGTGTTGCCCGTACGGTGAGTGGCATGAAAACTGTATAGCTGCAGCTTTGGCGTGTATGGTTTATTGTATCTGTATTTATTTATCAATGTGTCTTTGTTTTCTCACTCTTTGTTACATCTCTAGAGTAATATGTAAATATGTATTATGTAATACCGGATCCAGTTGCAATGCATATTGTTATTGACGCATATGCCCGTGGTGCATCCATGCATGTGCTGCATGAGGTCGCTGTTGGTGAATGAAGACCATCTACATGCTGCATGCAAATCTTTTAATGAGCATCATTAAGCAAACAAACCCCCAATATATCACACACATTATGTATGGTTGTTGACCGTTCACAATCATAAATTGATCAATAAATAAAAAAATATCACGAGACGTGACGTCGCAGAAGGGCAGAAGAGTGGACGAAGTGATGTACGGTATGGATCTTATGGTGCTTGGTGCGCATTGTTTGCATAGATAACAACGCATTTGTATGATAATTCATCATCCATTCTACTCAAAAAAAGTTTTGGAGGCGCTTTGCCAATCCTTACGTGAGAGATGACCACATGTCTCGCTCTTTTCTGTGCTTTCTAAAGATATAAAAACGGGCAAAACAAAGGCAGCTAACGAATGCACATAATGTTCCAACTAGAAAGTCAGCTATCAATGCACAATTCTTGATATTTTTTGGTGTCTGGAAGGAATGAGTGAGAAAAAAACGACCTCGGTTTTTTGTTTTGGTTTTGGCCGACCTTTTGGAGCCAATGACTAATGGAAAAAAAGATACAATGTTTGAGGGATCTATCAGGTGATGTTATGGATCCTTGATCAGATCACCATCTTGCTGCCAAGTCATCAATAATCAAGCAACTTATCACAACCGTAAGTGCTTCAATATGGCGGTGGTGACAACGGTCCAACACACACACACGCTTCCTGTGCAGCCACTGGCTGAGTTTCCCTAAAATGGCAGAGAGCTGTGCTGTGGCGTTCTTTTAGGGCGTATGACAGAGGCCTCAGTGTGTTGGCCTCCTTAATACCTGCTCTGTGCACGTCCTGGCCCGCTCTCTTGGTGCTGGAGCCTGAAGTGACACCGTAATTGTGTCTTTGAACATTGGAAACACAAAGCAGACCCGGCAAAGACGTTCACATGAGCTCATGCGGAGATCAAAACCACGGCGAGAAAGGAGAGAGCAAGCGTCCGGTCAGCTTGGACGCCATCGAGCAGTCGGGACGGTGTGAGGTGGCTGCACTGCCTCAGAACCACAACAAGCACACATTAGTTCTACGAGCCTGCAGCAGGACAACCATGTTTTCTCTCACAAGGCGTAACCTGGCAACAAAAACCTTTCACCTCCGACATTTCATTGATGCATGAAAACACAAATGACGACTACATTCACATACAAGTAACTGCTGCTGCATTTGTATTATAGTATTGTTATACTATACTACACACTATATATAAAATAATTTACTATATACCCTGTACTACTACACCATATACCCCGCCTTTATGGCACATCACTGGTGCCACACCCAACCGTCATAAGTGAATTTCCCTCATTCTTTATTTATCAGTGGAATATTTCCATAGAAAACCTTTTTTAACATTATTAGAACCCTCTAGACATGAAATTACACCCCTATAGTCAAGAAAAAATAAACCATAAGGCACATGAAGCCTGTTTATGACCTTCTAAATACAAGTTAAAATTTTTTGAGACCACTAGACATGAAATTACACCCCTATAGTCACCTTTACACTATATTATTATCTATTATGTATATTACCCAAGATATTAGACATAATAAGAGAAAATAAAACATAAGGCACATGAAAACTGTTTATGACCTTCTAAATACAAGGAAATGTTTTTAGAGACCGCTAGACATGAAATAACACCCCTATAGTCACCTTTATGCCCTCCAACTGACTGGCAACCAGTCCAAGGTGTATCCCGCCTCCCGCCCGATGTCAGCTGGGATAGGCTCCAGCATACCCGCGACCCTAATGAGGATAAGTGGCATAGAAAATGGATGGATAGTCACCTTTACACTCCTATTACCCAAAATAACAAATATAAAAAGAGAAAATAAGACATACAAGACACAGAAAACCTATTTACCACCTTCTAAATACACTTGTAAACATTATTAGAGCCCTGTAGACATGAAGTAACACTCCTTCAGTCATCATTGCACTACAATTACCCAATATAGTAGGCATAATAAGATAAAAAGAGACATCAATGACACTTGTGCTTGTGTGTATTGCTGTAAATGTGTTCAATACCATTTTGACATATTTTATATCAGTGGTTTTCGAACTGGGGGGCGCCCGGCATTATGACAGAGGGGATGCGGGGCTACCATGAACACGCTTAATTATTACCGTATTTTTCGGACTACAAGCTGCTACTTTTTTCTCCCCTTTAGAACCCAGCGGCTTTAATAACAAAGCACCTTGTTTAAGGATTTTTTTTTTTTTTGCCACATTGGGTGTGTTCAAATTCTCTACTGACTTAACGCGAGTGTTCCAACAACACTCTTAAGTTTAAGTGTGTATCTGCGCACACTCGGAGTATGTTGTTCAACGCACCCTTAGCCGGCTCGGCGCCCGGCCTCTCCCGCTTGTTGTATTGGAAATACACTAACGTGCTACTGTACCCCAATATACTTCTTTGAAATAAATGCGTTGTTAAATGATGCATTGATTGAAATGAATAACTTATATTAATAAGGAGATGAATTATTTATGCTATGGTATGAAATATACTACATTTTTAAATTTACCAGACACATTTGGTGTATTTGGAAAGTATTGGTGTCAGATCGGTATCGTCGACACCCGCCTGTCGGATCCGAAATTAAATCAGCGATATCACACACCACTATCAGCCCCATTGACTGATACTATAGTACAGTTTTTGCTCTGAAAAAAACAAAACTTGTTTGGTAAATCCCATCCATCCATTTTCTATACCGCTTATCCTCATTAGGGTCACGGGGATGCTGGAGCCTATCCCAGCAGACTTTGGGCGAGAGGCGGGGTACACCCTGGACTGGTCGCCAGTCAATCGCAGGGCACATATAGACAAACAAACATTCACACTCACATTCATACCTATGGACAATTTAGAGTCACCATTTAACCTAACATGCATGTTTTTGGAATGTGGGAGGAAACCGGAGTACCCGGAGAAAACCCACGCACGCACGGGGAGAACATGCAAACTCCACACAGAGATGCCCAACGGAGATTTGAACCCAGGTCTTCCAGATCTCCTGACTGTGTGGCCAATGTGCTAACCACTCAGCCACCGTGCGGCCTGTTTGGTAAATCAATTTCACCCAAAAATATGAAGACAAAATACGTGTTATAGAGCATAATTCCAGTCTTACATTCAGAAAACAATATTGACAAATTAATATTTGGTATATTTTTTGAAGATCATTGTTGGTTATGGCAGCTTCATACTTCATTGCTACTTTCTTGGGCCCCATGGCATGTTGTTTCACAGCGAGTGCGAATACTGTACCAGAACCAAGACTGGTAGACAGAAAGTGGGACAAAACGTCCTTGAAAAGCTGAAATCTGATTAATATTTATATGTCTTGTACTAACAAGAATGCCGTCAATGTTACAGAGCACCATTTACTTCCCCCTAAGTCCCAAATCAGTCAAATTGCTTTTTCTATTCTATTTCTTCACATGTTTTCAGAACCAGAACCACAAAGTAAGCACCATACAGAATAAGCATATTAACAAGAAAAAGTGCATGCAAGTTGAGGACGTGTCAAAGTTGCTCCTACCTCTTACTGTCCTTGCTGGCCGTCATGTCTTCCTCTGGGGAGTCCAACAGTCCAAATCCCGGTTTGTGTTCGTCGTCAGGAGTCCAAGCGGACCGGAGGAGAACGTACAGTCTCAGAACACTGCCGAGGATTGTACAGCCTCTCCCGAAGTGACACCTCTGCTGCTGCTCTTCTTCGGAACTTTGCCCTCCGGTACCAAACGAGCAAAAGCTTTGAAGACCTGCGGGAAGCCGGACAACCGAGTCCTGGCGCTGGCTGCTGATTGGCTGGAAGTCACAAGGGGGGCATGCTGTCTTTAAGCGACCCCGCCCCCTTTGGCTCAAAGCCCGCCTCTTTACCTGTTCTTCACGCCATAGGTGGGCGGTGCTTGAGGATGATTGACACTTGATTAGGACTTTATTTTCAAGTTGATTTGAAGACGTCACAGGAAATGCTAAATAATATCACATACCCAGCATGCTTATTTTGGATGTATGATTTGATTGGTTCGCGTAAAGAAAATTCTTTACTAACATCTTTGGCTCAGGTTCTGACCCAAATGCATTTTACCATTTGACACATTGACAAAGACAGCACTTGAGAAAACTTTTTAACGTGAGGCAGCAAAAAAAAAAAAACAATACACACAATATTAATATTGCACAATATATTTCTTTTGGGCAGGAAAACACTGCACCATAAATTATACCACACAGAACCACCATACAGCAGTAGCGGCTCTACATTGGATTGAAAACCACTGGTTTATGGCTTATATACACTTATGGATGCTGAATAGTCCTTCCCAATAACACTAAAAGTCTTCATTAGAGTATATACGTAATTGCTGAAGTAGTTATCAAATCCTGTCAAGCAAATGTCATACATTTGTTTATTTTCATTATTATTAAATTGAACAATTGCTCTCAGGTGAATTTCAGCTGTCACTCCCGAGGAGGTGGAAGGGAAGGGGACAAAAGTGAAGAAATAGGGAAGATATGGGTGGGGAGGATTTGCCCCACAGTCGAATCTCGGAATCAGGAGGAGCAGTGTGGTTTTTGTCCTGGTGGTGGAACTGTGGACCAACTCTATACTCAGGGTCCCTGCGAGAGTTTGCCCATCCAGTCTACATGTGTTTTGTGGACTTTGAGAGCCTTCAGCTGTGTTCCTCAAGGAATACTGTGAGGAGTACTCAGGGTTTATGGGGTATCGGACCACCCAATTAAGGTGGTTGGTTCCCTGTATAGTTTGGTTCGGGTTGCTGGCAATAAGTTGGACCCCTTTCCAGTGAGGATACCTCCAAGTTAAATTCACGCTTCTCGCCCAGAAAAGGGTGGAGTCCCATCTCCAAGTCGGGGATGAAACCCTGCCCCAAGTAGGGGAGTTTAAGTACAGTGCCTTGTGAAAATATTCGGCCCCCTTTTGCCACAATTCAGGCTTCAAACACAAAGATATAAAACAAATTTGTGAAGGATCAACAACAAGAGGGACACAATCATGAAGTGGAACGAAATGTATTGGATATTTAAAACTTTTTCAACAAGTAAAAGATTATTCAATTTAGCTTCCGTAAGTGAATACTTTGTAGCGCCACCTATTGCTGCGATTATAGCTGTAAGTCGCTTGGGGTATGTCTATCAGTTTTGCACATCAAGAGGTTGGAAATTTTGCCCATTCCTCCTTGCAAAACAGCTCCAGCTCAGTGAGGTTGGATGGAGAGCGTTTGTGAACAGCAGTTTTCAGTTCTGTCCACAGATTCTATGGGATTCAGGTCTGGACTTTGACTTGGCCATTCTAACACTTGGATATGTTTATTTGTGAACCATTCAATTGTAGATTTTGCTTTAGGTTTTGGATCATTGTCTTGTTGGAAGGCAAATTACAGTCTGAGGTCTTTTGCAGAGTCCATCGGGTTTTCTTCCAGTATGGTCCTGTATTAGGCTCCATCCATCTTACCATCAATTTTAACCATTTTCCCTGTCACGGCTAAAGAAAAGCAGGCCCAAAACATGATGCTGCCACCACCATGTTTGCCAGTGGGGATGGTGTGTTCAGGGTGATAGGCTGTATTGCTTTTACACCAAACATAACGTTTTGCATTGTTGACAAAAAGTTTGATTTTGGTTTCATCTTACCAGAGCTCCTTCTTTCACATGTTTGGGGTGTCTTCCATGTGGCAAACTTTAAACGACACTTTTTACGGATATCTTTAAGAAATTGCTTTCTTCTTGCCACTCTTCCATGAAACCACAGAGTCTCCCACCTCAGCTGTAGAGCTCAGCAATTCATCCAGAATGATCATGGGCCTCTTGGCTGCATCTCCGATCAGCCTTCTCCTTGTATGAGCTGAAAGTTTCGAAGGATGGCCAGGTCTTGGTAGTTTTGCAGTGGTCTGATACTCCTTCCATTTCAATATTATCACTTGCACAGTGCTCCTTGGAATGTTTAGATCTTGGGAAATCTTTTTGGATCCAAATCCAGCTTTAAACTTCTCAAAAACAGTATCTCGGACCTGCCTGGTGTGTTTCTTGTTCTTCATGGTGCTCTCTGCGTTTGCAACGGACCTCGGAGACTATGACAGTGCAGGCGCATTTATACAGAGATTTGATTACTCACAGGTGGATCATATTTGTCATACTTAGTCGTGTAGGTCCACATTGGATCATTCAGAGATCCTCACTGAACTTCTGGAGAGAGTTTGCTGTACTGAAATTAAAAGGACTGAATAATTTTGCACGCCCAATTTTTCCATCTTTTATTTGTTACAAAAGTTTGAAATATCCAATAAATTTCGTTCCACTTCATGATTGTGTCCCACTTGATGTTGATTCTTCACAAAAAAATACAGTTTTATATTTTTATGTTTGAAGCATGAAACGTGGCAAAAGGTTGCAAAGTTCAAGGGGGTCGAATACTTTCACAAGGCACTGTACCGCAGGGATTGGTGCGGTGTCTGCAGTGATGAAGACTCTGCAGCTGTCCATTATGGTGAAGAGGGAGCTGAGTCAAAAGGCGAAGTTCTCAATGTACTGGTCCATCTCCGTTCCTACCCTCACCTGTGGTAATTAGTTTTGGATAGTGATACAATCTGTATATGTATTTACAGAAATATCCTGTAAAATATGTTTCCCAATATGCAATATGTTAGACTGGAAAAGTTGTTGCATTCATCTTGCCAAAGGTAGTAGGCGTGGAAGAAAGTACACTGGACAGAGAGCATCCCAGGTCAACGTGGAGGGAATTTTCACATCCTGTTCAAATGCATAGGAAGCACTGCTACGAGAGTTACGTTGAGTCATCGCTCTCATGGTGCTTCCAGAGACCACGCCCACATCCATTCAGGCAGGCTGTGATTGGTCCGTGGAGACGTTGGTTGTTTCCTCATTGCATCGCCATACGTATACATAATATACGTTTTATCACACATGTACTGCACATACTGACGTTTCACAGACTGTCTATATTTCATGAAAGTGTGTGACATTTAGTCCTTCTTAATGACCAGAAACGCCGTTAAAAGTGCACAGTGGAGTCTGGTGTGTACCGTGCCGCACTAGCATGTGGCACCGTTGAGTTGAGCGTCACAGAGCTCCAGATGTCAAGTGACCAATCTTTGTGCATTTGCTTACACGGCCATGCCGGCAGGATAGCAGTAATGCGTAGAAATCAATGCTCCTAAAAAAAAATCCTCATGTAACATTCGCTCATTTGCCTTGCGAAAAAGTACCAAAATACTTAAATAGTATTTCCATTTCATTCCCAACAAAATGGAGGATTACATCGTAAAACTAAATAACATGGACTTCATTTACAAGTAAAGGCATCGCCAAATGCAATTCATTAAAAAAAAAGAAGAAGAAGAGGTCAGCGGAAACACATATGAATTTGACTTTATATTAAATATTTTTTAGTTTTTTTGCTATGAAATTGTTGAACAGTGTCCAATTGATTGAAACATCTAAAAGATTTAAAAACACCTTCTTCTATTTTGGGTTCATGTTTGTATATTCGGTGTATTTTCATTGGTAGACATGCTTGTTGGCCTCATGACTTCTTCAATTTGCTTTGAGATTTATACTGAGTGTTGGACCACATCCAAAGTTAAGTCCAACTTGAAGCCTTTCAAACTCATGGATAGGAGCATCAGGACAAGATAAAAGGTACGTAGTGAGTGTTAAGTTTGTGCATGTTTATGTTCTGGTTGAATGGGGGCTTGTCGTTTGGGAGCCATTGTTGTTCCGGTGTATGTTCCACTTTTTCTTGCAATGACAAGGTGGTTGATTAAGCGTCTCCTCGTAGCTTTAATAGCGTCTGTGCAAACGTTACAAACGTTACGTATGTAGGATATTCATTCATTTTAATATCTATCTGCACAGGACATTTCATTCTAATCTGGTGGTGTGAAATAATATCTTTAATACTTTGGTTAGAGAAGTAAATGAGGTATAAAATTAAAGTTGGTCATGTTTTATCAGATAGAATTAATCTTCAGCCTGTTAATTTATTCTTAATTCAACAAGTCAACAACTTCATCAAGTGTTGGTTGCACTTTATTCAAATAAAACGTCATCCTTGTGTTTATATCCACAATTAATGTATACCCAATTCTCTTACAAAAAGCAAAGAAAATTTAAAACGTCACCTGCACTGTCCACTATGCAGCTATTTATTTCACAGTCAGACTGCTTGAATTTTTGGCAAAACAGTTACTGAATTGATTTAAAATTACTGAATTGTTTCCGATCGTATTCTTCTAAATGAACCAATATGATCCTTGAATCGAAACGGCAACTACGAATCATGGTACGGATCGAATCGTTTCGTTGCACCCCTACTGGTCATGCTCATGACAGACTGCTAGTGGAATATCTCTCTCCCTCCTCCCCACTCCTTAAACCAAGGGTGGGCTAACATTTTGACTTGTGGGTCTCATTAAATTAACAAAATTGTCTGGGGGGCCAGACCAAGAATTTTATACACGTAGGGGCGGACTTACCATCAGCCTGGGGCCCCGAGATTTCCAGGGGCCCCCAAATGTCTCATTAAAATAGATCATTGATTTTTTGCTTCAATTTAAAAGAGATACTACAGTCTTAATTCACGTGCCGAAAACTGCATCAAAATGCGTAATCTTTCATAGGCATCAACAATAATCCCCCAGGAGGATCTTAAGGACTTTATCTTTATATTCACACATGTTAGAAGATGATCAACATTAATATTTCAATTCAATTTTGGGAGGTATATAAACATGGCTACTATTAACAAGCAACTAGAAACAAAGATGACAGATAAATGTAACAGATTTCAAAAGCAAGAAAAAAGCGTCCTAGATTACTTATGCATATTTTGTAAAAAAAAAAAAAAAAAAAGGATGTGGAGGGCCCAATGACCAGGTTTGCCTTACAATGACAACACATTGATTGCATTCAAACGCCTAGCGGGCCAAATCACCCTTTGCCTTAAACCAATAGGGATTTGTTTCCCTGTCTGGAGGTGGAAGGTACTGTATATGGCCGGCATCCACATGTGCAAATGGACCTGCTAGCAGCCATGGATGCAGCGTGTGATGACATCACCGTAGACTCCTGCAGAAGAGATCATGTCCTCGCTGCATTGCAGGGGATGATATGAGGTGTGAAGTAGATGAAAACATGCGGTCACATGGAACGTCTGGATGGGCCAGAGTGCTTTGCCGTATCTATGCTCAGTTACAATAGGTACTCTTACAGTATATTGTTCACATTTCTGCAGAGCTCTACCAAAAAGGTGTTTGCTGTAAATACTGTGGTGTACTTTTCTTTTGCACAATGTTGTGGAATGGCCAAGAGCATATACAGTAAATATTACATTTATTTACATTGGGTGTTTAGTACTTTAGTAGTTTTCAAATGTACAAATAGTCTATAGTGCTGTCTTGAGCATTTTTAGGTAATGTCGGGAGGTTCTGACCTTTCTGCATAAGAATACACGAGTATTAATTAATTAATACAAGTATTAAGTAATTAATACAAGAGTATTAATTGTCATCATGAAAACATGACAAAGCCATTTGACTGTCCTGCTCATAATGTTGGTGTCAAGACTTCTCTTCTTTTGATGACAATGGCAGTTTCAGTGACTGCTCTTGAGCAAGTTTCCATGCTTAAGAACGCAATAATTTACCATGTGTATGTATTAGTATATATATATTTTTAAATATATTTATATATGTATATACAGTATACCTAGATATATATGTATATGTATGCATATGCATATATACATATTTAAATATATATACAGTATATATATATATATATATGCATATATACACACACATATATATATGCATGTATATGTATATATGTGTATATATATATATATATATATTTATATATATATATATATAAAATATATATAAATACATACACATGGTAAATGGTAGCTGTTGTCTCAAGTCCCTGCAGCAAAAGAATTGCGCAATGTGACGTAAACAATGCCCCTCAGTGAATCACCACCTTATCGTGGTGGAGGGGTTTGAGTGCCTGAGTCATCCTAGGAGCTATTTTGTTGGGGGCTTTATGCCCCTGGTAGGGTTTCCCAAGGCAAACAGGTTCTAGGTGACGGGCCAGACTAAGGGTGATTCAGAAGACCCTAATGAAGAAGAGCAAGAGGAGTGACCGCACCTCGCCCGGACGTGGGATACCAGGGCCTCACCCTGGAGCTGGGCCTGGGGGAGGGGCTCGCAGGCGAGCGCCTGGTGGCCAGGCCTATACCCGTGGGGCCTGGCCGGGCCTAGCCCGAAGAAGCCACACGGGAACTCCCCCCCGCAGACCCACCACATGCAGGGGCAAGCATAAGGGTCCGATGCATTGCAATTTGGGGGGTGGTCGAGGGCGGGTGTCTGGGCAACCTGGTCCTCGGCGGCCAAATCTGATTCTTGGGACATGGAATGTCACTTCTCTGGTGGGGAAGGAGCCCGAGCTTGTGGAAGAGGCAGAGACATTCCGACTAGATGTAGTCGCACTCACTTCAACCCACAGTTTGGGCTCTAGAACCAAATTCCTTGAGAGGGGCTGGACCTTGTACTTCTCTCGAGTTGCTGCAGGGGAGAGGCGGTGAGCTGGTGTGGGCTTATTATTAGCCCCCCGGCTTGGTGCTTCTGTGCTGGAGTCATCCCCAGTGAACGAGAGGGTTATTTCCCTACGCCTTAGGGCTGGGGAAAGAGTCCTGACTATGGTTTGTGCGTACGCGCCAAACGACAGTTCAGAGTACCAAGCCTTCTTGGAGTCTATCAGGGCGGTTCTGGAGAGCACCCCAGCTGGTGACTCCATAGTTCTACTGGAAGACTTCAACGCCCATGTGGGCAATGACAGTGTGACTTGGAGGGGCGTGGTTAGGAGGAACGGCCTCCCTGACCTGAACCCGTGTAGTGTGTTGTTGCTGGACTTCTGTGCGACTTACAGTTTGTCCCTAACAAACACCATGTTCGAACATAAGGATGTCCATAAGTGCACTTGGCACCAGGACACCCTAGGTCACAGGTCTATGATCGACTTTGTGTTTGTATCATCAGACCTGCGTCCGCATGTTATGAACACACGGGGGAAGAGAGGGGCTGAGCTGTCAACTGACCACCACCTAGTGATGAGATGGATCAGAAGGCGGGGAAGGATGCCGGACAGACCTGGTAGACACAAACGCGTAGTGAGGGTGTGCTGGGAACGTCTGGCAGAGTCTCCCGTTCGTCTAGTCTTCAACTCTCATCTCCGGCAGAGCTTTGCCTGCATCTCGAGGGAGGATCGGGATATTGAGTCCGAATGGGCCGTATTCCGTGCCTCCATTGCTGAGGCAGCCAGTCGTACTTGCGGCCGCAAGGTGGTCGGTGCCAGTCAAGGTGGCACGCCCCGAATCCGATGGTGGACACCGGGGGTTAGGGCTGTTGTCAAGCTGAAGAAGGAGTCCTATTAAACATGGATGGCTTGCGGGACTCCCGAAGCAGCTGACAGGTACGTGGACAGTTCTATCACCGTGGCTGAGGTAATTGGGGTAGTTAAATCACTCCCCAGTGGCAAGGCTCCGGGGGTAGACGAGTTCCGCCCGGAATTCCTCAAGGCTCTGGATGTTGGGAGACTGTGTTGGTTGACACGCCTCTACAACATTGCATGGAAGTCGGGAACAGTACCTCTGGACTGGCAGACCGGGGTGGTGGTCCCCATTTTAAAAAAG
>QODF01000156.1:699623-729306 GCA_024372805.1 Oostethus manadensis
ACCGATCGATCTACGTTCCCACCCTCACCTATGGTCATGAGTTATGGCTCATGACCGAAAGAATGAGATCGCGGATACAAGCGGCGGAAATGAGTTTCTTCCGTAGGGTGGATGGACTCACCCTAAGAGATAGGGTGAGGAGCTCGGCCATCCGGGAGGAGCTCAGAATAGAGCCGCTGCTCCTTCACATCAAGAGGAGCCAGTTGAGGTGGCTCGGGCATCTAGTCCAGATGCCTCCCGGGCGCCTCCCTGGTGAGGTGTTTCTGGCATGCCCAGCCGGGAGAACCGGGGAAGACCTAGGACATGCCGGTGTCCTCCCGGTGGAGCTGGAAGAGGTCGCCGGAGACCGGGAAGTCTGGACTTTCCCACTGAAACTGCTGCTTCCGCGCCCCGGACCCGGATAAGCGGAGGAAAATGGAATGGATGTAAACAATGAATAATAGGAGTGTGAAGATGACCACAGGGCTACTATTTTATATCGACAGGCCTCCAATAATGGTAAAAAGTCTACTTAGAAAGTCATGAATAAGTTTTCAATGCTCTAGCTACTATTTTATTTCAATATCAAGAAAATTCAATCAATAAAATCAAATCAGTAAAGGAGGGATGACAGGGGGGCGCATACTAAAATATCAAATATTGTCACTTCCATATTTGTGTGTGTTTTTTTAGTTTTGTAAAAGAGATTTATAACAAGTGTTATGTATATTTAATGACAAAGCTTTATGGTATGATTGGTTGTTACATAATGCCTTTTACTTTATTTAAAAAAACAAACCATGGGCTGCAAATGGCCCCTGGGCCACACTTTGGAAACCCCGTCTTTTACAAATGATGCAAATATTCAGCTTGTTGGCTGTCTTTGTAGTGAGCCAAGCATGGTAATTAAAGAGAGAAGAGGAGGGCTGTTAATTATTGCAGCAGGAACAAATCGATGCATGGTAACATTTTTCTTTATTGCAAATGCTGATCTGAAATCGGAGACGAATCCTTCGTAAGGACATAAATAAGTACAACTGAAACATGAATGAATGTAATCCATTTCAAGCATTGGAGCTTCATTATCACGTGTGAACGTTTCTGAAGAAATGTACGTGTTGCACAATTCAGTTCTTTTCAAGTCAGTTCAAAACCACCTTGCCAACTGGGCGCCAGTCAAAAATTAAAAAAAGCCCAAAAATAGCATCATATGGGCAAAACTAACAAAACGAAATGTTCTTTAACCTGTTCTTTAAAATACTTCTGTAAATGGCTCACAATCAATCAATCAGACATTGAAGCAATTCAGCAGTTTGAGTGAGCAAGTGGCGTAAACACAGGAAAAAATGTACCACATGCTGACCAGTCACAGTCTCTATGGTCCGCCTTGCCGCAGCGCGAGGTTCTGTTGGAGGCACGCGTCACGCTACCCCAGAGGCTTGCAGGGGGAGGAGCACACTAGAGTACACTGGTTCTCCACGCAGGAGCAGCATCCGGGTTTCGGACACTCCACTCCAAAGTGAAAGCAGTGTAATGCATTGAAGCACCCTAACCCTGACCCTAACCCTAGCATGTTGGCCGCTCCGTCTTCCTCCCGAACATGTGTGCGTGGCAAGATGAGTATCAAATGTGACCTGCACAGGTGTCTGGACTTCGAACGTATGTAGAGAGCAACTGAGGTCACACATGGCGGTCCAAATGGTCTGGTATACTTCCTGGAGTGGTCCCAAGAAAGGATGGCTTGAACGCGATGGGCGTGCACGTCTATGCCACAGTTTGCTCTCCAAAGTAGGAGAAACCTTTGAACTCATCCTGGTTGATCTGCTTCACCACACTGTCCTCCACCGGTGTCAAGACGGGTTCTTCTCGCGTGAAGTCCTGGTCAAAGTTGTTCACGTCCCTTTTGGTTTTCTGCAAGCGATTAAGCGGACACTCTCAAACACGACCTCACCACATAGCACCCATCTTGCGTCTACATCAAGAGTCCTTCTATCACATAAGTGATGAGCTCACACAATCCATCGTGTGTGCGTGCGTGTGCGGACTCACAATGCGAGGCTTGAATGGCGGCGTGATCTTCCTCGCCTCCAGCAGCGTCCAGTCGATCTCTCTGAAGAAGGGGTGGAGCTTGATGGCCTCGTCCAGGCCGTGAGCGAGCACGCAGCCCAGACGCTTACTGGGACTTTTGGTCATGAACTGAGGAGAAGTGTAAAGGAGATCTCATCATGTCCACTGATAAACATCATCATACCACACAAGCTCATCAACACCAACATCACGTTTGATTGTCATTATTGATTTTACTCATATTTATTTGGCTTTATTTTAGGGCTGCACAATAATTATCAGACCGATATGACTACGATCTGATCATTATAAATTATGACGTCATAAGAGCTCCTTTTTCCTCCCGCCTGTCTGTGACTTCCCCGGAGCTCCCCTGTAAACAAACATTCACTTTCCGAGGAAGACATTTTGCACGCTAGTTGTACCAAATGCTCCATGGTGAGGGGGAAAAAACATTGAGCTCATTAGCCTTCTGAAATGCCAGCGTCACAGAGTGTGAAAAGTGCAAACTTTGCCAGAACCTTCCGTGGTGTCACACCGGCTGCTTGGCACATGTGCCCGAATACAGTGCACCTTGCTGGGCCACACCAGGTGGCTCCTCCCACACAATATATAAAGACCTGATCAAAAAAATCGAAAAAGTAATTTAACAATAATCATCTGATCAAAAGTTTAAGACCATCGCTCAAAAAATGACAAAAAACTCTCCAAACCAGAACGAAAAATGTTCTCGGTAGGACTCAGTAATGAGTAGCTCCACCGTTCTTGTCAGTCACTTCAAAAATTCGTTTGAGCTTGCTTGATGCGAGTGTTTCCAGGAAGCTAGTGGGAACATTGCTCCAAGTGGTGAAGAAGCTTCACGAAGGGCACCAACTGTCTGGAACTGATGGCCATTTTTATAAACTTCCATTGCCATCCATCCCCAAATGTTCTCTATGGGATTTAAATTGGGGAACATGCAGGATGGTCCAAAAGAGTGAAGTTATTCTCCCTGATAAAGTCCTTCGTCAAGCAAGCATTGTGGACTGCAGCGTTGTCCTGTTGAAAAACCCAGCTGGTACCACACAGATGAGGGCCCTCAGTCGTAGCTGTAGCTCTACCTAAAACCTCATTAAGATCCAGATGTGCAAAAGGTAAAGTCTAGGAATTCTTCAACTGGTCTTAAGTATGTACATATACAGTATATATAAATAGATGTAAATGTAAAAAGTATATATAAAACAGTATCGAGAAGCACAAAGTTACTGGTATCGATTTGGGAAAATAATATATCGTGCATTTTTAATTTATTTATTGTTCTCTGACAATAGGTCAACAATTTATCCATCCATTCATTTTCTATGCTGCTTATCTGCATTAGGATCGCATGGGTATGCTGGAGCCTATCCCAGCTGACTTCGTGTGAGAGGCGAGGTACACCCCGGACAGGTCGCCAGCCAATCGCATGGCAGGCAAACGATTTCTAAATAGGTGATAATACGGTAGAAATGTACAGCATACATGTATTACAGTTAAAAAGCCTATAATTTTTACATGTTTATGTATTCATGCTTCACTGATCATGTATTTTCCTCAAGCACTGAGATGGTGCACTTTCTTTGGCAGCCCTTGAATGCACCATAATACACAGGATCATCTTCCTTTATCAGTGATTAGTGGTGACTGTGAGTATACATTTTATACTGTAAGTGCGTTTAATTATCGTTATCAGTGGTGCTTTCACAGTGTCATTGTGTTTAATTGCTGTGTTTAGAGACAATGGCAACTGAATAGAGAGGATGATTGTTCTGAAGTTGAATCTAATCTAATCATTATCAGAGTCACTTTTTATGAAAATGTTCATCCAGAAGAGTTTGGAGGGGGAGGAGCGAGGCGTGTGCCCAAAATAGACCAGTGTTGGGAACACATGCTCACCACGGAGGTGTTGGTGATAAAAAAAAATGAATATTGTCTTCCTGGAATGCCTTCTTGCTCCTCATCTTCGGGTCCTTATTGGGTGGCGTGTTTGTGCGTGCGTGCGTGTGTGTGTGTGTGTGTTTGGCATGTGCCCTCACTTTGATTCATATTTAGTCTGGATCTGTTTGATATTGTACATACATGATACAGTTGTAGTTTTTCATATGCCCCTGTTTTCTGGACAGCATTCACCCTTCCTAATAAACATTCACGCCCTCCTCATTCCCCTCTGACCGCTTTGAGGACGGACACGGCCTCCGTGCTGAGCCAGACAGGGTAGAGGACGTCATCGTGGAGGATGGACTCAAAAAGGTCGTCTTCGTTGTCGGCCTCAAAGGGGGGCTGTCCCGCCATCATCTCGTACATCAACACCCCCAGAGCCCACCAGTCCACCGACGGCCCGTAATCCAGCTCCTGCAGGATCTAAAGGCACCAGCATCTTGTCAGCCTCAGAACTAGGACCATCAAATAGAGAGGATTCTGACCTCGGGTGCGATGTAGTCTGGGGTACCACAGAAAGTGTTGGTGGTGACACCGTTGAGGATTCCCTCCTTGCACATTCCAAAGTCTGCCAGTTTACAGTGGCCTTCTGCATCCAACAGGATGTTGTCCAACTTCAAGTCCCTGGATGTCAGAAGAGACATTAAGAAAGAAGATGATGATCATGTGACACACAGCAAGTGTAGAAGGATAAAACACAAGTATAGTGCATCATGTGCTCCTCCTTGGTTTCATGCTGGAATCTGGAAGCTCTCTAGCTGGGAACATGGTGTGCCTCGGACGGGCCATGGCAAAGGGTATCTGAGGGTGAGCGAGGAGATAAGAGCGGAGCGTTGAGAGACGGCAAGGTTGTTGCTGAATGCAGCCGCCGGAGCCTTGATGGTTGGTTGCAAGAAGAATGTCAACATCTCTGCAGCCCGACTGGCCTGTTTGGATCTCAAGCCAACTGTGCTAAATCACGAGTTGATTTGTGAAAGCTGGAGTGATTTGTTGCTGAAAGACGGCTTCTTCTTCTGGCTTTAATTGCCATGGCAATCCTGGAACACAGTGAGGGCCGCGGCTCCAGCTTGTTGAAGTTCCACAATATGAAGAAGTGCACTGTATTTTCCATCCATTTAGCTGCACTATTCATTCATGGCTGACTTTATGACACTCACGACCTGAGCTGTCCTATCTAGTCTTTAAATGCTTGGTCAATGCAAGGTATCCTCATGAACAATATACAGCATTTGTACAATATACAGTATAATCATTTCTAAAAGTATAAATTGTACAATGAGTTTTGCATGAAGCCTCCACAGCAATCCAGTCCAATTAAACCGCTTTTCATAACCAAACCACCCCCAGGCCAGCACGACCTGGCACTTCCATGGAAGGAATTATTCATTTTGAATGTCAAATGATGTTAATGATGGGATTAAACGCAGGATCAGTGCATCCCGGATGCAGCCGTTCACCAAGAATACACGTTCATAACAAAATCATATCGGCCAAGATGGAAATCTGTGTGTAGAGCTTATTGCTATTTTTGTCAGCGTGTCAGTTATTAGCATTTCACTCTAAAATAACCAATCCACCTGTGTCATAGCGTAGGAGGTCATTTGAGAAATGGCTTTTGTTTGGACGAAACTTGATCAGAGACTCGAGATGTCTGATGGAAAAAATCACCGCCGAATTCAGGAAATAACTCATAGCAAAACAGGAAGGTGGTGTCTGTGTTGATGTCTTTCGCAGCAATCAAACGTAAGCTTAAATGTGGTATAATTGTGTTGGTTAGCAGAGAAGAAACTGTTACTGTTACGTGATGTAACATCGTAGCAAAAGCCATAAACTACAATTAAAAGCCGGCTCTATGTACTTCTATTCCTTCCTTTCCTCTCTGGACAAATTGTGGGATGGGTACATTGAGCAACAGGGGCAAGCTCATTTTGAGGCCAATGGTTAACCACAGCAATGACCACGGCATTGGCCACCACCAGGGGGCGCTTCACCGGGGCCAGCCATTCACACAGTGGTTGAAATGAGTGCCGGGACACCTTTTTACTGGCATTTACTTGATTGTATTACTTTACTTATGCAGTAATTCCATTGCTCATTTATTTTCTATCCTTACAACAATTTATTCTTGTCTTTATTTCTCATTTTCAATCATTTTTAACCGCTACGCCACGCCTTTGGCCACAAACCACTGCAATGGCCACGGCATTGGCCACCACCAGGGGGCGCTTCACCGGGGCCAGCCATTCACACAGTGGTTAAAATGAGCGGCCGGACAAATATGGCAAAAGGTAATGACATTTTTTATTGTAAATGGGTAAACACTGTGAGCATGAAACGAACCAAGCGTGTTATGTTGGTTTGTATCTGTCAGCTAACAGTAACATTAGCTTGTTCACAGTAATAGTATTTCCTGCCAGCGTTAGCTAAGCAGCTATTTGCATTGTGTGCGTGAGAGAGGCGCTAAGCTAGGTGCTATGTAGCTAACATTAGCATCGTAGCTAACACCATGACGTTATCATTGATGATATATATTCATTATTTAGCTGGATAGTGTCAAAGTTAGTGAAATAAGCTGCTGTAAGTACACGACTTTCCTTCAACCAAAATAACATCTTGCTGAGATTTGACAATTGCATTTGCTTTCGAGTGATGCCAGTTTCTATAGTGCTTTATGTGACCTGCTCTCCTTTAAGACTTGTTTGGTCCGTCTGGAGAGTAAGGTACATTTTTGGGTGGGTATGCTGAGAGGGATGCTGCTCTACCATCCACAACGATACATTTGCAATATGGAGCTTAGCAACTAAACTCTGATATTCAACTGTATTGTTATCAGGTTCCAAGAGGCCCTAAACAACAACGGCCGTACAATTCTACGGTTCTTCCAGCACCATGGCCAGCATCATGGGATCAAGGAGCTCCTGACAAGTTTTGATCCTGACGCTTGACTTAAGGCTGCATGTGTCCTCCTGCTGCTGTTGGAATACTTTAAGTTGACAGGACAACAGTCAAGCTCAAGAATGATGTAAGTTATTAAAATAGAAAAAAAAACAAGTTGTGATTACTTTAGATAATTGCATCGTATTCTGCCATTCCAAAGGAGTTGTTGATGTCACGTTGATGTACTTTACAGCTGCTGGTGTGCAGACTACAGTGGAGCTACCAAGCACACCTTGCCTGGTAGTCCGAGGTATCCTTGATGTCTGGATTTCATGTTGATACTTCTAGCTGCTAGAAATAAACCATACACTGCCTTTCATGAAAAAAAAGGTTCATTTCAGGTGATATCATGAAGCCATCTGCCTTGGACTGAGACAAGGAGTCAGAGGTCCACACCCAAACTTTGTTCGCGGTGTAGCTGCTGTGTGTGCAAGCTACTATATATTCAGTATCCCGTTGTTGTGTCAAGGAACCTGGAGTTCATCAAAAGGTATCGCAACTGTTAACACTGTTTTGTGCTTCCAACCCACATCAACGACTAACTTCAATTGCAGGGAAGTGTAAAAGTTCTCCCTGTCTTCTCCAAATCAATGAATTTACTTCTATGTTATACATTTATTTGTAAAAATGGGTGAATGAATGGATATTTGTACATGCACATTCAATTCCTTCAATCTGTCTATGAATAAGATATCAACGTGCCCTTAAAGGCGAATAAATTCAGGGCAATGACCAAAATATTGCTTTCTGTAAACAATAAGTAGGATGACCAACATTGTTTTGAACATTTTTTTTATAGTTATTCACGTCCAATGGAAGATTCTTCTACAGATATACAGCATGTGTGTGTGTGTTTTTCCCGTTCTAACACGATGCCCACTGACACAACCAAGCCCTGTATCAAATCAAGCTACACTGTATTCATTAATATTATTATTTGGTTTAATACACAAGAAATGCATCCAGAACATCTCAACAGACTTACAAGCAATTCCCCAATGCCTCCCCATACACTCCACACCCCATCACCACACACACAGATAAACAAATGAATGCAATGTATGTATGGAAAGTTGAGCATTGAGGAACCGGGTGAGGAGGAGAAGCCGTCTGTACTACAACAACCCCACATTGATTTCATGCAAATAATAAAGATAATGAAATGGTTAGAGGATGGAAAATAAAAGAGTAATGGAATTACTGCACAAGTAAAGTAATACAGTCAAATACATGCCAGTAAAAAGGTGACACTCATTTTAACCACTGAGTGAATGGCTCGGCCACGGCGAAGCACCCCCTGGTGGTGGCCAATGCCATGGCTGATGCTGTGGTCATTGTTGTGGTTAACCATTGGCCACAAAATAATTGCAGTGTAAAAGTGACTATAGGGGTGTTATTTTATATCTGCAGGCTTTAATAATGTTAAAAGCATATTTAGAAGGTCATGAACAAAAAAAGAAGGTTTTCTATGCTGTAGCTATGAAAATGTTTTGTTTATTAATATTCAACCCTACTTAGTAAAAATGAACCAATTAACCACCACAAACTAGGGATGACTGTATAAGTTTGTACAGCTCTTTGGTGTCGGGGGTAATGTTTGAATGTGTGTTTACATTTACCAAAACCTACCGTTTTGGTACAAAACATGGTACCTTTTGATTTTACCTGAGTCAGTGCTCATTCATGCCGTCACTGCCTTTTAAACTATTCATCCCCACCTACGCGCCAAAGATGCAACGGTCTGGTTTTCTGGTCCAGTGATGGTTCTGAGTGTGGCCTACGCGACCCTGAAGCGGATAGAAAGGGTTCAACCTCCAAGAGGCAGCTGACCCAAGCGAGAGCAAGCAGAAGACGCTGCTGGCACACGGAACAAAACGCTTTTCAACCACTTAAACAGCAACTTCCATTCTGTCTTCCATCCCGACCAGAACCGAGTTTCATTTGTGGTTGACGGACAGAAATCATTTATCGGCCGTTTATTCACACCAGCAAGCAGCTGACTTCATTCTCCTTTAGGCGTGTGTGCATGCCCCTCATCCGGTGGCGCTTCTGTCGGGGAAATCACCTTTGACACTCTATGGGGAACACGCACACACATGCGCGCACACACACCTACATACACACACACACAATCAGACTTAATTGAAGGCATTTCCTGTGTTTGTTGTTGCTCTCGAACAGATTTTTCCATGACATCCCAAGCACACTTTGACAAGCAGATTCTCTCTCTATTTCACACACACGCACACACGCACCCGCACGCACACACAGTACTGTACTCCTGGGAAAATTCCAATATCTCTCCTCCACTGATGATGTTTATTTTGTTTCTTTTAGCGCCCAAACTGTAGCACTTTTGTGATGTTCCAGAAGGTGTGACGCTTCAGGTGTGTTGACTTAAACCCGTCTCAACCCGTTCACCCCGCAGTTCAACCTATCGCATTCTGACATTGGAACGATGATTAGGTGTTTGCGGGAGTGATGGTGCGGGGTCAGAGCGGTGGGGGGCGGCTGGGATGGAAAGAAGTGGTGGTCGGGTGAGGAAGGGGTGATGGGGGGAGCAGAGAGTCGGGACATCGTGTCCTAAAAAAAGGTGTTTATGTTCAGGTGTTCGAAGTGGGTAGAGGACAAGACAGGTGGGGAAGGGCAATGGGGAGGATCAGGTAGCAGCGCTCCATCCGTGAGTCAACACGCCAAGGTGTGTGTGCCAAAACACACTCCATCAGAGAAAACAACCCGAAAGCTGCAAACTCAACTCCCCTGGGGGCCGCTGGAAGTGGAGTCTGGCTGAGTATAAGTACAGTTCGGTAAAATGACAGTACAGAACATGAATAGTTCCTCGGAACATGAGCGGTTCTTTAGAACATATGACCCTCTTGCCTGGCACTTCCACTTACACAGCGTTGCTGGGAGTGCTTCAGGGTTCCCAGCATGCCTTGCGGCACTTGTTTTGTTAAAGGTTGTTCAGAGTTAACATAATGGAGTTTTTGATTTTCAATTATAGCTTTAGGTCTGAATTTGAAAGACTTATCTAGACTGCCAAGCTAAGGCCATTCCTACACCAATGCCAATATTTTTCTGTGTTTTGGCCACGTTAGCATGGCTGTTAGCATGGTTACCACGGCTACCTGTATATGACTCCATGCCGGTGCAGGAACATCAGCGCTGATGTGACCTCGGCGGCGTAAAAACGGGATCGCGCCTCATCAAACTTCCTGGAGCGCTGAATCTGAAACATCAGGTCACCTCCGTTGACGTACTCCATCACAAAGAAGAGGCGGTCCTGGAAGCAGGAAGTCCACGTCATAGACACAACGTCTACAAAACCCTCACATGACTTACTCTAATACCAACTCAAGAAAAAACTACCACAACTAAAATCAGCTAAACACTTCCCCCATTGCGTGATTGTGTGTACTTGGGTTTGTGTTTGAGGTACGTGTAAATGTAAATGTCAGAGGTTAGTGTCACAGTGATACATTTAAGAGATGTGTGTCCCAGGTATGTGTCAAAGGTAGAGACTCAGCTGCGGGACCTCTCCTTCCAACTCACGCACGCACACATGCACGCGCGCATGCACGCACGCATGCACGCACGCATGCACGCACGCATGCACGCACGCATGCACGCACACAGCACCCTGCCAGTTGAGCTTTCTTGGTACTGAAAATGGAGTTTCCTGAATTCCAGCTTTGGTTCTTGGTATAGGAAGTAAACGTGTGTGTGTGTGTGTGTGTTTGAGGGTGGGGTGGGGTGTTGTGATATAAACAGCAGTGTATATAAAAGAGGCAGAAGCAGACTGCAGGTCATTGTGTGAGTGCGCAGCATGATATCTTACAGTGTGCATGCGTGCATGAGTTCACTGAATAACTAAAAACGTGCAATTTTGGTAGAAATTGGGATTGCTGCCGATGCTGAACTGCAATTTTTGAAAATAGCATGCTAACAATGTTAACATGCACATGGGTCAGACTGGAGGGCCGAGACACTGCAGATTCTCTCCAACCACTTCCTCCAGCAGGTGATGTGATTGACGAGCTCCTTCCCTCAAACTGAAGCCGCTTATCCTCATTAGGGTTAAGCGGGGGGTTGCTGGAGCCTATCCCAGCTGACTTTGGGCGAGAGGCGGGGTCCACCCTGGACCGCTCGCCAGTCAACCACAGGGCAGACATAGAAGTAGAATAAAAATAATAGATGGAAAATGTTCCACAAAATGACCGTGGGTCCGTGCATGGAAAACGTTATCCTTCCTCTTTGGGCCACTTCAGTTGAATGGTTGCCACGGTAACAGCCCAGTTTGAAGCGCCGGTTCTTACGTAAGCGGGCCGACGGTCCACATCTGCCGCAACCATTTCTTTCTGTGTTGCGACTTTAAACAGGATGTGAAAATAGTTTGTTTAAATGTGCTCCCATTCCCAACTGGTCCCACCCAATCAAACGTGAATAAGCATTTCCTGAGTGAATTTCCAATCAAGTACGCACGCTGGTGATTTCTTCTACTTTTGACACCCTTCCAACACAAATGTTATGGATGATTGTTAATATTGGCATCAAATAAAAAGGAATAAAGGTGAGCATATTGAATGCACTAACAACCGTGCTTGATTAGGGGGCCGAAAAGGGAGGACGGATGTTGTGGGTCACATGATGTCACAGTGCTGATGCCTGCCAGCAACAAAAATAAAAGGCTCGTTTGTGTGGAAAAAAAAACAAAAAAGAAGAGGGAATTTACGGACCTATTTTCTTTGCATTACAAGTCGTTTTTTCAAAAATACTGTATCTTAATAAACCGTGCTGTTTGTGGTTGAATATGGCCTGTTAGTCATAAAATATACATTTTTAAGCATATTTGCCTAAATGAAACATTTTCAAGTATGGAAATACAGTGGAACCCCGGGATATGAAATTAATTAGTTCCAACATGGATTTTTGTAAGCCGAACATTTTTGGGTAAATTGGCTAATTCGTTCCACTGACCCGGAAGACCCCTCATACAATGGAAAAAAAACACTTTTCTGCACGTTTAATACTGTATAAACAATGAGTATTGTAATACAGATGTAATGTAATAATAAAACATGAAATAGAATGTATATTGTGTTAAAAATCTAAAAGTTTCTTACCTTTAATACAAAAACTGTCAGCGATAAACCAATCAGAGAACATTGCGTCATACATAGCGCACGTACACTTCCGCCATGCCTCCAGTAGGTATCTTACCGGTATGCTGCAGAACAACATTTTTGCCGAGCGCCGGGAGAGTTACGCCACCATATGTGAAAATATTGTGGATGCCCGGGCTAAGGTTTCTGCTTTAACTCTTGTTCGAGCTTTTGCGAAAGCCGCCATCTTTGCTGAACAGCCGACTGACAACGAGACCGACGGCCGACAATGATGACAGGAAACCCGGCATGTTGGACGGCAAAATTGCCCAGCGGTTTAAATCAGATGCAGAAGATGGATTTGTGGGAGGAGAGTGATTAAAAATACAGTGAGTGTGTTGTTAAAAGGTAAAATAAAGTTCAACTGAACTCACTCTTTTGCTTCCGTTGCCTTTTTTTGTAGACAGTATAATTTAGCATGCGCCTTAAAATACGGTAAATCCGGAAAATTCCAAAAAAACAAGTTTTGAGAGATCGACAAACTTTTGTAAAGCGAATTAATTTTTGGACGCCCATCCATCCCATCAATTTTCTTCCGCTTCGGGTCCGGGGGCGGCAGCCTAAGCAGGGCAGCCCAGACGTCCCTCTCCTCGGCCACTTCGTCCAGCTCTTCCCAGCGGATGCCGAGGCGTTCCCAGGCCAGCTGAGAGATATAGTCTCTCCAACGTGTCCTGGGTCTTCCCCAAGGCCTCCTACCGGTTGGACGTGCCCTGAAAACCTCCCCAGGAAGGCGTTCGGGAGGCATCCTAACCAGATGCCCGAGCCACCTCATCTGACTCCTCTCAATGCGGAGGAGCAGCGGTTCTACTCCGAGTCTCTCCCGGATGACAGTGCTTCTCACCCTGTCTCTAAGGGAGAGCCCAGCCACCCCGCGGAGAAAACTCATTTCGGCCGCTTGTGCCCGCGATCTTGTCCTTTCAGTCACTACCCAAAGCTCATGACCATAGGTGAGGGTAGGAACGTAGATCGACCGGTAAATCGAGAGCTTTGCCTTTTGGCTCAGCTCTCTTTTCACCACGACAGACCGATGCAGAGTCCGCATCACTGCAGACGCCGCACCAATCCACCTGTCCATCCCACGTTCCATCCTTCCCTTGCTTGTGAACAAGACCCGGAGGTATTTAAACTCCTCCACTTGAGGCAGGACCTCATCCCCGACCTGAAGATGGCACACCACGCTTTTCCGGGCGAGAACCATGGACTCAGATTTGGAGGTGCTGATTTTGTAAGCTGCAGCAAAAAAAATCATCAAGGTATTTTCGTATCCCGGATTTTTCATTTCCTGAATGATTCGTATCCCGAGGTTCCACCGTATAAGTCATCAAAACCACCATTGAAATTGTGAATGCAGTATTCTACTTCGGTCACTAGGTGTCAGTAATTGTTCAGTGAGACACACAAGCAGACTAGATGGCCACAACAACAGGCCATTACTGCAGGTTTAATTTATCTTACAACAGACACAATAATAATAACATAATAATAATCAACATCATAAAAACATGGCCTACTACTCTGAACCCCCTAACCCTAAACCTCCACATGGATCACATTTAAAGCAATGTGCACCAGCACAAGTCTTATTTATGTCATAAATGTCTTTTTGAAGGGGAAGCGGTCCCCAGTTCACACAGTTTACAGTGCGGACGGGGGCTTGCTGACCTTGACTAAGGATACGATCAGTCGATGAAAGGAATTCATTGAGGCCCTTCTCAATCCCACTGACAAACCTTCCTTACCGGAGACAGAGTCTGAGGACAAGTACGCGGAAAGTTCTATCACCGTGGCTGAGGTATCTGGGGTAGTTAAAACATTCTCCAGCGGCCAGACTTCGTGGGTGGACGAGTATTGCCCTGAATTCCTCAAGGTTCTGGATGTTGAGGGACACGTCTTTTCAACATCTCATGGTAGTCAGGAAGAGTACCTCTGGACTGGCAGACCGGGGTGGTGGTCCCCATTTTTAAAAAGGGTGACCGGAGGGTGTGTTCCAGCTATAGGGGGATCACACTCCTCAGTCTCCCCGGGAAAGTCTACTCCAGGGCGCTGGAGAGAAGGGCACTACCGTTAGTCGAACCTCCGTTACAGGAGTTGCAATGTGGTTTTTGTCCCGGTCGCGGAACACTGGACCAGCTCTACACCCTTGCAAGGGTACTGGAGGGTATGTGGGAGTTTGCCCAACCGGTCTACATGTGCTTTGTAGACTTGAAAAGGCATTCGACCGTGTCCCTCGTGGTGTCCTAAGGGGCGGTGCTTTGGGAGTACGGGACTGGTGGTGCGCTACTACGTGCCATTCCGTCCTTGTTCAATCGAAGCAGGAGTCTGGTTCGCATTGCCAACAGTAAGTCAAGCTTGTTTCCGGTGAACGTGTGAAGCTTCTGGGATTAGACTCCAAATCTGATGCCATGGTCCTTAGTCGGAAACGGGTGGATTGTACCCTCTGGGTTGGGAGTGAGGTCTTTCCCCAGGTGGAGGAGTTCAAGTGTCTCGGGGTCTTGTTCACAAGTGAGGGATGGTTGGAGCGTGAGGTCGAGAGACAGATCGGTGCAGCGTCTGCAGTGATCCTCCGTAGGGTGGCTGGACTCACCCTAGGAGATAGGGTGAGGAGTTCGGCCATCCGGGACGAGCTCAGAGTAGAGCTGCAGCTCCTTCACAAAGAGAGGAGCCAGTTGAGGTGAACCAGGCATGCCCAGCCGGGAGAAGGCCCAGGGGAAGACCTAGGACACGCTGGAAGGATTATGTCTCACAGATGGCCTAGGATTGCCTTGGTGGAGCTGGAACGGGTCGCCGGAGACCGGGAAGTCTGGACTTCCCTGCTGAAACTGCTGAAACCACTTAACCAGGATAAACAAGGGATATACTGTACAGTACAGTAAGTAAGTGAAACGGTGGGGATTAGCGCAGTTCAACCGACAACCACACCACACCAGCAAGGAGAGTGAAGTGGAGCAGCACCAGCCTATGAGCCAAAAGCCCTGTGCTGTCCACTCAGCCTCACTCTTGATGTCTATGACAAAAAAGGTTGATGGATGTTCATGTCTGCTGCGGAGGTCTGCTGGCTGTGATCTTCTCCACTTGCATCTCATTAGGAACATCCAAGCTTGCTCTGCATGAGCTCATCCTGTCACTGCAGGAGCTTTCTTTCCTTCCACATGTTGTCTCCTGGAGAGCGGAATGCTGGCCTTGTGTAACAATATTTACATTTCTGTGTTGTAATTATGCCGATAAGGAGAGACACTGCGATCCCACGCTTGATTAGGGAGCCAAAAAGGGAAGGCGGGACATGTTGTGGGTCACATGATGTCACCACAATGATGCCTGCCAGCATTTGATGTTGAAAGGATACTCATAAATCATTTATGGAAAGTCAAGAGTTGTTGAAAGGTGAAACTACAGCTTCTGGGGGAGGCCAGTGTTCCATTCAGGCTCGAATCCCCAAGTTTCCCGAAAGTAGGGCGAGAGCCACCATTGTCCAACGGGTCTCCTCGTTAGTTCACTGAGCCGGGCTGGAGACGCGCCGAGTGGAGCCGACATTATGTAAGACGTGAAGCCTGACACCCCCGTGAAGCCCAGGAAGTGTGTGAAGGTACGGGTGTGTGCGTGTGTGTGTGTGTGTGTGGGCTCTGGCAGCAAGGAGGAGGTAGGGGCATAGGCTAGACCTAGACGAGGGCGGGGTCACACATCCTGATTATGATCAAAGATGTTACACAAGAGCCACAATCCCTTTGTTTGCGGCAAGAACACACTTCCTGGCAATGTGTGTGTGTGTGTGTGTGTGTGTGTGTGTGTGTGTGTTTGCGTGTGTATTACAGTTAGAGTCCAATGGAGAACAAACAAGTAAACAAACATGCCATGTGACCTCCTGGTCCCTCCCAGTCCGCCCACCCAGTGTGTGTTGTTTGAGAGGAACATAACAGGAATACATCAATTCTGCTGTAGACGCCATCACGCAATCTTCCAGAACCTTCTGAGAAAATAAACAAAACTCTCCTCACGTCTGACCTCAGCTGAACCTCCGTAGACGACAACATCAAGTACAGCAAAGCATAGAACACCAGTTTACCACCTTCTAAATATACTTTTATCTTTATTAGAGCCCTCTAGACATGAAATAACACCCCAATAGTCACTTTTGCACGATTATTACCAAGCATAGTAGACATAATAAGGGAAAATAAGACATAAAAAACATAAATAAGACTTGTGCTTGTGTGTGTTGCTGTAGATGTGTTTCAGTGCTCGGGGAGGACAAGGGGCTGGATGGAAAGGAGGTGACATCAGGAATTCAGAGTTGAGTTTTCTCTTGGCGTGGGTTACGGCCTCAACAGTGTTAGGGATTATTGTGACTGTTGTAAGGTCATTCAAAAGCCGCAATAAAAACCTGTTCTTTCGCCTATCAATTCTGGTGCTTGTGTGTCTCATCCAACAAGCAGTAACTTTACTGAGACTTGGTGATCATTGAAGCCAACTAGAGATCACCACAACCTCTTTTATAGATAGATAGATTTGTTTTTGACTTCATTTAGAAATTTGCATGCTTAAAAATTCCTTAGTTGGGCCCTAACTATGTAAAAAGTGCTTAAACATGCATATTTCTGGACTAAATCTTCAAGCACAAAGCAAAGAAAAGAAACCATTCATTCATTTTCTATACCGCTTATCCTCATTAGGGTCATGGGGATGCTGGAGCCTATCCCAGCAAACTTTGGGCGAGAGGCGGGGTACACCCTGGACTGGTCGCCAGTCAATCGCAGAAGAAAAGAAACCAAAAATCAAAAAGAACATGGTAGAGTGATGTTGCTACTTGTGAGGGGTTAACTATGGTGTGTTCAAGGACAGCCAAACAAAATGTGAAATCTCATCGCTTGGTGAAAAGAAGCCTTTTAAAAAAGTGGTACATGCACGCTGTACATTTGATTTATAAAAGATTGCTTAGTGTGAGTGAGATGGGTTTTGGCGGATTTCTTTCTAGAAAAGGAATCATGAACGTACGGTATAGCACCGAATGCTTCTCCGCTATTACTGTACACCATTTTCCATATTGCTTGTTCTCACGTGGGTCGCCTGTACATGCCGTGGCAACGAAAGGCACCGTGTACAATATAATTATTGCTGCATGCGTGCGCCGAGCACACGTCGCCATAGCAACAATGAGCCAAGAAGATTGTAGAATATGATTCATTATTATTATGGTTATCATGTAATATTCACGCCATCCGTCAGCATGGCAGACTTGAAGTTACTCCCACTCATTTCATGACACTCAAGAATGTTCCGAAAACCTTGCTAACGGTTGATGGTGGCCAGGTTTGACACTGGACCGGACTATTTCTTGCGTGTTGTCATTCATTCATTAATTTTTTATACCGCTTATCCTCATTAGGGTATTTCATCTAATCATTTTTACTTCATGTTTTTGTGTTGTTTCTGGTTTGTGATAGAAAACATCTTAAGGGCACACCCTGGTCAAAGGTTTGAGCCCTGCTGAGGTGCCTTTGGCAAAGTGGATCTAAAAATAAAGATTGATTCCTGGAAAATACTAATAATCGAATAATTTATAAACATACCTTATACAAAAACTATGTTTCATGAATAATTCATGAATGCAAATTTAATATGAAATAAAATCATTGTTCAAAACACATTATAATGGTTTAAACAATTACAAAAACGTACACATTTCATTCAAAGGGAATCTTAAAATACATGAAATCAATACAACACATATTATACCGTTTATGCATTTTTGCTTATGTGTCTAGACGTGAGGGACAGCGTGAGCAGCCTGGTGGCAGGATGCTGCTCCTTTTTTTATTCATATCAAATAAAAAAACACAAATCGTAAAATATATACACGGTATACAATTAATTCAATTTTTTTTTCTAAAATTGGAGCTAAATGATTAAAACTAATGAATTCATTCCTCCATCATCAACTCCTCTCCTCTGTAGGGTTGCGCGCGTATGCTAGAGCCTATCCCAGCTGGCTTTGGCCGAGGGGCGGGGTACCCCGTTGGACAGATNAAGAAGATTGTAGAATATGATTCATTATTATTATGGTTATCATGTAATATTCACGCCATCCGTCAGCATGGCAGACTTGAAGTTACTCCCACTCAAGAATGTTCCGAAAACCTTGTTAACGGTTGATGGTGGTCAGGTTTGACACTGGAACGGACTATTTCTTGCGTGTTGTCATTCATTCATTCATTTTTTATACCGCTTATCCTCATTAGGGTATTTCATCTAATCATTTTTACTTCATGTTTTTGTGTTGTTTCTGGTATGTGGTAGAAAACATCTTAAGGGCACACCCTGGTCAAAGGTTTGAGCCCTGCTGAGGGGCCTTTGGCAAAGTGGATCTAAAAATAAAGATTGATTCCTGGAAAATACTACTAATAAAATAATTTATAAACATACCTTATACAAAAACTATGTTTCATGAATAATTCATGAATGCAAATTTAATATGAAATAAAATCATTGTTTAAAACACATTATAATGATTTAAACAATTACAAAAACGTACACATTTCATTCAAAGGGAATCTTAAAATACATGAAATCAATACAATACATATTATACCGTTTATGCATTTTTGCTTATGTGTCCAGACGTGAGGGACAGCGTGAGCAGCCTGGTGGCAGGATGCTGCTCCTTTTTTTATTCATATCAAATATAAAAAACACAAATTGTCATCCTCATTCATTTTCTGTACCGCTTATCCTCATTAGGGTCACGGGGATGCTGGAGCCCATCCCAGCTGGCTTTGGGCGGGAGGCGGTGTACACCCTGGACTGGTCGCCAGTCAATCGCAGGGCACATATAGACAAACAAACATTCACACTCACATTCATACCTATGGACAATTTAGAGTCAACAATTAACCTAACATGCATGTTTTTGGAATGTGGGAGGAAACCGGAGTACCCGGAGAAAACCCACACATGCACGGGAGAACATGCAAACTCCACACAGAGATGCCCAACGGAGATTTGAACCCAGGTCTTCCAGACCTCCTGACTGTGTGGCCAATGTGCTAACCACTCAGCCACCGTGCGGACCAAACACAAATTGTAAAATATATATACACACGGTATACAATTAATTTAATTTTTTTTCTAAAATTGGAGCTAAATGATTAAAACTAATGAATTCATTCCTCCATCATCAACTCCTCTCCTCTGTAGGGTTGCGCGCGTATGCTAGNAAGAAGATTGTAGAATATGATTCATTATTATTATGGTTATCATGTAATATTCACGCCATCCGTCAGCATGGCAGACTTGAAGTTACTCCCACTCATTTCATGACACTCAAGAATGTTCCGAAAACCTTGCTAACGGTTGATGGTGGCCAGGTTTGACACTGGACCGGACTATTTCTTGCGTGTTGTCATTCATTCATTAATTTTTTATACCGCTTATCCTCATTAGGGTATTTCATCTAATCATTTTTACTTCATGTTTTTGTGTTGTTTCTGGTTTGTGATAGAAAACATCTTAAGGGCACACCCTGGTCAAAGGTTTGAGCCCTGCTGAGGTGCCTTTGGCAAAGTGGATCTAAAAATAAAGATTGATTCCTGGAAAATACTAATAATCGAATAATTTATAAACATACCTTATACAAAAACTATGTTTCATGAATAATTCATGAATGCAAATTTAATATGAAATAAAATCATTGTTCAAAACACATTATAATGGTTTAAACAATTACAAAAACGTACACATTTCATTCAAAGGGAATCTTAAAATACATGAAATCAATACAACACATATTATACCGTTTATGCATTTTTGCTTATGTGTCTAGACGTGAGGGACAGCGTGAGCAGCCTGGTGGCAGGATGCTGCTCCTTTTTTTATTCATATCAAATAAAAAAACACAAATCGTAAAATATATACACGGTATACAATTAATTCAATTTTTTTTTCTAAAATTGGAGCTAAATGATTAAAACTAATGAATTCATTCCTCCATCATCAACTCCTCTCCTCTGTAGGGTTGCGCGCGTATGCTAGAGCCTATCCCAGCTGGCTTTGGCCGAGGGGCGGGGTACCCCGTTGGACAGAAATGAATGAATGATTAAAATAAAGTAAAACTACATATTGATATGAATATGTATATTTTATCAGATATATTTTGAAACTTGAGGCCCAGCGTGTAGAGTAATATGGCTGGATGCCGCCCCCTGCAGGCGGCCGCCTTGGCTGCATGTTCTTACTTGGTTCTGGAAGCAGCAGAAGAGTTGAGTCAGGTAGGGATGTTTCCGGGCCAGCGCCAGGATGCGCTTCTCCGTCAGCGTGCAGTCCACGTCGTCATCCTGCAGGATGACGTCTTTCTTCAGCACCTTGACGGCGTACACCTCCTCGCTTCCTTTCAGCTCCGCCAGCATCACCTGGAGCCAACGACAGGAAGTGAGAGCGGGCGGAAAAAACCACCATGAAGACCGCTTGGGCTCACCTTCCCGAAGCTTCCTTTTCCCAGAACTTTGATGAAGACAAAGTCATGGAGGTTCATCCTCTGAAGCTCTGGAGCGGCAGGACTTTTCATGTTGCCGTTTCTTCGTGGGCTGTCTTTCACCCCCCCCTGGCCACCGCCCCCGGTGTCTGTTACCATGGCAACAGAGAGCTCCTCCCCCCGGCGATCGAACGACAGAGTTTTCCGGATGGTATCCAGCTCCTTCACATCTGGACACAAAAAGAGGTTTGTTTAGACGTCAATAGCGGCCTTTCCTTGGCGACGTATCAGTACCGGCGCCACATGGGGACGTGGGCGCGGATCTTGAGGGGCCTTCTTGGGTCTGAGGTAAAGCAGGCAGCTGCTGGGGGTCGTGAACCTGAGGAAGCTGTTCAAACACAAGGTGCGGGAAGCTGACTGGCTGAGACACAGAAGGGGCGGGGCTGGGACCGCACAGGTGAAACCAACCTGCGGATGCGCCGCCTTCTTCCGTCTCTGCGTGCAATTGGAGATCTTGTCCGGCGTGACTCCGAGGTCAGACAGGACTTTAGCGATGCCCCGCGCGTCCACGCCGCAGTTTGGCGCCACGTTGCTCTGGCAGCGCTTGTGCACACTGACTTTACACACTGACACACACACACACACACACACTCAATCAAACATCTGAGGAAGTAGTGTCAGCCCGTACGCGTGCAGCACTGCTGTGTAAAAGTACCACTGCTACCTTTGCACTGCAGGCCCTGTCGCAGGAGACCCCACAGCAGGGAGCCACAGTGGTCGCAGAAGGTGAGAACTTTAAAGTTGTGGATGCTGAACTTGTGTGGAATGTTCACGCTGAACCTCTGCGAGCCCAGCGGCTGGAACACACACGACACGCCAACTTCAAACTCCGATGTCCGAGTCATGAAGGGAATATTTGATTACACCTCAACTTCCCCTTATTCCGTATATTACTCCTTATGTTTTGGTAGTCAGAGCATACAATTCCTCTTTACCACCTTTTACACTATTAGAGCCCTCTAGACATAAAATAACACCCCATATACTATATATATTACCCAATGCAGTATACATACATACACATAATAAGAGAAAATAGTACACTTAAGACATGTAAAACCTGTTTACCAACTTCTAAATACACTTTTTAAGATTACTACAGCCCTCCAGACTTGAAATAAAACCCCTATTGTAATATTTACACTCCTACTACCCAATATAGTAGCCATAACAGGTGAAAAAACAGATTTAAGACATTAAAACCTGTTTACGACATTCTAAATGTACTTTTAAAAATGTTTAGAGCCCTCTAGGCATGAAATAACACCCCTATAGTCACCTTTACACTCATTTTACGTTATGTAAAAGACATAAGACGTAAGGCATTTAAGACATACAGTGGTTTGCCCCTTTCCTGATTTTTTTTGCAAGTGTCACACCTAATTGTTTCAGACCATCAAACAAATGTAAATATTAATGACACCACTACAGAACACAAAATGCAGTTTTTAAATGAATGTTTTAATTGATAAGGGAGAACAAACCCCTTTGCAATCCAGCCCAGCTTGGTGTTGCCAGCTTCGGCATCTGTGATTGAAGTGCGGATGTTTTTTGCATGGAGATGAATGTCCAATATCTGCCGTGTTTATGCTTGAAAATGTTTCATTTAGGCACAAAATGCACACCATTTTCTTAAATATGCATATTTTTGGACTAAAAATTGGCCGTATGGTATATAAATGGTTTTCTTAAAACACGATCAAGGTAAAAAAGGTGAGTTAATGAATGTAAGTTATTAGGGAATGTCGTTTGCGAAGAAGGTTTGCAAATATGAGCTTCGTCTTTGTGGTAAAGTGTGTGCAGTTGGCAGGCGTTGTATGAGATTCAGATGAGGATGCCTGGTAATTCTCTAGCAACATGCTAGGGGGCAGTGTTTCCCTAAGCAGGACTAGCTATTTAGCATCCTGTGTGTTTTTAACATGTTACTCCCAACACTGGACAGGACACATAATGTATACAGCATTAACATCAGGGGTGTCCGAACTCTTTCCCAGCAGGGACCACTCTGTGAAAAATGAAAGGATGCCACTTTTGTAATTTGAAAACACCAGTAATATATACCTGTATTTCAATTCAATGCTATTCTATTGTTGCTGTTTTTTTTCCTATTTTTGATGTTTTTTTTAATGTTCCAAACATTTTACCTTTAAAAAAAAAAATAATTCACAGTATGTCGACAACCTTTACCATCAAAAGATCCTTTTTGCCTCCTCTTTCAGTAGAATTTTTTTTTTTCCGGAGCCGCAAAAAATTTCAGAACTTATACACTTTTAAAAATTGTAAAACAAATATTTTGTGATGTTACCTGAACCACAAAATTCAACAAATAAAAGTGAGATAATTTAAACACTGAACTGATTTGTGTAAAAAAAAAAAATGTAGCCAACTTTAAGATAAAAAGAGCCAAGAGTCAGACTTACGACGGAGTATTAAGGCCATATTACATTTCGAACGCCAACAATAACAATTTCGAGATTAAAAGTCCTAATTTTACGAGAAAAAAAGTCGTAATATTACCATTGACCCAGGCCAGTGGTCACACAAGTCCCCTGTGTTTATAGCTGTCTCGGGCAATGCCTGCTAAATAGCGTATTTCGAGAATAAAGTTGTACATTTACGACAATAATGTCATATCACATCATATGAATCGGAGAGCGGTAGGTGGAGTGGGTGGGGTAGTAGAGAGTAGCGGTGAGATGATGCTAACCCATGCTAACCTGTTTGTGTCCAACTGCTCTGTTAGGCAGTCCTGTTATAAATAAAAGCTTTTTTTTTTAAATGTGGCCCAAATATGGTTGTACAGACTCAACTCAAAACTCCTTCACCTTTTTTCCCCTCTTACTCACTCACTGCATACACTAGCCCACCTCCCTCTCCCTTGCTCATCCAATCAGCAGTCAGAAGACCGTCTAGATGGATTCACGAACTTGGCGGCGAGTCAGATATTCCACATTCTTTTCGAAAATGCACATCTCCCATACTTGGGTGTTTAAAAAGAAATCCCCGCCCTCAGTGAAGGGAGCCGCGGGTTGCAGACCCCTAATTATGACTTTATGGTCTTAATGTAACTTTTATTGAAACTTAATTATCCAAAAATGCTGAGTTCATTCTTTGTTTCTCAAAAAATGTACTTTAAAAAAATAACTTATTTTGGATTTTTTTTTAAAAGTACAATTACTTTTTCTTGTTCTTATTTTTCATTTCTTTTTTCTTTCATATTTTGACTTTATTCTTGCAAAATTACTGCTGTTTTTCCATTTTTGCTGGAATTTTTGTGTTGTTAAATTATATTTTTACAATGTGCTACCGGGCAATAAAAAAAAAGCTGCACGTTGGACCCCTCGTGCTACATGCAGGTCATGAATAAAAGCCACAAGGACATGGTGGGAACATGCACATCCAAACCCAACCTCAAACCCTGGATCTCCTAACTGTGAGGCCACCATGCTAGCCACGCTAGCTACAAGTCCACCGCATTCACACAACTGGAGATCAAAGGTCTCACCTCCTGGGCCTTGTCCTCTTGCTTCTTCATGCCGGCACACTTGGTGATGATGAGCTCATGGCAACGCTTGTGGACCACACACGTGCACACTGGGAAGCACAGGAAGACTTCTGACATGACGCAAGCATCCGGGCCAGGAGGAACCTTTGACAGGAACCTTCCTACCTTGGCACTGGTAGCCCTGCTTCCCCAAGACGCCCCTGAAAGTCACACACACAACACAAGCAAGAAGAAGACGTGTGCTGAGTCCAAGCGTGGCATCTTCATGCAACTACTGGGATTGCTGGGATTGACTCTCATCACAGAACCACCTTCCTCCTTCTATTGGTGACACTCACCAGATGAAGTCCCTGCAGTGGGAGCAGTAGGTGGGCTGTCTCAGGTAGGTGGCCATGAACTTGTGTCCATTCACTTGGTGGACCCTGCGGCGTACGGCACCCTGACGTTTCCGGGGCTGCAACCGCTGGCGGAAAACACGCTCCTCGTTGTTGCGGGAGACCGGAGCTGCAACACAAACCCATTCTGGGTCAGTCAGGGATCTTCTCGTCAGGTGTCCTCCTCCATAAACGCACTTACAGCACAGCAACGCTAGGTGGCAGTGACGCTACATGCAGCAAGAACATTTCAGGTCACCCTTGGGGCCTGTAGCACCTATTTGTCCAAAATACCACCACACTGGATCCTTGATTTTATATTTTGTCCACAGAAAACACTCTCATTCACTATAAATCAGTAATCATTATTTTTTTTGCATATTTTCTTATACTTTAACATTGCATTAGAAAAAAAAACATAAATATCCAATTCAAGATAAATCAACCAACAGCCAAACAACAATGACAAATAACGCCACCAAAACAAAAAAATAAAAATGGAAATAATAAGTCAATCAGAATAATGAAATGTAAAAAATAAATGAAATAAAAAATTTTTTTAATGTCCATCCATCCAACCATTTTCTTCTGCCTATCCGAGGTCGGGTTGCGGGGGAAGCAGCCTAAGCAGAGAAGCCCTGCTACTTTGTCCAGCTCTTCCCAGCAGATCCTGAGGCGTTCCCAGGCCAGATGAGAGACATTGTCCCTCCAACGTGTCCCGGGTCTTCTCGAGGCTTCCCTACAGGTGCTCTGAACAGCTCCTCAGGTGGCATCCCTGAGGTATCCGGACGGCATCAGGCTCCTTCCCTAAGTCACCACCTTATCGTGGTGGAGGAGTTTGTGTCTCCCAATGATCCTATAGGAGCTAAATTGTCGGGGGCTTTCATGCCCCTGGTAGCGTGATAATGACAATTAGTTTTCCCTCACCCGGATGCAGTTCACCGGGGTCCCCCGCTAGAGCCAGGCCTGGAGATGGGGCAGGTCGGCGAGAGTCTAGTGGCCTGGTCTGCACCCAGCACAGCCCGAAAAGGTAACGTGGATCCCCCCTCCCATGAGCAACACAAAACATGTTTTTTTAGTTTTACATGCATTAAACAATTTAAAATGCATATTTATGCATATATTACCCTCCCCTTGTTGAAGACACCACCTTCCTGTTTTGACATGACTTATTTATTCAGTGCAATTGTCCAATGTTGTTTCTCTTCTTTATCAAAATGCTGGCATTTGAAACTTTCTGTGGCTCCATGCTGACGAAACACGACTGACTTATATAAATAAATAAGTCATGGCAAAACAGGAAGGTAGTGTCTCGCTGCTACATGGTGTCTTTGGGAACGTCAGCAATCACGTCTTCAATGAAGGTAAAAGTAGGCTTCAATGTCCATGTATGCAGTAGGAATTGTTAAGTGTATGTAAATGTATAATTATTAAACTATAAAAACATATTTCCTGTAAACATGTTGGCTTTCTGGAGTAAATTAGCATTCATTGGTTCTGGAAGCTGTGATTGACGGGCGACCAGTCCAGGATGTACCCTACCTCTCGCCCGAAGTCCGCTGGGATAGGCTCCAGCATACCCTCACTACCCTAATGAGGATAAGAGGCAAAGAAAATGGATGGATGGACGGTTCTGGAAGACGTTGAAATTGCCATGTTGAGGAAGCCATGGCCACATTAAGACACAAGAAGGCGTGTACCCCCCCCCCCACTAAACTAAACTAAACACTAAGAAACTAAAGAACAAGCCGTACTGTTTGGACATTTTCTACAAGAGCTACAAGGTGAGCAAAGAACCAAACTTCCCATTTTTTCTACTCCTAACACCCACTTTAGCAACAGGGACCACTTCAGCATCTCTCTGTGTTTGTGTGTGTGTCTGTGTGTGTGCGGGGGTAGGGTTGCGTGTGTGTGTGTGTGTGTGTGTGTGTGTGTAAAAGCTAATAGGTTGATTGCAGCTCTCAGGTCAACCATGTGATCTGGGCAGTGCAAACACATTTAAGTAATGACTGCAATCTAAACCAGATGCACTGCTGAGTCTCACACACACACACACACACGCACACGCGCACACACGCACACACACACACACGACTCAGGAAGAAATACAAGAAAAATAAATGGGATGTCTCTCTCTGTGGTGCATTACAGTGATGGCCACAAACACATCAATTGCTGGTTATTTGATATTTTTCGCATGTATGTGAACACACTACAAAGCAAATACGTCTGTGTAGTATGTGTGTAGTATGTGTGTAGTATGTGTGTGTTCTGACACAGGAAAATCCATCATGATGCAAGGCAGGTACACATTTTTTTCACTTCCAGTCTGATCCCAATACCTGAATTTGATACCTGGTTTCACGCCAAAACAATATCAGCAAATGCAGTTAGAAGAATATCAGCAAAGGAAGCCGTCTCCACACACACACACACTCAGCATGGTGAAAACAACAATTCTGACTGCTTTGTGAGACTGTGAACGCAACATTTTAAAATTGAAAAATAGCCTTCAAAACACATGCGTGTCACCCTTCCTAAATAAAAGTGTATTTCACAGCACATGATTAGGTAAACGAAATATATGTTGTAGCGACTAGGTCTAAGTCGCTTCTGGGTGGGAGGAATCCAGGCAATAATGGGCTCCAATAAGATAATGTCCAGACAGGTGGTTTTTTTGGAGTGAATGTATTGTTTATTGTGTATGAATAAAAAAAACAATTGATATTTTCAAAATGGCAAATATTATGGCAGGATGAATTGTCGGTGGGGCAGCCTGGTCTTCAGCGGCCAGATCTGGTTCTTGGTACATGGAATGTTAATTCTCTGTGGGGTGGGGAAGGAGCTTGTGCGAGAGGTTGAGACATTCTGACTAGATAGAGTCGGACTCACCTCAACCCACAATTTGGGCTCTGCAACCAAATTCCTTGAAAGGGGCAGTACCTTGTTCTACTCTGGAGTTGCTGCAGGGGAGAGGCGGCGAGCTGGTATGAGCTTATTAAAAGCCCTGCCTTTGTGTTGGAGTCATGCCCAGTGAACGAGAGGGTCATTTCCCTACGCCTTTGGGCTGGGTAGAGGGTCCTGACTGTTGTTTGTGCGTACGCGCTGAACGACAGCTCAGAGTACCCAGCCTTCTTGGAAGGCTGGGCTGCTGGAGAGCACCCCAGCTGGTGACTCCGTAATTCTACTGGGAGACTTCAACGCCCATGTGGGCAATGACAATGTGACTTGGGGGGAACGGCCTCCCCGATCTGAACCCGTGCATTGTGTTGTTGTTGGACTTCAGTGAAAACCATAGATTGTCCACAACAAACACTATGTTCAAAACTAAGAGTGTCCACAAGTGCACTTGGCACCAGGACACCCAAGGTCGCAGGTCTATGATCAACTTTGTAGTCGTATCACCAGACCTGCATCTGCATGTTCTGGGCACATGTGTGAAGAGAGGGGCTAAGCTGTCAACTGATCACCACCTGGTGATGAGCTGGATTGGATGGCGCGGGAAGACGCCGAACAGTTATTTGGGCCTGCTGTCCTCAATTAAGGATATAGTCGGTTTGTGGAAGGAATCCTTTGAGTCCCTTCTCAATCCCACTGACATACCTTCTATAGAAGATGCAGAGTCTGAGAACACGTACGAGGACAGTTCTGTCACTGTGGTTGAGGTATCTTAGGTAGTCAAAACACTCCCCAGTGCCATGGCTCCGGTGGTGGATGAGGTTTGCCCTGAGTTCCTCAAGGCTCTAGATGTTGAGGGACTGTCTTGGCTGACACGCCTCTTCAACATTGGAAGTAAGTCGGATGATACTAGAGTGTGTTCCAACTATAGGGGGATGGCACTCCTCAGCCTCCCTGGCAAAGTCTATTCCTGGGTGCTGAGATAAGGGTACAACCAGTCAAACCTCGGTTACAGGAGGTGCAATGTGGTTTTCATCCCCGGCGTGGAATACTGGACCAGCTTTACATTTGACTGCGTCCCTCGTGGTGTCCTGTGGGGGGTGCTCCGGGAGTACGGGATTGGTGGCCCGCTACTACGTGCCATTCGGTCCTTGTACAATCAAAGCAGGAGCCTGGTTCGCATCGCCAGCAGTAAGTCGAGCTTGTTTCCGGTGAACGTTGGCCTCCACCAAGGCTGCCTTTTGTCACCGATTCTGTTCATAATCTTCATGGACAGAATTTCTAGGCGCAGTCAAGGCGTCAAGGGAGTCCAGTTTGGTGACCTTAGGATCTCGTCTCTCCTATTTGAGAACAGTGTGGTCCTGATGGCCTCATCGCACTGTGACCTTCAGCGTTTACTGGAGCGGTTTGCAGCTGAGTGTGAAGCTTCTGGGATGAGACTCAGCACCTCCAAATCCGAGGCCATGGTTCTCAGTCGGAAACAGGTGGACTGTACCCTCCGGGTTGGGAGTGAGGTCTTGCCTCAGGTGGAGGAGTTTAGATATCTCGGGGTCTTGTTCACAAGTGAGGGAAGGTTGGAGCGTGAGGTCAACAGACGGATCGGTGCAGCGTCTGCAGTAATGCGGTCGCTGTACCGGACCGTCGTGGTGAAGAGAGAGCTGAGCCGGAAGGCAAAGTTCTCAGTTTACTGGTTGCTCTATCGTCCCACCCTCACTTGTGGTCATGACTGAAAGAACAAGATTGCGGATACAAGCGAATACAAGGAATGAGTTTCATCCGTAGGGTGGCTGGACTTACTCTAAGAGATAGGGTGAGGAGCTCGGCCATTCGAGAGGAGATAAGCGGCACAGAAAATGGATGGATGGAAATACCAATGGGTTTCAATTATTTCCTGTCATGTTTGAACTACTATTAAAAAACTGATAATATTTATTTATGTATTTACAGACTAAACTTGAAACTGAAAAATTCAAGAGTCAAGTTGCATGCTGAGTACAACAAATTCATACTATTTGGCAGACCTGCACTAATATTCTAAGCCTTCCCTACCTCTCACAGTTCACCACGTCCCCCCAGGCAGGCCCGCCCCATTATTTGAGAATCCCTAATATACAGTGGTGTGAAAAACTATTTGCCCCCTTCCTGACTTTTTATTCTTTTGCATGTTTGTCACACTTAAATGTTTCTGATCATCAAACACATTTTAATATTAGTCAAAGACAACACAAGTAAACACAAAGTGCAGTTTTTAAATGAATGTTTTTATAATTTAGGGAGAAAAAAA
>QODF01000156.1:739986-761990 GCA_024372805.1 Oostethus manadensis
CAATCGCAGGGCACATATAGACAAACAAACATTCACACTCACATTCATACCTATGGACAATTTAGAGTCACCAATTAACCTAACATGCATGTTTTTGGAATGTGGGAGGAAACCGGAGTACCCGGAGAAAACCCACACACACATGGGAGAACATGCAAACTCCACACAGAGATGCCCAACAGAGATTCGAACCCTGAACCTCCTGACTGTGAGGCCAATGTGCTACCCATTCATCCACCGTGCGGCCCATTAATTATTATATATATATATAAATATAAAATAATACAATTGATTTATTCTCGTGGATAAATAAAGTTTTTTGAAATTAATTGAATTAATTATTCAAAATATTTTCCATTGGATTTGACAACCTAAAAAACCCAAAAACTTTTATTTCAAAATTGACAACAAATATGTATATATATTTTTATAATTACATTTTTTTTACAGTGACATTGTTTTTAATTACATTTAAAACAATACTACAAAACTATAAAGTTGAAATATGCACTTAATAATAACAGTAAAAATTAAATAAACGTATATACAGTTTTTGAAAAAAATAATATCAAACTAATAAAGCAAAATATGTGGGTTTTTTTTTTGTACATTATTTCCAATGATGACATGGAGAAGGACACACGGGTGAAATAAATAAATGTATATGTAATGTAAGGCATAAAAGTACTTCCTGTACACATATACATGATAGTGTCTTTTTCTACACATACAGTGTGTGTGATTGACAGTCCACACAGTGTTTCGTTATTGCATGTTAGCACCGAGCCACGCTGAGAACATGAGGACATTGTGGACATTCCTGAGTGATGACTCATATGTGTGAGGAGGTGGAGGTGAGAGTTTGAGGGCTTCGGGGAAGGAGGAAGCGTCCGGGAAGTAAAGTGACAGTAAAAACAGGAAGTAGAGCCTGCAACAGGCTGCCTGTGTTTTTAGATGCAAAGACACACAAGCTTGTCCCCGCTTCCTGGTGTCCACGTGGAGGACCACCCTCTGCTGCACCCCCACGGGATAACAGAGTCAAGCGGAGGCCAAGCTTGTTCTTCCTCTTCTGTGCTCCAAGACTCTAAAGTGTTCTACTAAACAGAAATGGAGAAGTGTCGAGTACAACAGATAGTACCGGCTTCAGTCAGTGGAAAGCTTCAGGAGTTCCTGAAGAATCAAGATGACAGCGAACGAATCTGAGCGGCGTGTCGGCGCCCTTGACGTGACGTGTCGCGCGAGGACATGTTGGGATTGATTCTAGTGATTCTTCTTCTTTTGCACCCTCATGTGTGTCCTCCTATCAGCAGGACCGTTCTCTTCCAGAAGCTTCCACTAAAGTGCGGAGGACGGTGTCGCTGTTCCAATGTTTGGACAGAGAACAACTGGTCTGTGTCAGTCTGTCAGCTTCTGCAATATTCTGCAAGAACGAGGGAAAGGAGTGCAAAGCGCATGTCCGGCCACTAGTTGGCGACCAGGAAACACTACACATGCTATGGACATGCGTGGTCTGGGGGTCATGTGACTGCTGGACACTTTTCACTGCGTGCATCGTGCACGTTTACGCTGCTCGCAAGTGTGAAAACACCACGAACTTTGGCCGACGTGTCAACATTTGGCCACGGCACTCCATAACGATGACTTCAGAACTGTGGGAAAATTCATTTCGTATTCATCACCCTTCTGTTCACACACACACATGCACGCACACAAACCTGCTCACTCATCAGCCATGAGGAATCTAAGCACTTCTCCGTGCTGACCTCTCCTTTTCTCATTCCTCTCTTTCGTCAGCATAACAATGGCACGATATGAGTGCATGACAATATCATATCACGATAATGATGGCATAATATAGTATAACGATTGAGACGGTGATAGTATGACATGGCAGAAGGATAATGGTGACGTGATAAACTAGCATGATAATGATGCCATGATATTGGAGCATGATCATGATAACATGACAACATGATCATGATAACATGATACCACAGCATGATAATGGTGGCATGATACAATAGCATGGTAATGATACCCGGACATCATATCATAATATTGATGCCATGACATTAAAGGATGATAGTAATAACACGATATACTAGCATGATAATGATAACAGGATATAATAGCATGATATCGACGACATGATATAGTAGAGCGATAGCAATGGGGATTGTGATAATGTGATATGGCATGATATAGTAGCATGGTAATAACATGACATCATAGAATGATATTGCCTGCACTATGTAGTAGTTTGATACTGATTGCATGATATGGTGGAATGATAATGATAGTATGATACAGTACAATGATACTGATGGAATCATATAATAGAATGATATTGATGCAAAGATATTATTGAATGATACTGATATTGATGGAATGATATCATACAAAGGTATAATATAGCAGAATGATACTGAAGGAATGATGTCATAGGATGATGATAAAATCGCATGCCGTGGTGCTGACGGGCACGAGTGTGAGGCTGGTGTTATGAAGTGATGTGAGCGTTGCAGAGGAGCGGGTATGGGGGGAGGAAGAAGAGGTTCCTGAAAGCCATACCCAGTCCTCCATGTGTTTGCCGGGGTTGTGCATGATGTCGTCAAACCGGATGACGCAGTTGGCCACGAAGTCGTCGTAGCCGATGGGCGCGTCGTGGAAGACGGACAGCTCGATGGTGCGGCCGTCGCGCACCTCCGCGGTGAACTCGTCGTTCCACGTCGGGCTGTTGGTCCTCTGCCGAGTGCAAGTCTGGCCCACCCGGGAGTCGTCCACGTTCAGGGCGATGTAGGTGTCCAGGAGCAAGGTCGACGGACTCTTGCCCCCCATGGCGTGACGCAGGGACCACGCCGTGGGTTTCAGGTCCAGCGCCTCGCAGATCCTGATCTTCAGCTGCCCGTTGAAGACCACCATGGCGCCGGGGGCGGGGTGGGGAGTCCAGACAGCCGCTTGCTGCCAAGAGGATCAAAGCTCCCAGCACCCCCCTGCAGCCGTGGCACAAGTCTTCCCGGAATTGGACTTTACAAGCAAAGCAAGCGGTAAACGATCCAGCCAGTGCGGCTGCCACGCCCCCTCCCACTAGCGCGCCTGCTTGTGCTGGTGGGGGTCCTGCCCGGTGTCTCATCACCGACAACCGCGGCACAGGACTGGAGGGAGGGGCGGGATTCACGTGGTAGGTGGTCTCCTGCAGCTCTTCCACGGAACTTCGTCTTCTCGACCTCAGCAGACGCCCTCCCACCCCCACCCACGGGCCGCCAGTGCGGGAAAACATCAGCGGTGTGTTATAAATACGATCATAAACACAAACTACACCGCTGCAATCCCCAACCAAATAACATGTCTGCTTTCCAGCAAGGCTTTAGTTGGGTTTTGCTGGAATAAAAAGCATGCATGGGTAAATATGTCGACAGCACAGCAGCACCATCACAATGCGCCCTTTGTTGCCCTTCACGAGCAGAAACCCCCACGTGGGGTGTATGTTCGCACGCGCACGCGCCACCAGAGAGAGAGCGATAAACAAAAAGGAATGAGAGGGTTTCCAATAAAGTCTACATGACACCATAGCCGAGTGAATCACTCACTTATTGTTTCACCCGAACGTCAACGCTTGCGCGTGACGTCACTGAGCGTCCACGGGAATAAACGCGGGAATATGGTACACTGCTGACCCCTGCTGGCCAACACTCTTCATTACATGCAAGTCGTCTTCTCCTTTCGGCTGATCCATCCCTGCCACCTGCGTGGCTGATATATGCGACTTGTAATTCCAACTCTTCAACAGCAGAGGGCGTCTTTTCCTACCAGACGCTTTTTTCGGACCCAACAAAGCGTCAACGCTTCTGCCTTTTCAAAAATAAAATTGCTGACGTTTGATTCATAGTGTCAGACAAGTACTCCAGCAAGATTATGTTCATTATTTTACTTGGGAACTCCACATCATACCATACAATTAGTATGATTTGGCTACTGTACATTAGATGGTTCTTAAAAGATCAGTGATTGATGCCTATTTATTTATACGCTGAAAGAAAACAAAACAAAAAACATTGTATGAGTTGCTGCACACTAAACACAGTAAAAGACCTACCATGCGGGAAGACATGTTATAAGTAGTACTTCCATCCGTCGGTCCATTTTCTTCCGCTTATCCGAGGTCGGGTCGCGGGGGCAGCAGCCTAAGCAGGGAAGCCCAGAGGTCCCTCTCCCCGGCCACTTCTTCCAGCTCTTCCCAGGGGATGCCGAGGCGTTCCCAGGCCAGCTGAGAGACATAGTCTCTCCAACGTGTCCTGAGTCTTCCCCGAGGCCTCCTACCGGTTGGACATGCCCTGAACACCTCCCCAGGAAGGCGTCCGGGAGGCATCCTAACCAGATGCCCGAGCCACCTAATCTGGCTCCTCTCAATGCGTAGGAGCAGCGGTTCTACTCGGAGTCTATCCCGGATGACAGTGCTTCCCACCCTATCTCTAGGGAGAGCCCAGCCACCCTGCAGAGAAAACTCATTTCGGCCGCTTGTACCCGCGATCCTGTCCTGTCGATCACTACCCAAAGCTCATGACCATAGGTGAGGGTAGGAACGTAGATCGACCGGTAAACGAGAGCTTTGCCTTTTGGGTCAGCTCTTTCTTCACCACGACAGACCGGTGCAGAGTCCGCATCACTGCAGACGCCGCATCACTCCATCTCGCGTTCCATCCTTCCATCACTCGTGAACCAGACCCCGAGGTACTTAAACTCCTCCACTTGAGGCAGGACCTCATCCTCGACCCGGAGATGGCACCCCACCCTTTCCCGGGCGAGAACCATGGACTCGGACTTGGAGGTGCTGATTCTCATTCCAGCCGCTTCACACTCAGCAGCGAACCGATTCAGTGAGAGTTGAAGGTCACTGCTCGATGAAGCCAACAGGACCACATCATCTGCAAAAAGCAGAGATCAAAACCTGCGGCCACCAAACTGGAACCCCTCAATGCCCTGGCCGCGCCTAGAAATTCTGTCCATGAAAGTAGTGAACAGAATCGGTGACAAAGGGCAGCCCTGGTGGAGTCCAACCCTCACTGGAAACTGGTCCGACTTATTTTCAGCAATGCGAACCAAACTCTGACACCGGTCATACAGGGAACGGACCGCCTGGATTAGGTGGTCCGATAACCCATATTCCCGGAGCACTCCCCACAGTATTCCCCAAGGAACACGGTCAAATGACTTCTCCAAGTCCACAAAACACATGTACACATGTAGACTGGTTGGGCAAACTCCCATGCACCCTCAAGGACCCTGCCGAGAGTATAGAGTTCGACCAGGACAAAAAACACACTGCTCCTCCTGAATCCTGAGATTCGACTATACGGCGGATCCTCGTTTCCAGAACCCCTGAATAGACCTTACCGGGAAGGCTAAGGAGCGCAATCCCACGATAGTTATAACACAGTTATAACACCACCCTTCATTCCTCATTTCTTGAAAAGCGATACCACCATCTGCGGGACCACCATCTGCCAGTCAAGGGGGACCGACCCCGACGTCCATGCAATGCTGCAGAGTCGTGTCAACCAAAACACGCCCACAGCATCCAGGGTCTTAAGGAACTCCGGGCGGATCTCATCCACCCCCGGGGTCTTGCCACCAAGGAGCTTTTTGACCACCTCGGTGACCTCAGCCCCAGAGATAGGCGAACCCGACTCAGAGTCCCCAGGCACTGCTTCCGTGTTGGAAGGCGTGTCGGTGGGATTGAGGTCTTCAAAGTATTCCTTCCACCGGTCCACAAGATCTCGAGTCGAGTTCAGTAGCACACCGTCCCCCCCATACACGGTGTTGACTGTGCACTGCTTCCCCCGCCGGAGATGCCGGATGGTGCTCCAGAATCTCTTTGAAGCCATCTGGAAGTCATTTTCCATGGCCTCTCCAAACTCCTCCCATGTCTGGGTTTTTGCCTCAGCGACCGCCAGAGCTGCAGACCGCTTGGCCTTTCGGTACCTGTCAGCTTCCCCCAGAGTACTATGGGCCAAGACGGCCTGATAGTACTCTTTCTTCAGCTTGAGGGCATCCCTCACCACTGGTGGCCACCAAAGGGTTTTGGGATTACCACCATGACAGGCACCGACCACCTTACGGCCACAGTTCCGATCGGACGCATCGACAATGGAGGTACGAATCATCGCCCACTCGGATTCAATGTCCGCTGCCTCCCTTTGGAACATGGTCAAAGCTCTCCCGTAGGTGGGAGTTGAAACTCCCACCTGGGTGACCCTACCAGGGGCATGACAGCCCCCGACTGTGACGCGGTGCGGTCGGACCTTGTTCTCGAGTCCCAAGATGCAGAGGAGCCAAGGGCTGTGTCCAAACAGTCGTTATTAATTGTGACCAAGTGTCCAACAAAAAATCGACGGTGTCACAGGTAAGGGATTAAACAGAATTGACACCGCGGAAAAGGCACAAGGAATATATCACCCCAGCAAGAAGCCTCCTGGCGGAGGTATAAGCCGAACAGCCGTGGACCTCAGGCTTGGACTGGATGGCACCTCAAAGAACCAACCGGAATCTCTCGTGGGGACCAAGAGCAGAGTGTCGAGGTGACTCGAGGAATTGGAATAGCCGTGTTCCATCCAGTCGCTGCAGGTGAGTTTAAGAAGGTGGTGAGGATGATGATGATTGACCACAGCTGTGGGACCTCTCATAGCTCCGCCAGAAGGAGTGGCCAAGATGTGTGTATACGCAGAGCGTGACAGTACTCCCCCCCTCCATCAATGGACGCCACCTGGCGGAGCTCCTGGCTTCTTAGGAAATCTACGGTAAAAATCAGAAATGAGCGACTTATCAAGAACGAGGGAACGGGAAATCCAAGAATGGTCCTCGGGACCGTAGCCCTCCCAGTCGTTTAGAAACTGAACACCCCTGCCCCGCCTCTTAGCATCCAAGATGGTATTGACCGTGTACGCCGGATGGCCCTCTACTTGCTGAGCTGGGGGGGGGACACGCTGCAGGTGGAGAGAGGACACAGGAAACTACAGGCTTGAGTCGAGACACGTGAAACACCGGATGACGTCTCAGAGAAGCAGGGAGTTTCAGCCGTGCCGTCTCTGGGGAGACCCTCCGCTCCACCTCAAAAGGGCCGATGAATCTGGGGGCCAATTTCCTAGACTCACCCCCCAGGACCACATCTCGGGATGACAACCATACCTTCTGGCCGGGCTTGTATTCAGGGGCCGGCCGGCGGTGACGGTCAGCGATTCTTTGGTTGCGTTTGGAGGTACGAGTCAAGGCGGCTCTGGTGTCGCACCAAACGCGGTGGACCCGACGCAGGTAAGCAGCCACGGAGAAGACCGTGCAGTCCGCTTCCTGGGAGGAAAAAAAGGGAGGCTGGAAGCCGTGAACCACATGAAAGGGTGACAGGCCCGTTGACGAGCAGACGAAGGTGTTGTGGGCGTACTCCACCCAGGAAAGATAAATGGACCACGACGACGGGCGCTGGTGAAACACACACACCTCAAGGCCGTGCCCAAATCCTGGTTGGGCCGCTCAGACTGTGCGTTGACTGCGGGTGGTAGCCCGAAGACAAACTGGCAGTAGCACCTAGGGCCTTGCAAAATGCCCTCTATGTGGCAGCAGAAAGTTGAGGGCCTCGGTCGGACACCACGTCCTGGGGAATCCCGTGAAGGCGGACTACGTGTTGCACCAACAATTTAGCAGTCTCCAGTGCCGAGGGGAGCTTGCGAAGAGGGATAAAGTGTGCAAATTTGGAAAACCTATCCACTATGGTAAGGACGACCGTGGAACCTCTGGAATAGGGCAAGCCGGTCACAAAGTCCAAAGAAACATAGGTCCAAGGACGAGCGGGGATGGGCAGGGGGCGAAGCAGGCCTGCAGGAGCCTGGTGTGACGACTTGCTCCTGGCACAAATGGAACAGGCCGCAACAAAACGCTTTGTGTCTGCGTGGAGGGTGGGCCACCAGAAGCGCTGGGTGAGGAGGAACGCCGTCCGTCTTGCTCCTGGATGACAGGCAATCCTCGCAGAATGAGCCCACACCAAAACCTCCGACCGAAGTGAATCCGGCACAAACAGGCGGAGCAACAGCTCCCGATTACCGATGTCATAGTTCCTCTCAGCTGCAGACAGGCGCAGAGAAAAGAAAGCACAGGGGTGCAGTTTCTGATCGGAGCTGGTACGCTGAGAGAACACGGCCCCGACTCTTGAATGCGACGCGTCCACCACAACAACAAAGGGAAGAGAAGGGTTAGGGTGTACCAACACCGGCGCAGAAGTAAACAACCTCTTAAGGCGCTGGAAGGCCCGGCCCGACTCCAGAGACCACAGGAAGGGCACCTTATGGGATGTGAGCTTATTCAGAGGTTCGGCTACTCTACTGAAATTGCGAATAAAGCGGCGGTAAAAATTAGCAAAACCCAAGAACCTCTGCAAAAGCTTCCTTGATATAGGAGTTGGCCAGTCCACCACTGCCTGGATCTTGGCAGGGTCGGGTCTCAGTTGGCCCTTCTCCACAATGAATCCCAAAAATGACACAGAAGGAACATGAAACGTACACTTTTGGGGCTTAACAGACAAACGGTTCTCCAGGAGCCTCTGGAGTACCAGCAGGACATGTTGACGGTGTTGTTGTAAGGACCGAGAAAATATAAGTATGTCGTCTAAATACACAAAAACAAACCGGCCAATCATGTCGGGTAAAACATCGTTAATGAGACACTGGAAGACGGCCGGGGCGTTGGTAAGGCCGAAGGCCATAACCTGATATTCAAAGTGCCCCAACGGGGTGTTAAAGGCCGTCTTCCACTCATCACCCCTCCGGACCTGCAGCAGGTGATAGGCATTACGAAGATCCAACTTGGTGAAGACCACCGGATCGTGCAACGATGTAAAAGCCGAATTAAGGAGGGGTAGCGGATACTTATTTCTGACCGTGATCCTATTGAGCGCCCGGAAGTCGATGCATGGGCGCAACGAACCGTCCTTTTTCTTGACGAAAAAGAACCCCGCTGCGAGGGGAGAAGAGGAGGGACGGATAAGGCCCGCGGCCAGCGAAGTGGAAATGTACTCTTCGAGTGCGCGTTGTTCGGGTTGAGATATGTTGTATAGCCGAGAAGCGGGCAGCGGCGACCCTGGGAACAACTCGATAGCACAGTCATAAGGACGGTGGGGGGGTAGAGTAGTCGCTCGGTCCTTACAAAAAACCTCCCCAAAGACGTGATACTCAACTGGCACGGAAGACAGGTCTGGAGGTGATGAAGACAGTGAACTAACCGAAGAACCCGGATGCGTAGCAGCGCGAAGACAATGACTGTGGCAAATGTGCTCCAATTAATGATGGTTAAAGCCCTCCAATCAATGACTGGACCATGACGTCGTAGCCATGGGAGACCAAGTACTACCGGCGCCGACCGGGACGGCATGAGAAAAAAATTCACGACCTCGTGATGATTGCCCGAAAGGAGCAGGGAGATGGCGTGCGTTTGATGGGTGATGCTGGCCAGGTGGCGACCATCCAGAGAACGGACATCTTTGTGACTGTCAAGCTCCACCATAGGAATCTTAAAAGAGTTCACTAGCTCACAGTCAATAAAGTTCTCATCTGCCCCAGTGTCAATAAGAGCCTTGATAGGACAGGTTCCCCCCACCCAAGATAACGTACATTCCACCTGAAGTCGGCCCACCAATGCCGATGATGTGGCCGAAACCGATGTGTTCGACGATGACACCCCTAGAGGGATGTCTCCAGTGGAGGCAGAGCGATGCCGAACGGGGCGAACCGGACAACGTGAGACGAAGTGAGCGGCACCTCCGCAATACAGGCATAATTGAAGACGTCGACGGCGGCTACTTTCTGCAGACGTAAGGCGGTGACCTCCCAACTGCTTGGGCACAACGCCTTCGATGTCCTCCGGCGACGCTCCTCCTGTGGCAGAGGGTGGGAGAACCGAGTCCGTCCGCACACCCACTGGTGGAAGATGAGCCTGACGCGCCGGTGGGAGATGCTCCGCCCTCCGCTGTGCGCTGCTTTCTCGCAGCCGGTTGTCTATCCGAATGGACAGGGCTATTAACTCCTCTAGAGTCTGGTTCTCGTCTCGGGCTGCCAGCTCGTCCTGCACGCGTGGGCTGAGGCTTGCCCGGTAAGCGCTTCGTAGCGCCTGATCATTCCAGCCACTCTCCGCCGCCAAGATCCGGAAGGAGATCGAGTGGTCCGCCACGGACGTGGGGCCCTGTCGTATCCCGAGAAGGCGGCCACCTGCCTCCCTCTCTCTCACCGGATGGTCAAACAAGCTCCGAAGCGCGGCGACAAATAGAGGGAAACTGAAACAAAGTTTTGTCTTAGCTTCGCACACCGCCTTTGCCCAGCTACCAGCCCGCCCGGAGAGAAAGCTGAGCATGTATGCCACCTTCGTACCGTAGTGTAGGTGAGAAGCTGCTGCGCAAAAATCAAGGAGCACTGATGGATAAACAGATGTCATTGTCCAAAATCACTGCCGTACCTTGTCGGGTGGGGAATATTGGGCTCCCGACGGGGAACGGTCGTGCCTTCAGCCGCGAGTGACGCATGCTCCATCGTGGCGGCGGAAGGTGCTCTCGCCAGCTGAGCGTGCAGCTCTCTGACGAGTGTTGTCAACTCGTTAAGAGTTTGTTCGCGATGACTGATCCGCTGACCATGGGCTCCGAGGGCATGGCGCACAATGTCATCCTCTGCGGGATCCATAGCAGCTTGACTCGGCTATTCTGTGACGCGGTGCGGTCGGACCTTGTTCTGGAATCCCAAGATGCAGAGGAGCCAAGGGCTGTGTCCAAACAGTCTTTATTAATTTTGACCAAGTGTCCAACAAAAATCGACGGTGTCACAGGTAAGGGGTTAAACAGAATTGACACCGCGGAATAGGCACAAGGAATATATCACCCCAGCAAGAAGCATCCTGGCGGAGCTATAAGCCGAACAGCCGTGGACCTCAGGCTTGGACTGGATGGCACCTCAAAGAACCAACCAGAATCTCTCGTGGGGACCAAGAGCAGAGTGTCGAGGTGACTCAAGGAATTGGAATAGCCCAGTTCCATCCAGTCGCTGCAGGTGAGCTTAAGAAGGTGGTGAGGATGATGATGATTGACCACAGCTGTGGGATCTCTCATAGCTCCGCCAGAAGGAGTGGCCAAGATGTGTGTCAATGCAGAGCGTGACACCGACAACTTAGCTCCTAGGATCATTGGGACACGCAAACTCCTCCACCACAATAAGGTGGTGACTATGGGGGGGAGATAAGTAGTACTTCATCTGGAAATACAAAGTAGTACAAAGACGAGTATTCTCCCTGACATCCTGCACAGACCACTGCATGATTGGAAGAACACGCCATGCATTCTAGGAGAGAAATAAAATATGCCTCATCATGTACATGATTTACTGTATTATATGATCTACATTACATGTGTCCACAATTTCTTCAAAAGAACCATTTAATGTCCCAAACATCTTATATAGGTTATCTTACAGGCCATAAGCATATATATCTATTACTACAATTACTTACTACTTTTACTACTACTCCTTTAACAAGCTAAATTACTACAGATAATACTACAACACTTACTAGTAGTGTACTTACCAATACCGCTAAACTAAATTACTGTACTCTGTATTATTGCATCTCCAAAGGTGAAGTACTTTAGCAACCAGTTCTCTAGTTACTGTAGTATACTAGAGTAGAGGTATACGGGTATACTACGTCATATACACTAGTATTCAAAATAATAGCAGTCCATTATGTGACTAACCAGAATAATCACTCTTATTAGTATATTTTTATTGCTACATGGCAAACAAGTAACCAGTAGGTGCAATAGATTCTCAGGAAACAAACAAGACTCAGCATTGGTGATATGCACGCTCTTAAGGCTGTGCAACTGGGCAGTGTCAGCCATTGACTTTACTATTTTGTACAAACTTTTTTGTTGCTAGTATTTGGCAATCCTGTGAATCACTAAACTAATATCTAGTTGTATAACCACAGTTTTTTTTCACATCTGTGTGGCGTGGAGTCAACCAACTTGTGGCACCTTTCAGCTGTTATTCCACAGATTATTTCACAACATTCCACAATTCTTTAAAATTTGGTTTTACTGTAGAAACAGCCCAACACCAATAGTAGGAGACACATGCCCATATCATGATGCTTCACTGTCTTCACTGTGTACTGTGGCTTGAACTTGTACTTACAGGTACATCCAGACTGTTTTTGATCATCCTGAAGCTGATAATTGTCAGAGCCTTTGCCATTCTGGTTATTCTTCGATCCATTTTGATAGTTGTCTTCCGTTTTCTGCCACATGTCTCTGGTTTTGCTCTCAATTTTAAGGCAGTGGAGATCATTTTAGCCCAAATTTTTTGTGCACCTCTCCATACGTTTTCCACTCTCCAATGAACATTTTCCATCAAAGTGCGCCGTTTTTCTGAACAATGTCTTGAACGACCCATGTTCCTCACACTCTCAAAGAGTTTGCTGGTTTCATCCTTAAATATGGGTCACCTGATTCACACCTGTTTCGTCACAAAATTGATCACCCATTGAATGCCACACTGCAACTTCAACCCCTTTCAACTAATTGCCCAATTGCACAGCCGCATGAATGCTGGGTCTTGTTTGTTTCCTGAGAAGTGGGAAGCCACCGGGGAGCACAGATGCAAACCTTGGCTTTGTTTTTCAAAAGCACAGCTCGGCCGCAGAGAACATGTTTGTGCTTTGAAACCTCAGAGCGGCAGATAAAGTCAGATAGCAAAATGACAGCTTGGGGAGTTCATTGTTTCAAACTTCCTGATACAGTATATGGTGATGGAGATGACCTAATGGTGGGATAGAGTACGTTATGTAGCACAGCAAGGGATCTGGAACCACTGGTCTACTAGGATCTTCCTCCCCTGCCCGTCAGGTGCTACTGAGTGGCCCGTCAGGTGCCTTCAACGTACAGCAAGGCATCCGGAACCAGTCCTCTGGAGAGCGACTGGACTTCATTCCACTTTGGCGATGCCAGCAGTGAGAGACGGGCAGGGGTGGCAGTTCTTGTTGCCTCTCAACTCCAAACCTGTACATCGGAGGGAATGAGAGATACATACTCACTCATACTACATACTGTACTCTACCCCACCATCACATCGTCTCCATCACCATACGTAGGACGATGTCTCATATGTAAGATGTCTTGACAGGAAGCACAGGACAGAGTGTGCTCCAGGAAGTAGACGAGGCTGCAAGGAGGCTAGAGTTCCGTCCTGTGGTCAATTCTTCTGACATCTGTTCCTTAAGGCCCTGGACGCTGTGGGCGTGTCTTGGATGACACGACTCTGCAGCATTGCGTGGACGTGCCCCTTGATTGGCAGACCAGGGTGGTGGTCCAACTCTTTAAGAAAGGGTATCGGAGGGTGTGTTACAGGTATTGTGGGATCACACTCTTCAGCCTTTCGGGTAAGGTCTCTTCGGGGGTTCTGGAGAAGACCATATTCCTCGGGAAAGAAAGTGAGGAGTACTCTGGGAATATGTGGTATACTTTTACAAACAGAATTTCTAGGCTCAGCTAGGACTCGAGGGGTTCCAGGTTGGTGGCAGCAGGAGTCTCTGCAGATGACATGGTCTTGCTGGTGTCAAGAAGGTACAGTGTATGTGTGTGTGTGTGTGTGTGTGATGAGGGGGTAGGATTCAATAAGCTCTGCTTCTTCCCACTACTTTGTGAATTGTAATATGAAGCAGTCAATGTAAACTGTATGCATGCTTGAAATGAATTCAACCATAACCCTGCAGACATGAAATACCAGACCTATAGTCACCTTTACACTCCCACTACCCAATGGTAGACACAATAAGGACATGAATGTGCACAGGAAACCTTCGCATTTTCTTAAATAAGGAAAGTTGGGACTAACAACAGGCCGTATTCCGGCAAGGGATTTCTGTGGACTAAGGAATTTTCCATAAAAGCGGCTTTGAAAAAGCAGCAGAGTATCCTACACATTAAAAGACCAATATAAAAAGACAAACAGAATAGCGACTCTACTAAAATGTTGCATGCGTGTTCATATATTGCCAGCAGAGGACAGTGTTGGCCTGTGTGACAACACACACACACACACACACACGCACACACACACACACAGATAGATACTTAGTATTTGGTGTAGATGGAGTGGTCATTAAAACAACAGCCAGCAGACAAAGATGAATGAGTCGCCTTACTTGTCATCTTTTTTTGAAGTGATGCGGCTGAGACACCAGCTCCCCCCCACCATGTGCCTGCCTGGCTGACCCCCCCCAGGCCATCCCTCTGTCCTCCTCCCCCCCCGCATCCTAAAAGAGGTCTTAACAAGGCATCAATCAGTCGCTCCAGTCCAGATCAGCATTTAGCTCCTCCTTCTTCTTCTTTTTCCTCATTCCTAAGTCAAGTCATCACTTTTCTTTTTCACTTCTTTAGCTGATGGTTTCTGGCTTAGATCAAATCAGAATTTTTTTTTTTAAATGAGAGGGTTAAGACCCATGTTACCGCTGTCGTTTTGGATCACGTGATGAGTCCTGACCCTCATGGACATGGTGTGGACGTTCCATCACTCGTTAGCGCAACATCTCGCCTGCTGGGCTGAGTCTCCATCGGAATACAGCAGAACCTCAATTTTCTTTGTAAAAGTGTTCCCTGTGCAGCCTGTGTTAGCTTGCAACCTTTACATGACATCCCTATCGGAACAAATTCCACCCTCCCACTTTGCTACCACTTCGTTCTTCACTTTGATGGTGTTTCTCACCTTTTTATCAACCTTTTCCACTTTAGCCTTCGGTGGCGTCTATTTTGCAGCCGTCGTAAGCAGCGCGCTTAAACGTCTCATCAGTGCAGAGGAGAGGGGGANTGTAAAACTGTTCCCTGTGCAGCCTGTTAGCTTGCAACCTTTACATGACATCCCTATCGGAACAAATTCCGCCCTCCCACTTTGCTACCACTTCGTTCTTCACTTTGATGGTGTTTCTCACCTTTTTATCAACCTTTTCCACTTTAGCCTTCGGTGGCGTCTATTTTGCAGCCGTCGTAAGCAGCGCGCTTAAACGTCTCATCAGTGCAGAGGAGAGGGGGAAAGGAGACAGACACGGAGTTCTGTGTGCATTCTGGGAGCAAATAAATGCACACACACAACAAAGATGATTCAAGGTAGGAATCTGTCCGATAGAGCAACTATTTGTTCTTTACGGAGTCACCAAAGCATGGATGTGCATTTGGTACACTGTTTGGGCTTACCCAAACCCAAACCCAAAATTGTTGGCAGTAATCTGTATCAAAATCCAAAAATGCATGAGAACTGATGTACCACAGTTCTGCTTCTCAGTTGGAAACGGCGGATGGCGTCCTCCAGGTCGGGATGGAGGTCTCGAACTATGTTCCCATCCTCATCTACGGCTGAGGCTGTGGGTCATGACCGAAAAAAACGAGATGGCGGATGGTGAGGTGTTCCGGGAATGGCAGACCTAAGACTCGCTGGAGGGATTTTGTCTCACAGCTGGCCTGGGAACGCCTTGGCGTCCTCTCATTGGAACTGGAAGAAGGGGCCGGGGACTGGGAAGTCTGGACTTCCAACTGAGATAAATGGATGGATGGACTTTTAAATAAACGTGACACCACACTGACCTCTCAAACATGGCTGACACACGCTCACACACGCATGCGCACACACACACACACACACGCCATTCTGGAGTCAGCTGTCAGTCGGGATGAGTGAAATTCCCAGACTGAAAGTGTCTTATCTTCATTCCTCCAGTGAGGATGTTGCTGTAATTACAAATCATTCTAAATCCATCCATCCATTTTCTATTCCCCTTATCCTCATTAGGACTGCTGGGGTAGCCTTGGGTGCCCAACGGAGATTCCAAGCCGATTTTCCACATCTCCTGACTGTGTGGCCAACATGCTAACCACTACACCACCGTGCGGCCCTCATTCTAAATCAGTAAAAAATCACAAATAATTAAGGCATCCAAATAATATAAAGTAAATACAAATAATAATGAAAAATAATTATAAAACATTTCAAAACAATAATTATACATCAAAACATACAAAGAATAATGATTAATATTCATAAACTAATGCAAATAAGAATGACTGCCAATAATGAATCAGTGATAAATACTTTTAAATCAATCAACACAAATAAGTAAAGCATGATTGGTAAGAGATGCTGAAAGTAAGTGATAGTAACGTGGTTTGTGCCGGGAGCTCACATATGGAAGAGGACACAGATGTGGCACCATGCGACCTATGACCCCCACATAGAAGGCTGAGACCTCCAAGCGTGTTTATATCTTTGTGTACGTGTGCGTGTGTGCGTGCCCAGGAACAGCTGTCATGGAGGCCATGGCACCAAGAACACACATGCTGACATATCAACTCTCTTATGCACGAGTGCATGTGCGGCGTGGGGAGGAATCTTCGCTCTGCGGTGCTGTTGGGTGGCCCCGTGCTGGTTTGTGGGGCAAACGCCCCCAATGACACGTTTTCTCTGCAATTTCTCCTGCTGGTTCAACAAGTAGGCATTTATCTGCCTGTCTGATTAGCAATGATTGCTCTATGATTGATCTGTCATTGATTTGTGATTGACTCCTGATTGATGCGTCGATGCTCCATCATTGATGTCTGATGCATGCATGATTGATCCGTCATTGATGTCTGATGCATGCATGATTGATCCGTCATTGATGTCTGATGTATGCATGATTGATCCGTCATTGATGTCTGATGCATGCATGATTGATCCGTCATTGATGTCTGATGCATGCATGATTGATCCGTCATTGATGTCTGATGCATGCATGATTGATCCGTCATTGATGTCTGATGCATGCATGATTGATCCGTCATTGATGTCTGATGCATGCATGATTGATCCGTCATTGATGTCTGATGCATGCATGATTGATCCGTCATTGATGTCTGATGCATGCATGATTATCCACGATTGACCCGTGATTGAGCCTTCATTGATGTGCGTTTGATGTAGGTTTTATTCATGATCGATCACCCATGATTGATTCTTCATTGATCCATTTTTAATTTATGTTTGATGCATGATTGATGCATGATTGATCCACGATTGATCCATTGTGCATTTTCAGCTCTCCAGTGAACGCCTGTGTCATTTGAGGTGTACCTAATGAAGAGGTCGCTGTGATTGAGAAGGTTAAGAGGCGAAAGGAGGAGGACGTTGGCGGCTGGGAAGCTGTTGAAATGAGAAGAGGGGCATGGAGGAAGGCGAGAGGATGAAGAGGGAGAAGCAAAGAGATGAAGAGTAAATGAAGAAGGGATTTAGGGAGAGGGAACGGCCTTAAAGGTTTGCACAATCAAGCTTACAAGTGAAAGGTAAAAAGAAAAAGCAATAAACAAAAAACAATTTCCTTAATGAAGTTGCGGGAGCGCGACTTGCTTTTTCCTTTTTGCCCCGTCAACACTTAACGCCATAAACGTGTGGCTTTATGCGCCCCTCAGCTCTGCCTCTTTATGAATATGATCATTTATTCATTAGCGCTTGTATCCGCACATCTGACCACCTTGAGCCTCTCCTGGGAACGATAGCATGCACGTCAAGTACAATAAGAGACGATGAAAAAGACACCAAAGTGGATCAGAGCCGCCATTTTCTGCACGCAGAACCATCCGGTGTTGCTCAAGGGGACACATTCTGGGCAAATGCGCAAAGGATGTGCATTGCTGCCGCCAGGCGGGTACCCTGCATGACAGAAACAGAGAAAAGCCAAAGAATAAGTCGTGACGTCTCACGTGAAAATGTGCGAAAAACGTGTGAGCACCCCTGCAGCAGATGTTTTTCCATGCTAACGCTAGAGAGGTTCCAGCTGTGAGTCATTTCTCTCCCCCACCAGTAGGGGGCAGCGGCGTGGTGGCTCTAGATGTTTTCCTGCCCTAATGTTGGCGTGAAAATGAATAGCCTTCCTTGCTGGCGTTAAGAGGCCGTCAATGAGCCTCATCTCATTTGGATCTCATTCTTCTCGCCCTCCACCCTTGCCAGCCCGCTCGGCCGAGCCACGCCCACGCTTCTAATTAGATTTAGTGGCGGCAGGACGCCTGATTAAAAACGCGACCCTCTCCACTGGAGGTGAGAGCTCGCTTGGAAAATGGCAAGAAAGTTCTGGCAGGCACCATACTCCTCCTCGTCTTCTTCCTCCTCAGGCAAGCCAAAACGGATCACACCCCCCCCATGTCCCCACCAAAGCCTCTGTTAGTGCTCATCAGATCAAACCGCCAATCAGCCGCCAACGCCAGCCGCTTCTATCTTGATTTGGCTCACCATCACAAACATGCATTATTAACACACTTTTTATTAACACACAGCAGGAAATGAAATTGTGTGCATGTGTGTGTGTGTGTGTGTGTGTGCATGAGGGCACGCTATAAGAAATGCACGGCAGGCGAGTCAGCAACGCTTTGTTTGGCCACAGAATAATTCAGAAGAAAAAAAGAATAAAAGTGTGTCTGTCCTGCAGCAGCTTCAGCAGCCCAGTGGGGTACGTTGTGGTTGTTTACCACATGCTTTCTTAATGTGTTGTGTTGGTCCTCAGCGTGCGATGAGCAGGCGGCCCTTCCCAGGCCAACTGATTTGGACACTCGGCGGGGGGTCAGCAACGGGTGAGCGACATCCTCTTCTGCTTTTCATTTGCTGGATTTCAACATCTTCTTGAAACCTTCCTCGTGTGTTTTCATCCTACGTAAGTTAAGTTTGCGTTGGTGCTCATCAAGGGCGTCCAAAGATTCTCCCACCAAAGGAGGCGTAGTGAGGAACGAAAGCATCTGGATATGCAAATATCCTTTTCACTTTTACCAAAGAGGGTTGCACAGTGGCCTGGTGGTTAGCATGTTGGCCACACAGGTCCGGGTTGAAGCCTGTGTTGGGCATCCTTGTGTGGAGTTTCAATGATGCATATCTTTGTGTTATTAATTTTATTTGTGTGAACTTTTTCTCCTTACCTGACTCTTTTTATTAATTTATCAAATATTTCAACTTTTACCTTGTACATTTTTTGTATTATTATGTTTTTATTCTCTTTATATTTAGACTTTATTGTTGTAAAATAATAACTCTTGTATAAACTAATGTGCTTAAAGCTACAACTTAATTTTTTTTGTTTCTGATAATATTCTAACTAGATGTGTTTAATGTTTAATTTGATTTTTTATTATTTTTCTCTTAACATTCAGACTTTATTTTCCTAATACAACGTCTCTATTGTCTTAAAATCACTGCTCTTTTTTCAATGCTCTTGCTGTTTTTTAAATGTTTTGTTCAGTTGTATTTTTAGAACGTGCCGAGGCTCATATGGTTATGGTTTAATTTGGTACGTGGTGTTGCTTCTGCCATGCAGTGGGATGCAAGTGTTGCTATCTATGGGGTTGACATCTACATCCACCTCCTTTGATTGCAGGAGGTTGACATCCTGTTGCTTTGCTGAAGGAACATCCATTCCATCCGGTTCTCCTCTGTTATGGTCTTCCCTATCTTTTGAGCCGGGTGTAGCTCTGAGCCCGGTAAAGTTCGTTCATTCGTGCATTCTGATCCATCTCATGAAGTATATTTTTCATTTGCCCAGTGATGTTATCCTTTGCTTCTTTCTCTTCCTCCAGAGTGGTGCAACAGGCAGCATTATCCTTCAATAGTGTCCTGATATCATCCTGTAGAATATTGACGTCATTGCATAATGCATTATTTTCTTCCTTAGGGTTTTTAACCTCCTTGAGGGCAGCGCGTAAAGCAGCATTATTTTCCAAAAGTGCCCTGATATCATCTTGTAGAACCCTGGCATCCTTGCATACTGCCGTATTGTCTTCCATATGGTTGATTTTAACCTCCTTGAGGGCAGCGCGCAAGGAGCATTGTCTTCCAATAATGCCTTGATATCATCCTGCAGAACGCTGACATCCTTGCATAATGCTCTATCTTCTTGTTTAGGGTTCTTAGCTTCCTTGAGGGGGGTCGCAAGGCAGCATTGTCTTCCAATAACGCCTTGATATCATCCTGCTGAACTCTAACATCCTTGCATATTACTCTTTTTTCTTCCATGTAGTTTCTAGCTTCCTTAAGAGCAGCACACAAGGCGGCATTATTTTCCAATAATGCCTTTTATTTTCCCGCAGAACATTGACATTGCTGCATAATTCTCGATTATAAAATACTTAAAAACCTGCTTTGTTTTAATTGCAGACACCTAAATAGTCACTTTATTTGTGCTGCAGTACACTCTTGTGTCACCTTCATCTCCATCTCCTTTGTCTCCATCTCCCTCTCGTATCTCCCATTGCGTAATAGGAGTGTAAGGGTGACTATAGGGGTGTTATTTTGTGTCTGGAGGGCTCTAATAATGTTAAAAGGTGGGTTTAAAAGGTGGTAAAGAGGTTTTCAATGCTCAAACTACCAAAATATTCCATTTATAAATAAGAGAATCCTACTTGTAAATGGATTTATGGACTTATCATGGTCGGGTTTGGAACCAAAGAACCGCCATAAGTGATAGATTTACTGCATAAACAAAGCTAATAACAAATGTTTTCAGTGTATTAAAAGTCCTCCTTAGACTTTTTGTAGCTGTTAGCATTGAAAAGAGCACAAGGTCACATTTCTACTCCAGATGCTTGATGACAGCTTTGGGTTTACTTTTTAGACAAAACATTCCAAAACCTTTATGTTTTCACACTGAAGAAGTGGAGGCCTTGTTTGTTGTAGCAGGCACATTGGAGACATGGCTTTGTCGTGCAGGGTTTCCTCCATGGAAGGATTGTCAAGACTGACTGTCTTTTCTCCATTTCAGCTTCATGCTGATCTTTGAAGACTTCCTCCTGAACAATGTGCTGGTCTACACCCAGTGCCTTCTCTACACATGCGTAAACCGACTCTGCCTGACCACGTTTTTCCGTCTGAGTTCTGCCCTGGGCGGCCGGGTGCGTCACTCTGAAGAGTCAAATAACCGAGTCATGCACACCGTTTGGCTTGTCATGCTTGTTTGCATACGTTAACAAGCAAAGCAGGAGGTCATTGACTCCATCACAAAGTCATTAGTGGTCTGACAGCACGCACGCACGCACTCATCTTCATGCATCTTCATGCACCCATGACATGCTGGTTGGAAGGGCTGGACAAGACTTTACTTGTCAACTCCAATCATTTCTATGTACTTCCTTCACTCATGCTACATGTTTGCACGTTATTTAGTCCTATTTTTTTCTTGCAAGTTTACATTTCTTTACTTGTAAACATCTACATCCAATTACCATTTAAGTACTTCCATTTTTCAGTTTTTTTCTATTTAATGTAACTTCATTTATTTACTTGCTGACAAAAAAAAAATCATGCTTTTACTTGTAAACTAAAACAAATTCATTTGTATACTTATTTAAAAAAGTTTCCATTTCTTTTTTGTAATCATTTTAAGAATACTTACATTTTTTAATGTTGTTGTTTTAAATAATAATATTATTTGTTGTTGTTATTATTATAATAATTATTTTATAACAATATTAATAATATTATAATAATAAACATTTTTTGTAATCATTTTAAGAATACTTCAAATTTTTATGTTGTTGTTTTAAATAATAATAACAATAATAATAATAATTGTGGTGTTATTATTATAATATTATTTTACAACAATAATAATAATATTATAATAATATTTTTTTATTATCAACAATATTATTTATTTATTTATTATTGTATTAATTATTATTATTGTAATCATCTTAAGAATACTTACATTTTTGAATGTCGTTGTTTTTAATAATAATAATAATAATAACATTCATTTATTCATCCATCCATTTTCTATACCGCTTATCCTTATTAGGGTTGCGGGTATGCTGGAGCCTATCCCAGCTGACTTTGGGCAGGAGGCGGGGTACACCCTGGACTGGTCACCAGTCAATCGCAGGGCACATATAGACAAACAAACATTCACACTCACATTCATAC
>QODF01000156.1:762501-776422 GCA_024372805.1 Oostethus manadensis
GTGTAATATGGCGCATGTTTTATGGCGTTATGAATACGCTGCGGGGTCTTTTGTAGCAAAGTGCTTAAGGAGAGAATAGAAGAAGAAAGGCAGTCGGCCATCTTTGACTAGTAAAGTCTTTTACTACTAGTTAGTACGGACCCTGTTTTCCCAATGCTCCACCTGCCAGCGGTGCCAGCGGTGCCAGCGGTGCCAGGACAAGACAGGAAGTGCATCTCAGCCTCCAGCAACTGCACTTGCAGGTAAGATGATCATACTCCATTCTCATCTTTGACTTCATTTATTACTTGCTTCAGCAGATAGTAACTCAGTAAAGCACACACCTTCACCTGGATCTGCACCAATATTCGGACCGCTGCAGCACGGACGTGTTCTGTCTCCGCCTCCACTTTCGTCCATGTTGTCTGAGCATCAGCTAACCTTGTGGAAGCACGTAGGCCGCAGGAAGACACATGTGCGTATCATTTGTCACCCGATCCATCGGGCCGGGCCGGTGTCCGACCGTAAGGATGAACTCTGACACTTGTAATTAAAACCAGTGTGTAGCGTTCCAACTTCACCATTTTATACAACACGAAGACCAAAAGATCATTTTTTTTACAGTAATGCCGAATTTATGGCGCTTTGTAGCCTCCAGAACCGACTGTGACAAGTTCATTTTTGCCAAGTAGGATTCCTTATTTATAAATTGAATACTAGGGCAGTTATAGCAGAGAAAACCAGTTTACCACCTTCTAAATACAAATTAACATTATCAGAGCCCTCTAGACATGAAATAACACCCCGAAAGTCACCATTACCCTTCGATTACCCAATATAGTAGACATAATTTGATCAAATAGAATAATAGAAAACATAGAAAACCTGCTTACCACCTTCTAAATATGCCTTTTAACATTACTTTACATACCATTTAACCCCCCTATAGGCACCTTTGCACTCCTATTACCCGATATAGTTGACATAATAAGAAAAACCTGTTTTATGTTCTAGATACACATTTAAACATGATTAGAGACCTCTAGACATGAAATAACACCCCTGAAGACATCTTTACACTCCCATTACACAATTTAGTAGACATATTAAGAGACATACAAGACATAGAAAACCTGTTTACCACCTGCTAAATATGCTCTTTGACATTATTAGAGCCCTCTGGACATGTATATAACACCCCTATAGTCACCTTTACACTCCATCCATCCATCCATCCATCCATTTTCTATGCAGCTTTTCCTCTTTAGGGTCGCGGGAGTATGGTGGAGCCTATCCCAGCTGACTTTGACCCAATATAGTAAAAATAATAAAATAACATAAGACACATTAAGCATAGGAAACCTGTTCGCCACTTTCTAAATATGGCATTTAACATCATTAGAGCCCTCCAGATATGATATAACACCCCATATTCACTTTTACACTCCATTTACCCAATGTAGTAGACATAATAAGAGAAAATAAGACACATTAAGCATAGAAAGCCTGTTTTTGTATATGATTTCATGTCATTTGCTTAAATATGCATAATTTTGGACTTGAACCACATTCAACCAAGAAAAAGCATCACTTATTAGTCCACATACTTTTGATGGAGTGAAGTTGTGAAATTTGAAGCGCGATGTGGTGAGGGCTTACGGTAAGAATAAACTTTGGACTGAAACAAACAAGGGAATCTTTGCATTGTTTTCCTCATCTAGATAATTTTTAAACATTTTATTCTGGTGAAATGTGGTAGATTTATGACAAAAACACAGTCATTATCCTGGAAGCCATGTTTCTGAATAGCATTTCTTGCTGTGTGCAGATGAAGGTGCGGACTGAGGTGTAGGAGCAGGAATGTGATTGGACAATTGTTAGCTGCCTGTGGGAGGAGCAACAGCAGGAAGGCAAAGCTGTCGACAGTACCTCAGTGATACTGTAAGTAGTATTTCTTTTCCAAAAGAGGAAGGTTGAAGACAACAATGAACAAAGCAAGTGCAGAGAATGACAGACATATGGACTCCCGTCTCAAGTTCAGTTCTTTGCAGTGATCATTTCACTGATGACTGCCATGGAGGAACACCTCTACGCGAAGCATTTGGCTTGAAAGCGCATTTTGAAAAAGCATTGCACATGTTACATCAACATCTTTTCACAGAAATGTGTACTATCTATCCTTAACGCGTGGCCACGTGTATACAAAAGGGTAATAAAAACCCTTCCCGCTCACTAAGAAGCGGATAAAAAAAAAAAACAGCTTAAAATATGAAGTGGAAAAATGTGGCAATTTAATTAAAATAAACATCTAATATTATACAGTCATTTTATCAGAAAAGAGTTGAAATATTAAAGAAAAAAATATATAGTATATGAATAAGCAATATTTTTTTCATAATGAGAACCAAAGAAACTGCAATTGTTATAAAGATAAATGTTAGTCTTATGAGAATAAAGTCAAAGCATTATGGGAATAAACAGCTGCAGTAATGGGAAAAATGTGGTAATTTTCAGAGGAAAAAACTTTTGGTAGTACAGAGGTGACATTTAAAGAAAAAAAAGTACTATCGATTCTTTTTAAAAGCTGTAATCTTATGAGAAACCAACAAACCAAATAAAGTAAAATACATACAAAATGTTCTTATAAAACATTGTGGGAATCTAATTGTTTTAAGGAGAAAACTGACAGGGATGATATAAGCAGAAAGTGGAAACATTGGGAAATGCTAATGATGTACAAAGTCCATACTGCAGCAATGTTTGTCTTGTTGCCGTGGAGACCAGAAAGCTTGTTTCTTGTTGCGTCCTGACAAATGACTCCAAAATGGCTACATGTTTATGGCTGCTATTCTAAGCCAATCCATTCCTTTGTTTGTTTTTCTCCTTGTAATTTTCATTCCACGTGATTACCGGGCAGACGTACAAAGACAGCCGGTATTTCCTTTTCCATGCCTTGAAAAGGTCAACAGAGGAAGCGGTTCCGGTTCTGTGAGTGCAATCAGTCCCGTGGGCAAAGCGGGCCAAAGCGGCAGCTAATGAAAGCAAGCGCTTGCAAAGCCGAAAAACAAACCCATACGAGCACAATCAGAGCACTGAGAACATTTCTGGATCATATCGATGTATGGATGGAAGCTCCACGTGCACAGTGACGTGCACAGGAACGTCTCTTTGTGTCTGCAAACGTGAAACAGCATACATCGACGAGCAACCCTACGCTACTCTAGTACTACTCTGCTCTTTTTGTCTTTTGAATGTTGATTGTCTTTTGAACGCATGTCGGGCTCTGATTCTGCAGGAGGCGCAGTGATTATTTCGTCCAGCGTAAGACAGTGCGCGGCCAATTTGGTAATTTGGTAGACCCAGGCGCACCGCGATGGGTGTGGCGGCACAGCAGGGAGAGGTGCCAGCTGCTGCCGCCTAGCGTAGTGACAATTTTATGCCAAAGAACTTCGCCCGAAGTGCGCTGAAAGCTAGTCAGCTCCAACCTGGTCTACTCTCGGCATAAGGCGAAGCGCAGCCTTTTGCCGAGTGGTGGTAATTTGGCTGAAACCAAAACCCCACGGGCCGGTTTACACAATGTCAGGCACATTTGAATGCATTTCATCATCACAGCAACCACTGTTTAAAGTAACTATCTGAATCAGCACATAACTTTTACTCTGTTTTACTGTCCCGTCTGCCTCTGTCACGCCGTCTCCTTATGGCCACCACATCTCATCTTGGAGCTCAAAAGAAGCGGGATTGAAACCAGGATTGACAGCCATGCAGTGTAAATGTGATCTTAAAGTCCAACTTTACTTCCCAAACTTCTATAATAAATATTTATAAACAATACATACATGATATTTAATAACTATGAAATGTCAAGGTCGAGTGGGTAGCACATTGGCCTCACAGTCAGGAGGTTCAGGGTTCGAATCTCTGTTGGGCATCTCTGTGTGGAGTTTGCATGTTCTCCACGTGCATGCGTGGGGTAAACATGCATGTTAGGTTAATTGGCGACTCTATATTGTCCATCGGTGTGAATGTTTGTTTGTCTATATGTGCCCTGTGATTGACTGGCGACCAGTCCAGGGTGTACCCCGCCTCTCACCCAAAGTCAGCTGGGATAGGCTCCAGCCTACCCGCGATCCTAAAGAGGATAAGCAGCATAGAAAATGAATGAATGAATGTCAATTATAGGGGTGTTATTTCATGTCTAGAGGGCTCTAATGACTAAAAAGCATACTGTATTTTGAAGGTGGTTTTCTATGTCTAATTTTCTTTTATAATGTCTACTATGTTGGGTAATAGGAGTGTAAATAGGGATGTTATTTCATGTCTAGGTGTCTTTAACAGTGTTAAAAAGCATATTTAGATGGTGGTAAATGGGTGGTAAATCTATGTCTTATATGTCTTATATGTCTACTGTACTATGTCTAGTGCCGTTAACCCAGCAGCACGTGTAATTGATGCTTTTCACCGTTCTACTACTTCTTGTCAGCGATCAGCGCTAGAAGGACAGTCCTAGGTGTACCTAATGAAGTGAAGTTTCTCATCTCGTGATGACTCTGCGGTCCACAGCAAAAGTCGGCCATGTTGTTCTTTCGCTAACAGAAGGTGTGTAGGAGGTGTTTGCTCTTCTATTCATCACCTTGCTGCTCCAGCTCCATCTCACAATGCAAAACACACACCCAGGCATCCCAACAATATGTCACATTGTTTTGGACCCGGTGATGCAAGACATGAAAATATGCAAATGAGCTTTGGTCAAAGAAAAGAAAGATGTGATGGAAGCATGCTTGCTTTGCTTGTGTTGCACAACATAATTCCCACTCATCCCTGGGCTGCTGCGTCTACAACCATTGGACCCTCGGAAGTCACGATGACACAACACTGACACTTTATGTGGCTCATGAAAAGAACCAACCCATTTAGGTGCTGCTGTTTTCACTGAATTATGCAGATCTAGTCTGCGTTGAGGAAATCACTTTTACAAAACACATTTTTTATTGATGGGCTTTGTGCCAAGTCAGAGATAGAAAAGGGAGAGATAGCAGGGACACACAAAAGATTGCGAACTCACCGACGCATACGACAGATCAACATCTGACTCCAGCGCCTGCTGTGCTGCAAACATCTTATTTTGATTTCGAGGCTTGACTTCATCTCCTGCAGCAAGGGGGTCCAAAGTGCAACACATTCCAAAAATACAAATAAGCCAGAAAACAACGGGAAAAATTTAAAATAAACAGCAGCCATTTTATAAGAAAAAAGTCCAAATATCAGCAAATAAGGTCATATTATGAGAAATAATTTGATCTCATGGCAAAGAAGTCATGATAGTATTATTAGAAAAAACATTTCACTTTTAGAAACATAAGGTTTAAATATTGAAGGAAACAGTCCTGATATTATGCAAAACAAAAGAATAATGTAAAGTCCTTTTTATGGGGAAAAGTCATAATGAAATCTTATAATAATATTAAGAAAAACGTCATTTTTAGAATCAAAAGGTGAAATATTAAATAGAAAATTTTTTTCTAATGTTACAATAGAAACAAAACTAAAATAGGAAGCTGCACATTTTGGAAAATTAGGTTGGGAAAAAGTAATGATTTTCAATTCATGATCAGTACTTTCACCCTAAAGTCATACATAGTATTATGAGGAAATTATGAATTATTATGAAAAAAGTCCAAAATGTACAGGAATAAAATCATAATATTATTAGGTAAAACATCTATTCTAGAATCAAAAAATTGAAATATTAATGGAAAAACATGTTTGGAAAAGTCATACTATTACGAGAAACAAATCAAAGAATGAAATGCAAATTTTGGACAGTTAGGCTCGGATAAAGCAATTGATTTAGGAGAATACATTTATAATATGAGAGAAAATTAAACATTGTAGTAGAATGTTGTAAAAAGTTGTAATATTGTGAGAAAAAACACAATTTATAAAAAACATAGAGTTGAAAAAAATATTACAAGAATAAAGTCCAAATATTGTGGGAATAATGTCAACATTNTTATGAGAAATGATTTGATCTCATGGCAAAGAAGTCATGATAGTATTATTAGAAAAAACATTTCACTTTTAGAAACATAAGGTTTAAATATTGAAGGAAACAGTCCTGATATTATGCAAAACAAAAGAATAATGTAAAGTCCTTTTTATGAGGAGAAGTCATAATGAAATCTTATAATAATATTAAGAAAAACGTCATTTTTAGAATCAAAAGGTGAAATATTAAATAGAAAATTTTTTTCTAATGTTACAATAGAAACAAAACTAAAATAGGAAGCTGCACATTTTGGAAAATTAGGTTGGGAAAAAGTAATGATTTTCAATTCATGATCAGTACTTTCACCCTAAAGTCATACATAGTATTATGAGGAAATTATGAATTATTATGAAAAAAGTCCAAAATGTACAGGAATAAAATCATAATATTATTAGGTAAAACATCTATTCTAGAATCAAAAAATTGAAATATTAATGGAAAAACATGTTTGGAAAAGTCATACTATTACGAGAAACAAATCAAAGAATGAAATGCAAATTTTGGACAGTTAGGCTCGGATAAAGCAATTGATTTAGGAGAATACATTTATAATATGAGAGAAAATTTAACATTGTAGTAGAATGTTGTAAAAAGTTGTAATATTGTGAGAAAAAACACAATTTATAAAAAACATAGAGTTGAAAAAAATATTACAAGAATAAAGTCCAAATATTGTGGGAATAATGTCAACATTACAAGAAAAAAAGTGTACATTTTCGGAATAAAATGAGCATACAATCCCCTTTTTCATCGTATCTACACGGGTTGCTTTATAGATAGAAAGGTAGATAGAGATAGAGAAATTAAATGATATGAAATACAAGCGTTCCATCTATGATTTTTCACTATACCCTGGTGGGAAATGTTTGGACCGCTTTGGTGTACAGGATGTATTGCTGAGTGGCCCGGGAGCTGTGCTGCTTCTCCGCTACCAGAACTTTTTTTCAGCACTGAGAAGGCAAGAGGGGCAAAATTCCGGACTTTGACACAGAAGTTTGATCATAAACACACATATTGGTTATGTACTTTTATGCCAGCCAATCACAACACAGCTTTCTTATGTAGTGTGTGTGTGTGTGTGTCCAATGTATGCAGTGTAACAGCATGGCAGCCTCTTAGTGTGTGTGTGTGTGTGTGTGTGTGTGCTGATGCGAAGCTGCGATGCTGACAGATGTGTGCAGACGGCGGCTGTCGCGGAGGCCGCGAAGGAGCAAATGGATGAGAGAAAACGCTGCTTGTGCAGCATCCAGGGAGGACAAACATGACGCTGGGTGTGATCAACACAAGACCAGACAGACGCGCTGAAAGAATTTTTCATGAGATGAAAAATCCCAGCCGCATCACGGCAAAAGCCCCAAAGTCCTCGCAGCGTTTGTCACCTACAGATGATTCAAGCGACAGCCGTGCAAGTTTGGATGCCCGTATCAGAAGGACGGCAGGTATAACAAGCAAGCCTCTTCGTGTGGTTTCCTTACACAACTTCCTGTTGACAACAACTCATCAAAGTGCGCAAACTCACTCACTGAGTGACCCAGTTAGCGCGTTCGCGTCTCCATCCCAAACAAGCAAAAAGAGCTGATTGGTCAACGGAACAGGCGTCTAAAGTCAGCCTTTTAAAACAACAAGGAAAAACATGAAGAAAGAAACATCCTGTCTTGAAATCTATCCACCGACTGAACTGGGGATTGAACCAGCAGCACGTTGGTACATTGGTGGTAAAAAGGTGTGATGTACGCAAAGAACATTATGAAATGCTCCTAATTTGTGGCACGCATAATTTCCATGAACTAGCGTAACTCGTTCCCATGTAAGACAGTAGTGAGGTGTGCTGCAGGTGTGACAGAGGAGTTCCGAGTGAAGGTGGGACTCCATCAGGGATCCGCTCTGAGCCCCTTCTTGGTGATGGACAGGCTGACGGACGAGGTTAGACAGGAATCTCCATGGACTGTGATGTTTGCAGATGACATTGTGATATGTAGTGAGAGCAGGGAACGGGTGGAGGAGAAGCTTGAGGGGTGAAGGTTTGCCGTGGAAAGGAGAGGAATGAAGGTTAGCCGCAGCAAGACAGAGTACATGTGTGTAAATGAGAGGGACCCAAGTGGAAGAGTGAGGTTACAGGGAGAAGAGACAAAGAAGGTGGAGGATTTTAAGTATTTAGGGGCAACAGTCCAGAGCAATGGAGAGTGTGGAAAAGAGGTGAAGAAGCGTGTGCAGGCAGGCTGGAATGGGTGGAGAAAAGTGTCGGGTGTGATGTGTGATAGAAGAGTTTCAGCTAAAATGAAAGGAAAGGTGTACAAAACTGTGGTGAGACCAGCCATGTTGTTTGGTTTAGAGACAGTGCCGCTGAGGAAAAGACAGGAGGCAGAACTGGAGGTAGCAGAGATGAAGATGCTGAGGTTCTCTTTGGGTGTGACCAGGATAGACAGGATCAGGAATGTCAGAGAAGCCAGACTGAGATGGTTCGGACATGTCCAGAGGAGAGATAGTGAATATATTGGTAGAAGGAAAAAAAGATTTTCACTTTATTCTTGTACTTGTGAATTATTTTTGCCACCAAATTTTTTGTTTGTTTGTTTGTTTTTGAAAGTATTATGACTTCTACAAAAAATAATGTCCCTTTTTTTTAAAATATTTGAACTTCATGCTACAAAAATGACATTATTTCTTTTTAGAATAATTACATTATTCTGGTAAAATTAAAGATTCATCGTAATTGTTTTATTTTTGTCCTAAATTTATGATTTCAACCATGCATCTTCTCTGATGCTTATTTTGACTAATAATGTTTTCCAGTTTTGCTGCTTTACTTTATTTTTGTTTTCTTTATTTTGCCCCCCCTGATTTAGAATAATGAGAATATTCCAGTAAAATGTTTTTTCATTGTGACTGGATTGGAAGTTTGGCCGGTCCTGACACAGGGAATTATTTTTCCTGAGAAAGTTGTGGGAAGAACCTGAGCGCTCAGACAGCTGACACCATCTGGAGGCCACCAAGGAAACAGAAGCAAAGAGGATCGGCCATGATGCTAAGTTGCCGGCGTTCTCTGGTGCGTGTAGTTTATAATCTCACGCTGATCACAAGCAAGCAAGTCCTCTCCGGGCGGAACACAGATCATGACAGATAATTGGACGTGCTATTAAAAATAGAAGCGACCTGGGGGCAGACAGCGCGGTGAACAAACGATATTAAAGGATAATATCTAAACGAAGAACATCGAAGAACGTGTAGGGCGCTTTCCAATTTTTGCGGTGCCCTGGGGGAGGCTTTAAGGATATTTGCGGCGTGCAGGTTGATGGCGGAACTACACTTGATCGCATTCATTTGCTGTGCTTTGATACGCTTCCCAAGCCGGCTGCTGTCAAAAAAGGGTTTTTTTTGGGGGACGCTGCAGATGTCAACTCATGTGGGAATTATGGGAAAAAAATATTTATTTATTTATTTGCTTCCATTTCATAATGTTCTCTCTGTAGTTGGAACCTCCTTGTTTTAAGTTTCCAGATAATCCATTCTGACCTGTCGCTTGTTTTATCATAGAAGCTTTATTACGTGTCCCGGAAGTGCCTGCATACATACAGTAGGTGCTTACAGTAGCCGGCACAAAGACACGCCCCTTTTATGATGGTCGCCAAAGGGTTAGGGTTAGGGTGATATAGAATATAGCCAAGCTAATATACAACATCAGAAAAAACAAACAACAAGATCATATATATACCACCATCACTATATATCACTATTTTGATTTCAGATTCGGCTTTAGATCATCAAGAGCTGGTATCACAGGTATCGATATTTCAGTATCAATCCGCACATTACTAGCATAATCTCTTTAACGCGTTTGTGGCAATTCAAAGGATTTTATGCAACGGGAGTCAATATTTTCTCAACCAAATGGATCAGTGTAGAAGAACAACACAACACTTCGGAATTGTGTGAACATAGCCCTAGACCAGGAATGGCGAAACTTTTTCCACCGAGGGCCACATAGTGAAAAATGAAAGGATGCAAGGGCCACTTTGATATTTTGTAAAATTTATATTTTGTAAAATCATTTTAAGAAAAAAAAGCATCTGAGCTTTATGATGTCGGTGAAAAAGCATATTAATAGTAGGAATTTTGGTATTTAAATTTTTTTGTACATTTTTGCTGTTGTTTGCTCAACATTCTTCTGAAATAATTTTTGTAAATTTTCTTTTTGAAATAATTCCATAATATTCTAACTTTTCTCCCCAGCCTAATTTCTAGAAAATCGGTTGCTTTCTGTTTCTCATATTGCAACTTAAAAAAAGAACTAATATTTTGTCTTTAATATTTCAACTGCGCATGGTACTAAAAAAGACATTATTTTTGCTCCTAATATTATAAGTTTATCAATGTAAAAAATATTGTTAGAATGTGACTTTTTTCTCCTAATATTCTGACTTTATACTTGCAAATTGACAGCAGTTTTGTCCTTCTTTCTAATGTTTTTCTTGTTGTTGCTGTTGTTTTTTTTTACAGTTTCTACTTTCTTCTTGTACATTTTCCCACATTTTTATTTATTACATTATTCCCATAATATTTGACGTGATTCTGGTAACATTATCACTTGTTCCTGCAACTCTGTTGTTTTGTTTCTCTTTAATAATGGCATTAGAAATCATGTATTTCCTTTTTCCTTAACATTGCAATATTGCAATGCTAATAAAATAATAGCTTTGAACTTTATTAAAATCTTTATTCTCTTAAGGACCTTATTCTTGTAAACCTACAGATGATTTTTTTTTTGTTTTAAAAAAAAATTAGTTTTCTTGATTAATTATATTTTTAGAATGTGCCAATAAAAACACAGCTGCGGGCCGCAAATTGCCCCCGGGCCGCACTTTGGACACCCCTGACTTTGTCATACTGTATGTATGTACATCTGACACACAGTAGGACACAAATTCCGATCCTTATCAATTTCAGTGAACGTATAGAATAAAGATTCAGTATAACTTTCTATAAGTTGTATCTAAAACGTGATTTTTAAAATGAACAAATGAACTGTAATCCTACTTGTGGCCCACCCTATATATGTATATATATATATATACACACACATATAAAATGTATATATTTTCTTTAGTAATTCTTTTTTTTTTAAAGTATTTTAGTTTTGTGATTTTGTAATTTATTACATGATTTTTTTCTTGTTAAAATGTGCAAAGCTTGCGTGTTTGGGTTAGGTTAAGGTTAGGCTTGTAGGGCTGAGCCCTCCTAGCTCCTCCATCAGAGGAGGCAGCAGGGCTTGCACGGGCACCCCTCCAGTATGGACCCCCTCCTCGTCAGTCCTGGGTAACATTACCCCGCCATAGCGTCATTATTAGTGCGAGTACAGGCATGATGCCACCTGTACTGCACTTGCGTCCAACCCCCATCAGGTGGGTTCATGATGCGACGCTATTCTCATAATATTTATTTTTGGGGAATTTGTATGTTTTGCAATTTTTTAGTTTTTGTAGAAATTTGTAGAAAAGAACACCAAAACTAAAAAAAAAACAACAACTAAAAGAAACGCTACTTTTCACTAATAGTTTTTAACTAAAAGAGAGCTTCTCAGGCTTTCCTGGTGTTTTGGCCGCCCTGGGCCTTCAAGCTAACACACCTTCATCTTTTTAACTTTTTTATTCTTTATTAATTGTTTGAATCTTTTTCAATCTTTTTCATCTTCTTTCATTTTTTTTTAACCCTTTTAAATCTTTTTTGATAGGGTTACGTCAGAGAGTTAGTGCTGCTTAAGTTGCACGCTGGATGAATGCTTCTCTTCATGTTTGGTCAGAAGAAGACCGGCCTTGGGGGAGGTCGCCCTGTGGGAGGTTTGAAAGTTGCTGAGCAAGAAAGTGCATGTATTTATGATAAAGTGAGTAAATATGTGCTTTAGCTTTGTGGAGGATCAACATCTTCTCGTCTTTCAACTCAAGGCGCTCATGCCGCCTTCTCCAGCGGGAAGACGTTGTGAGATGAGAGGAAATAAACACAAACTTCTTTCCCGTGTGATTTCATTTCATTTGCCAGGACGGGATTGGACAGCACGGAATGGAAATGTGTGAGAGAAGATGGACGGTCATGCCGACCAAACACATGAAGAAGAAGAGGAGGAAATAAAAAATGAAAGAAAGAAATGCTCAGAAAGGATTCGCATCAGCGTCTGGACTGTGTCAAAGCTGGGATGTTGGGTCTGAAAGTACCCGTTCCTTGGAAACAGCGTTGACTTGCTCACAATGTAAACACACGGACGGTCCCGCTGCATTTAAACATTTAAAATGGGATACTTCACTTACGTCAGGGACAATTCGTACTGATAACATGCCGCTAACTGACTCATTGATGACTCATGAGTCATTGACTTGTGGGTGCTCAACAAAGACTCCAGTTTCACTGACTCTCGGGTACTTGGCAACGATTCAAGTTTCACTGACCTCCACTAAGCGCCAAGTTTCATTGACCCACGGGTACTTGACCAAAACCCGAGTTTCGCTGACCCACGATCAAGACAACAGTTTTACTCACTCATAGGTACTTGGCAAAGATTCTACTTTTACTGACCCGCGGGTACTCAATGAAGTCTCAAATTCCACTGACGTACGAGTGATGAAGCTAGAGCTGGACCACCAAACTGAAACTCCTACATACGCTTTGTGACGAGTGACTCAAGGGAATCGAGTACATAGGTCAGTTCAGTGAGTGACTCATAAGAACTGGAGTCAGTACAACCGATATATTTGTTTAAAAGCAAGCTGTCTTCCTTTACTGCTGCTCTATTGTGTCGCGTACTCCTTGCTATCGCCCCCTGTAGAGTGGGGGGAGTACTGCATGAACACTCACATCCATGGAATGATATATTGTACATTAAAAAAGTGGAATAGTTGTTTTGTGTTCCATTTCTTGGAAATTATTTCTTGACCGGAGGTCAACATGAATCATTTCCTTTCCTTTTTGCTTTGCTTTTAATGTGCTCACAAGTGTTTTTAATGTCACATCCATTTGGAGAGGATGAAGGTGTGTATGTTGTAAATGGCTCCACACTCGGAGCGAGTGCTTGGGAAGGAGAAGTCCTTTTCTCTGAAAATGCTGTGGGTCAGGGAAAAGGTGAGCACACATGAGTGCAAGGATATTCATGACGTCTCCCGAGGCTTTGGTTGTGTTAATGCTCGGCCGCAGCGTTTCACTCGAAATCTGATGGACACGATGTGCTGACTTTGTGTGTCTGTGACGACCACTTCCTGCTTCAAAGTCAGCAGCAATCGCTGACACGCTATTTGTCGTCCAAAAAAATGCTCACTGACTAAACCCCTAATTTTACCCCAACCCTATACTTTTAGCCATAACCCTTAACACTCTAACTCTAATTTTCACAGTGTGCACTCATAACTCATCCTCTAATAGAAAAAACCCTAACCCCTGATTCTAACCCTAATCTTAAACCCTAATCCCTGGTTCTAACCCTAATCTTAAACCCTAATCCCTGGTTCTAACCCTAATCTTAAACCCTACCCCTGATTCTAACCCTAATTTTAAACCCTAACCCCTGATTCTAACCCTAATCTTAAACCCTAATCCCTGGTTCTAACCCTAATCTTAAACCCTACCCCTGATTCTAACCCTAATTTTAAACCCTAACCCTGATTCTAACCCTAATCTTAAACCCTAATCCCTGATTCTAACTCTAATCTTGAACCGTAACCCCTGATTCTAACCCTAATCTTAAACCCTAACCCTGATTCTAACCCTAATCTTAAACCTTAACCCCTAACTCAAAACCCTAATCTTAAACTGTAACCCCTGATTCTAACCCTAATCTTAAACCCTAATCCCTGATTCTAACCCTAATCTTAAACCCTAACCCCTGGTTCTAACCCTAATCTTAAACCCTAA
>QODF01000156.1:778241-794105 GCA_024372805.1 Oostethus manadensis
GAGACGTAGCCTTGGGTTCGTGGAGGAATAATCCCATGTCTCCCAGCAGACAGCCCCCCCCCCCCCCCCTTTACAAAAGGTCACCCCCTGGCGGCCTACCTGGCTTCTCCGGGAAGCGTTTGTAAAAACCAGACAACAACGCGGGGTCTAAAATGAGTGTGCGAGAGACCCAGGAATGGTCCTCAGGGCTGTACCCCTCCCAGTCCACAAGGTACTGAAAGCCCCTGCCCCTTCTTCTCACATCTAGAATGGCCTTGACCGCGAACGCAGGATGGCCATCGATCAACCTGGGAGGAGGGGGAGGTACCTTTGTAGGGCTCAAGTCACTGGATGCGACAGGCTGGAGGAGGGAGACAAGGAACGCAGGATGAATCCTGAGGGAATCCGAAAGGCGCAGCAAAACAGAAGAGGGGTTAAGGACATGGACAATAGGGTACGGACCAATGTACCTGGGCTGAAGTTTTCTGGAGTCTGTGTGGAGAGGCAGATCTCTGGACGACAGCCACACCCTTTATGCGGGCTTGTAATCCGGGGCGGCCCGAGTGATGTCTGTTAGCCAGAAGTTGGTTCCGCTCCGACGTACGTGCCAATGCCGCCCTTTTGTTACGCCATGCCAAGCGGGCGCGGCGTAAATGGGCGGACATGGAAGGGACAGCAGACTCTGGCCCCAACGAAGGGAATGCAGGGGGCTGGAACACGTACGCCGCAGGAAACGGGGAGAGGGCCGTAGCCAAGCTGACAAGAGTGTTGCGGGGATACTCAATCCACGGCAAGTTGACAGCCCAAGAGGCGGGTTGCTGGTGGCACACACAACGGATGGCCGCCTCCAAGTCCTGGTTGGCCCGCTCAGTCTGGCCATTAGTCTGGGGGTGGTACCCGGACGACAAGCTTGGCGATGCCCCCAACGCCTTGCAGAAGGCCTTCCATACGGCGCCTGATGTGAGGGTTTATTCCACGCACAAACTGAACAGGCGGCCACGAAAGCTTTAGCACCCTTGCAGAAGGAAGGCCACCAGAAACGCTGTGCCAGGAGGAAGATGGTGCGGGAGACCCCCGGGTGGCACCCCATCTTTGAGTCGTGTGCCCAGCACAAAACCTCGGAACGGAGTCCTGGGGCCACAAACAGACGTCCGGCTGGGCAACCCACGGGAGGAGAACAGTTCTTGGAGGCCTCCACGACACGCTTCTCCACCTGCCACTTTACGGCCCCAAGAATCCGGGACTGGGGCAAGATGGTCTCACTGTGGACCGTCTCGGGAGGTGAGGAGTGCAGCCTGGAAAGGGCGTCAGCCTTACAGTTCTTGGAGCCTGGGCGGTAAGTCAGAGTAAAGTTAAATCTGGTGAGGAAGAGGGACCAGCGTGCCTATCGGGGGTTAAGACGCTGTGCCGCCAAATTTCAAGCCAAATTCTTGTGGTCGGTATGAACAATAAAGGGAACCTCTGAGCCCTCCAGCCAGTGCCTCCACTCCTGCAATGCTAGAACTCTAGCCAATAACTCTCTGTTACCGATGTCATAATTTCGCTCTGCCGGGGTCAGGTGACGTGAGAAGAAGGTGCAGCGGTGCAGCCTGTGGTCAGAGGTGGTGCGCTGGGAGAGAACGGCTCCCACGCCGGGGTCAGATGCGTCGACCTCGACAAAGAATTGAGAGGAAGGGTTAGGGTGAATAAGCACGGGCGCAGCAGTGAAAAGGGCTTTCAGTCTAACAAACCAAGACTGGGCGTCTGGATTCCACTGAAAAGCTACCTTTGTGGATGTTAGCTTCGTCAACGGTTCAGCGACTCGACTGAAATTCCTAATGAATCGGCGGTAAAAGTTAGCAAAGCCGAGAAACTGTTGAAGGTGTTTTCTTGATATGGGAGCGGGCCACTCTACCACAGCCTGGATCTTGGCAGGGTCGGCTGGGAGCTGTCCATTCTCCACAATGAACCCCAGAAAAGGAACGGAAGAGGAGTGGAAAATGCATTTCTCCACCTTGACGAAAAGTTTGTTTTAAGGAGCCTTTGAAGAACAAACCGGACCTGTTGGATATGCTCCTTCAGGGTAGCGGAAAAAAATAGCAAGATTTCGCCCATCGAGGGAGTGAACAACTTTAGCGGTTTGGAGCGGAGAAGCCGGTATCGCATAAAGCCCCAGAGTCAATAAGAGAAACCATGTCCAAGTCCTGATTTCCCCAGGAAAGCGTACCTGGGAGTTGTAGGCGGCCCACCCCCGGCTCCGATGTAGCGGGATGGGGCACCTCCACGGGGTGGCCCTGACGAGTGAGGCCGGCTGCTGGTGAGCAAAGTCAGTCGGGGCGAATAGGGCAGCGAGCGATGAGGTGATCTGCTTCGCCGATTCCTCTCCGCCGGCGTGAGTCGGCTCCCCCCAGTTGCATCAGTTCGTCCCCATGCACGGCCGGGTGTGGCTGTGAGGACGTCGCTGGTCTGCCATGGGCATGGGTGTCGCCGTAGGAGAGCGGCGCAAGGTCCGCAGAAATACGCGCACAACGTCGGCTTTTCTCCTCTTCCCTGGCGACAAGGCGGTGGTCATTGCGGATCGCGAGCGTGATTAGGTCTTCCAGGTTCTCTGGGAACTCCAGAGGAATCATTTGGTCCTTTATCGGGTCGGCCAGACCGGAAAAGAATGAGTCTAGTGGTTCCAGTCACTTTGAACTCGACGGTGTAATCCATCACGCTGCGCTGCCGAGAGCCATCTTGAGAGGGTCCACCTCCGCGGGCTCCATTGCCTGCGGGATTATTTTGTTAAGGTGCAATGAGGTGTGTGTCATGAACAAAACTCTGAACCTGGTGGAGACAGGAAGCTGCTGGAGACACTTGGAGAGACGCGAGGAAGAAATAGCACACGAGACATGGCCTTGGGTTTGAGGCAGCACTCATCTTAAATAGCTGGACCTGATTAGAGACAGGTGTGTCCAGCAGCTCCGTGTCCAGCTGGAGAGAAGGACCTGGAAAGATCACAAGAGGAGAAGGCAGGAAAACTAGGCAGAGTAGGAAGGTGCACGTGACAATTTCTTTTCACTTTTATCCTTTCCTTTCTTCTATGTCCTCTTTACCTACCTTTTATGTTCTTCACATCTTCTCTTCTTTTTGGTTGCTTTCCTTTTCCTTTTTCACCATCACCATCTTCTTTCCCTTTTCTTTCTTTGCATCTTCTTTTTTTCACTTTCAAGTCTTCTCTCCTTTTTCTCTTTCACCATCTATCCTTTTCCTCTTTGTCCGTCTTCTTTTCTTTTGCTTTCGTCTTATTTATTCATCATCTTCTTTGCTTTTTTTTCACCATCTTCTTTTTGTTTTTTAACAAACTCATTTTCTCTTTCTCTTGCACCATCTACTGTTTTCCTTTTCCATGATATTTTTCCTTTTTCTTCTCTCATTCAGCATTGATTTGTTTTGTTCTCCACCATCCTTTTTCTTCTTTTTATACTTTTCTATTTTACTTTTCCTTTACTGTTCTTCCAAATCTAATTTTTGGTTTATTTTAGTGCCTTTTCCACCATCACAATCTTCTTTCTTTTTCTTTGTTCACATCTTATTTTCCTTTTCTTTTTTAACCTTCTTCTTTTCCTGTTTTCGCCCATCTTTTATTTTCCATCTCCATGTTCACGCCCTCTTCCTGTTTCCTCTTTCATCATCTTGACAGCTCCTCTTTTGCATCCTTTTTCCTTGTCTTTTTTCACCCCAACAATTTTATTTTCCTCTTTCGCCAGCTTCTTTTTCCATCTCAGAATTATCTTTCATTTTCCTCATTTACCATCATCTTCCCTTTTTCTCTTTCACATCACTTTTCCTTTTTTTCTTTTCCTTGTTTTGTCATTATTTGATTATTTTCTTCCCCTACGTCTTATCTTCAGCCCTGCTCTTTTCTTTCTCTCCCTGCTGCTTTGTCGGATCCATCAGGGTAACATTTACCTTGGCTTAACGCTGATTAATGTTCTGAGTGATGGTGAGAAGTTTGATGGCTACCTGGGAGGCCAATTGGGGGGGCCTGCCCTTATTGGACGGCTGATAGACAGACGCACGGAGCCGATGAAAGAGAGATGCGGGGCTGCAAGGTTAATGCGAGCGGCGAAGGACGGCGGCCGGCGAATTGCACGAGGGAGGCTGGAGCAGAGCGAGGGAGGGCAGACGAAGGAGATGTTTAGCAAAGATCATTAACTAAGCTCATTGTGGACGTGAGCGTCCGTCTCTACTTGCGCCGATCACCTTGTCCCGACTGAACGTGATAAAACGTTTGTGAATTCGTTAAGTTACCTCCTGCACCTTGATTCTGAAGAAAAACATATACATTTTGGAATAAAAGGAATGAACGCATCTCCTAAAGGTGGACGGAGAAATTGATGATGATGATTAGGGATGGCCAATTTTGGCGTTTTTTTTCTGCTGATAAAGTGAGACATCAACAAACTGTTTGAGATGCATCTAGCAGAAGAAGAATATGTTTATTTCATCACATCAGCTTGAATAAGGTCTTACACTTGTTATGCGCTTTACAAAGACTCTCAAAGCGCTTACACTGAGGTCATTATCCATTCGCTCCACACTTGGTGATGGTAAGCCACTTTTGTAGCCACAGCTGCCCTGGGGCAGACTGACGGAAGAGAGGCTGCCAGTGTGCGCCATCGGCCCCTCCGACCACCACCGACACTCACACCACTTTCATACGAGGCAATGTGGGTGAAGTGCCTTGCCTAAGGACACAAGGAAAGTTTATTTCCTCCCGCTGTGGAACCTGGTGTTCCTCTGAGGTCTCCCATCCAAGTACTGACCAGGCCCTGCCCTGCTTAGCTTCTGAGATCTGACGGGATCGTGCTTCTGCCGATATGGGTGTCTGTTGACATTGGTATGGAAAATGATGTGCTGGACAATATTAGATACTGGTAAGGCAGCCAACACTGAGCATTTCTAATGATGATAAATGGCATGAGCACATGATGGAAGAACGNGTGGAACCTGGTGTTCCTCTGAGGTCTCCCATCCAAGTACTGACCAGGCCCTGCCCTGCTTAGCTTCTGAGATCTGACGGGATCGTGCTTCTGCCGATATGGGTGTCTGTTGACATTGGTATGGAAAATGATGTGCTGGACAATATTAGATATGGGATACTGGTAAGGCAGCCAACACTGAGCATTTCTAATGATGAGCACATGATGGAAGAACGTTATTGTTCAATGAACAATCAATCACAAATCAGCATTATTATCTTTTAAAGGCAGGATTTGCATTTGGATCTCATTAGAGTGTGTAACCAATGAAGTGGATATTTACACTTCTACCCTCAAACCACATTGAATTTCACTCTTTCTTCTATGGGGACCCGTGCATGTGTGTGCGTGTGTGTGTGTGAGGCAGTGGAGTGAGAAATTGCACTCTCCTCTGGGGACACAAGTCACAAGAAAAACACTTTACATCAAATCAGCTGAATTTTTTTGCAAAGAGATCAACTTAGCAGTTTTTGTGCGGTCAGCATGCGCGTTGCGTGTCGTTGTGTGTGGTTGTGTCTCCCATCCGCGTGCTTCCGTCTCCACGCCGCTCCCTCTTGCAAGCAGTGCATACTAAGATTCGAGTGTATCTTTGTGTTTTTAACGCTGCCATGAAAAGTTCAGAAATAAACATTGGGCGTCTCCTAGGCAACCGTGCTGACATGTCACAGAGGTGATGGCATCCCGGGGGGGCACGCAAACGCATTTTGGAAGTCATTTTCTTGACGTTTCAACAAGTTGAACGAGAAAGGAAGGTGAAATAGCTTTTGAAATGTGACTATTTGATAATGACCGCACATTAGTCAACTTTGTGACTGAAGCAGAACCTTGAAAGACGACTTCTCCTGGACTTTTCGTGCCGTGAAGTCGTAAAAGTTGTTTTATTTATTTTTTCCAAAGGCATGTGTGTTCTGATGTCTGTTGGGTTCTGGTCCAATTTTGACTTTTTTGAGAAGCTGGTACAGGACCAGAAGGTTTTTGTGTTTGGACTTAAGCTTTTTGTTTATTTGTTTGAAAGGAGAAAGCCTGGTTCTGTTCAGACCTCCAGGTTCTGCCACCAAGTGTAACAATGAGATGAATAATCTAACAAACTCTTCCTTCCTGTCTGTCTCTCATTATTGGACTTTTAGTCCGGGCAGCAGGTGATCCAGTAAATGGATCCAGTATGCACCCCGGTTTAGTTCCTACCCATTCCAGCACACCTGACATTTGTTAATCATCCCGACATGGGCTTTCCTGGTGTTGGGCCAATGGGATGGTCCACGATACTGCTGTGTTCTGAGGAATGACGCGTCCACACTCAGCCTCCGGATGTTTCAATGCTCCACCGAGTTTGCTCCGATCCTCGCTGGCATCACAAAATATATTTGTCTCTACCTCCAACCTCTCAGGCACAAGGAACAAAAGATGAAGAAAAGAAAAGCAGGAAAAAAGAAAGAATGATAAGAATGAAAGAAGAGAAGAGAATAAAACCTAGCAGAAAAAACAGAAAAAGGAAGAAAACAAAAAGGAAAGAAGGAGAACGGGGAAAAGAAAAGAGGAAACAGTAAGACGAAAAAAGCAAAAAAGAAGGAAATCCTGATCGAGCTGTCAATTAAAATCATCCCAAGCTTGGTGGCCACTAAAGCATCCAACACAGCAATTTCTATCCATCCATCCATCTTTCACTGTTTCGCCTTGTACTGCCTAAATGCTGTCCTGCAACAATCCATCCTTTGTTTTGGTGTGCAATAATTTTTGGAAACATCCAAGCCTTTACAGTCTTCAATAGCAGTCCCAATCGTAGTCCCACACCAGCATCATGCCTGGGACCTTCTGCCTTGAAGTCTTCCATCCAAATCCTAACCAAGTTGGAACCTGAGAGACAATCTGAGGCAGCTTTTGAGGATGAAAAGTGGAGCCATGCAGGATTGATGAAGCTCAATAAGCAGCTGGCCGGTGTGTCAATCATCTGCTGCGCTTGCATTGAACAAGACCATGATGCAGACTGGACACGGGTCCTGTCCTAGCCTCCACAGGATGCTGTGGTCCTCGTGATTTTGATGATGTGTTATCTTTGGAGCTGAACATAAAGGTGACAGGAAGTATAAACCATCTCGTCTGTGCAGCTTTTGGTTTTAACTGCCAAGCCCACGATAACAGAGGAGCGTGTTATTGTTCCACCAAAGGCACCCGAGGAGAGCAGTGTCAGCAGGAAGTCTTTCATCATCCGACACTCCATGCCTCTTTCTTCTGGTTGTGCTGCATGATAGCACATTCACTTCCTGACTCCTTAAGAGCTGTACTGGAGAATGGATTTAGCTCAATGGCTCCTAGTGGCAGCAGAAAAACAAACATGCAGCACCCCTCGCAATATTCAAACACCACTCCCTCACTCTAGCACAATTTGAAAGAAGGAATATACAGTATGACTGCTGTTTGGTGGTTGACCATGCCCTACTATTGGTCCACAAGTATACAAGATACAGTACACTGTATGTAGTATTCTGGCCTCAGGAAAGGAGGCCTCAGTAATGTTACATGGCATTAAATTAGATGACCTTCACACGGCATGACCTCAGCCATGGCATGTCTCATATAACAAAGTTCTCCTCACATTCAGTGTGGAAGTGGTAAGGTTCTGGCTTTTTACTTTGTCCTTCTTACCCACTTTGTTGAAAAACACGTTCTTATCTTTAGCATAAATAAAGGCAATAAGTAAATAGCTAGCTCGAAATAGTTAGTTCGGCTATGCTAGCAGCGGCCATCTCTTATGTCCCGGCAGTGATCTTGTCACCTGGGCATTACGGCTGAGCAATGTGGTGTAAACAAACAATAAGAGGAGTGTAAAGATGACTATAGGGGTGTTATGTCATGTCTACAGAGCTCTAACAATGTTAAAAAACACATTTAGAAAGTCAAACGGCTTTTCTATGCCTACTATGAAATATTACATGTATTAATATTGAAACCTACTTCTATTCACTTTGTGCAGCCCAGTTAACTGTGATGCTTGAGGACGACTGTGGTTCTGATATATATTTTTGTGATAGCATAACGGTCTGTCACGTGCAGGCGGTCTTCAGTTCACACATGTCCAGGAACAGTCGGCAAACACCAAACTTTAACTTTCCACATAGTGTAACTATCAGGTTGCTGCAGTATCCTTGAGCATGTTAAAGCATCTGCTCCCATCAAAGCAACAATAATAACTAATCCGCATAGTGTTTTTTTTTTACATGACTGTTTTAATTATTTGTGGTATTTGGTGTTTTTATAACTGTATTTTATTTCCATCTAGATGCAAACTCTCTGCTGGCTCTAAACTGCAACTCAGCTGCATTACAGATCAAGATGAAAATCCAAAACTATTATATATAGTATATATGCAGTATATATTTCATGGTTTTGAAAAACAATTTGTCAACTTAGTTTGTATCTTTCAAATTATTGCTGTACAAAATTTTCATACGTAGAAGAAATCACATTTAAGCGGACAAATCTGTCTTTTGATAACAAAACACCCCTGATTCAACTCTTTAGTAAAACTGCAGAGGGTGGTTTTATAGGAATGCTTTTCTCATCATAGTTTACTGTATGGAAATATATATATATATATATATATACGGCATATGTGTGGGTTTTTCCTGACTGGGCCACTTTGGACCACTGCGGCACTACAATATTCTAAATGGCTTGGCAGACCTGTGCACCATGTGGACACACACCAAACTGCTGCATCCATAAATTCAGCGTGTGTGCGTGTGTGGGTGTGTGTGCGTGCAGCCAACAGAACATAAAGTCTGACGAGGCAGGAGAGGCAAGCAGGAGTACTTGTGTTATTTGCTGGTTTGATGACGTCTTTCACACTGTAATAATCATTGATTTGTGTGTGCGTGTTGTTGGCACCATTTGTGTGTGCTGGTACCAAACACTGAGGTGGGGTACCTGCAGAGGGAGGGCGGCGCTAGACAGAGTGCGGTGTGTTGAAAGAAGTCCTCCATTGTTGATTAGTTGATATATTCTTGGAAGAAAGGCATATTCATCAACATATTCATGTAAATGTGCAAGGTTATATGTAAAGGATAACGTTAATTTAAAATACAGCAACAATCACCTAAAATCGGACATAAAGTCATGCATAAAGTGTTGAGGTACTTGAATGCTAAAGTACTACCTGTACTAACGTGCTGGTGTTATTACATATTTCTCTGTATGCAGATGTTAAATGTACACACATGTATTTGTGTACACACTATTAACAGTGTCTTAAATCCCTCGTTTTTGGCAGTTAATTGGTTCCAGACACGATGTTGATAACAAATTACTGCAAATACGATTTCTTAGTTATTTAGAAATGGAATATTTTAATGGTTAGAGCATAGAAAACTTGTTTATGGACCTCTATGTACACTGTTTTAACATTATTAGAGCCCCTTAGACATGAAATAACACCCCTATGGTCACCTTTAGATTCCCACTACCCAATATAGTAGACATATTAAAAGAAAATAAGACATATAAGTCATAGAATCTTTTATCACAGAAATTCCTATATTGTGGTCGAGTCCGGAAGCAGTGACGCGCTGTAAATGAGAGAGTATAGGGGTGTTATTTCATGTCTGCAGGGCTCTAACCATGTTTAAAAACACATTTAGAAAGTCATGAACAGCTTTTCTATGCTCAAACTATGAAAATATTCCATTTATTAATACGGAAGCCCACTGTGAAGCGCTATAAACGATGGAGGACCGCACGCCGGACCCAACCATGAAACTGCAGGACTTATGAATCGCTATATTTCGGAAAAAGCATGACAGAGTGAAGCTGTGAAATTCAAAGTGGAGGTTACCGTGTTATTTCCACAGCTGACCCCGCCCACACTCACGTGATTGACACTTCCTCACCTTCAAATGGACCGGACCACTCAGTGGACGAGTGGCTCAAGTGTCCTCGGGCAGGAAAAGGTCTAAACAAGAACATCTAAGATAAAAACAAGGACGAGCAGTCCTCTAGACGTGCGGCTTAGGAGAGGGAGGAGCTTATCACAGAGAGGCTTCGGGTTGTGGAGGACACACTTGGAGAGGGGCGGCCTCCTCTCAAGACAACTGACGGCTGTTAAAAGCGTTTGGAGTAGTTCCCGAGGAGCACAATCACAGCTCAGACAGTTCGGCGCGTCTACTGATTGTGATAAATGTGACGGGTTCTCCTCGGACTTCTATCCCACCTTATCAGGGGAAAATAGAAACCCGCTCCCACAGACGCAAATTCTTCTCACATTACAAAGATAAAACATTCATTTTCATATACCACACACACCGCAAGAATCATTCTGTACATCAGAGGCAGGACCGGTTTTTCCACACCAAACTCCTTTATGGAGCGTGCTTAGTTCTGGGAACTCCATCCTCTCATCGATTGACTTCCGTCCCAGCGACCCAAAAGTGTCCACAACAGAGAAGACAGACAACATGAAATGATGTCTAATGTGCCAACCCTATCTCCTGTTGAGCTTTAGAAAGTTTTGGTAGGGATGGTGGGCCGTGCATCCAAACCCGTGGAGAAGCACCTTGTCATGGACTCCCCATGTGGCGCTACAGGGGTCATGTGACAGGGGTGCGTGTGCAAGGAGTCGGCCTCAAGTGGTGCTCCTTCTCAGGGGGGCATTTAAGTCGTGGACTCAAAGTGCCAGCAACGAGGAGGACCAACAACTAAGCGGCTTACAGATAAATGCCTCACAGGACTGGACCCACACATCGCTTAAAACACAGAACCATACCCTAGATGTACAGTAGTGTTCAAAATAACAGCAGTCCAATGTGACTAACCAGATTAATCACTGTTGTTAGTATATTTTTACCAGTAGGAGCAGTAGATTCTCAGAAACAAACAAGACTCTGCATTCATGATATCCATGCTCTTAAGGCTGTGCAATTAGTTGAAAGGGGTGTGTTCAATAGCAGCGTGGCATTCAGTCATGGATCAGTGATCAATTTTGTGAAAAAACAGGTGTGAATCAGGCGGCCCTTATTTAAGGACGAAACCAGCACTTGTTGTATAAGGCACTGTTCACAAGAACAGCGTACTTTGATTTAAAAGTTGATTGGAGAGGGGAAAACTTCTGAAGAGGTGCAAAAAATATTTGGCTGTTCAGCTAAAATGATCTCAAAACGCCTTAAAATGGAGAGCAAAACTAGAGACACGAGGCAGCAGACGGAACACAACTATCATAATTGATCGAAGAATAACCAGAATGGCAAAGGCCCAGCCAATCCTCAGCTCCAGCATGATCAAAGACAGTCTGGAGTTACCTGTAAGTACTGTGACAGAAGATGTTTGTGTGAAGCTGATCTACTTACAAGAATCCCCCAAAGAGTCCCTCTGTTAAAAAAGAAGGGGTTACAGTTTGCATTATACATGAATTGGCCTAAAGAGAAATGGAGAGTGAAAATGTTCGCATTGGGTGCATGGGCCGCAGTTTGAGAGACGACCCCAAAACTCTGAATTCAAGCCACAGTTCACAGTGAAGACAGTGAAGCTCGGTGGTACAAGCATCACGATATGAGCATGTTTCTCCTACTACGGTCTTGGACCTTTTTATCACATAGCAGGGCTCATGGATCAGTTTGCATATGTCTAAATACTTGAAGAGGTCATGTTGCCTTATGCTGAAGAGGACATGCCCTTGAAAATGGCTGTTTCACCCCAAACACACTAGTAAACCAGCAAAATTAATTTTATGGACTGCCAAAAAGGGAGGCAGCAGGTGAGGCTGGGGAGCACCATATCCAGTCCGGTCCATCTGCATTGGTGCCCCCCAGGTGTGTGTCCTGTGCCCTCTGCTTTTCTCCCTCTACACAAATGACTGCACTTCAGGCGACCCAGCTGTGAAACTGCTTAAATTTGCAGATGACACCACCGTCATTGGCCTCATAAGTGACGGTGATGAAACTGCTTATAGAAGCAAGGTGGATCAGTTGGTAACACAATAACCTGGAACTTAACCCGTTTAAAACTGTGGAGATGATAGTGGACTTCAGACGGTCACCCCCCCCTTCTACTCCCCCTCAAAATCCTCAACAACACTTTGTCTACTGTGAACTCCTTCAAGTTCCTGGGCTCCACCATCTCACCATCATCTTGAAGTGGTCCCTTCACATAGACACGATCCGGAAGGAGGCACAGCAAAGGATGTACTTTTTGAGACAGCTCAACAAGTTCAACCTGCCTAAGGAACTGCTAACAAGCTTCTACAAAGCCATAGTACAGTCTGTTCTCTGCTCCTCCATCACAGTTCGGTTTGGCTCGGCTACCAAAGTGGACAAGAGCGGACTGCAAAGGACAATCAGGTCTGCAGAGAAAATCATTGACACCAGCCTGCCCTCTTTAGAGGAACTGCACAGGTCCAGAGCCAAGAAGAGGGCAGGCAACATTTATTCATCATATTGTAACCTGCAACATTGTAAAGACCATAATTATTCAGTATAACATGTATATAATCACAATTAGATACACCCCATGTAAATATGTATAGTAGCATTCTTCTGTTCCCCACTATGTACACTTATTATTATTATTGTAACAAAGAGTGATATTGATCGGAGTCAAATTCCTATTGTGGCAACACATATGGCGAATAAAGATGATTCTGATTCTGGTTCTGATTTATCCAATGGAGAACTTGTGGGGTGACATCAAAAATGCTGTTTTTGAAGCAAAACCAAGAAATGTTAATGAATTGTGGAATGTTGTTAAAGAATGTTGGAGTGGAAAAACAGCTGAAAGGTGCCACAAGTTGGTTGAGTCCATGCTGCACAGACGGGAATCAGTTCTAAAAAACGAAATTTTAGTTTAGTGATTCACAGGATTGCCAAATCCTGAAAACAAAAAGTTTGTACAAAACAGTTTTGAGTTTGTCAACTAATTTCCCAACTGCACAGCCTTAAGAGCGTGCATATCATGAATGCTGGGTCTTGTTTGTTTTCTGAGAATCTACTGCCTACCGTTAACTTAATTGCCATGTAGCAAAACAAATGATGAATCTGATGAAGTGATTAATGATGAAGTGATTAATCTGGGGGTGATTAATCTAGAGTGAGCAATGAAGCTAACATGCATGCTTTTTTTGGAATGTGGGAGGACAGCGGAATACCTGGGGAAAACCCACACACGCACAGGGAGAACATGCAAACTCCAAACAGAGATGCCCAATGGAGATTCCAACCAAGACCTTCTCCTGCATGTGTGGCCGACATGCTAACCGCTAGGCCATTGTGCGGTTGAAATGACCAAATGCATTTAAATTTACATTTTTTGATGATAGTTTATGCCAGTTTGTATATTTTACATTTTTATATTTTAATGTTTTCATATTTATTCATTTTAATTTTAAATAATTATTTAAAGTTTGAAATGTGTTATTGTTTATTCAATTTTTAAAAAATCAATATTTAGTTTTCTTTTTTTGTTGTTGTTGCTTTTTTATGACCTGAATGTGTCTCTTTTAATGTAATTGAAATTATAAAACATTTCATTTTCATTTGACATTGTATTGTATGTATTGCACACCCGTGTAGAAGTGTAAACACGGACAGTTTGGGAGGGCGTGGCTGGACTGTCTTGGGATAAAAGTGCTGCCATAATAAAGTTTAGTCTGCTTGTTTCAGTCCGGCGGCAGGGCAAGTTGAATAAGCAAAGTAAACAAAACCAACCAGTGTGGCAGTAAAGTGTGCTTTAGGTGCAAGTTTTCCAAGCTTGACACTTTCATGGCCTTGAAAGCTTGCAAGTGGTTCCTGCCTCGTTGGAAAGAAAAGCTTTCATTTCAAATCTTCAAGTCATTGTAGCCTTCCAGAAAACCCTTCAAGTCTTTTCATGTGTTGAGAGGTACGCATCATGCACACACCAGGAAGAGCTTTCACACGCTGGTCCTGACTTTGAACAACCCCAAACTAGAAGTAGAGGACATGTTTTGTTCCCAAATTGTTTCTCAAAGGAAATCATACAAATTGTAACAGTCTGTTCCAGGGTGAAACTGTGGCCATCATAAAAAAGTGGCTGAGACTGTCGAGGGAAATGTCATCACAAGGAGCTGAGTGGAGGCCAACCTGCAGCGACACACATCCCACACGTGGGATGCTATTAACCTTTCCTTCCTCCGTCTCTCCAGATGTGAATCTGAGAAGTGTTACCTCGGAAACCCTCTCGGAGGAACGTGTGAGTATCCTGATTTTCTATATTACTATATTGGGTATTAGAAGTGTAAAGATGACTATAGGGTTGTTATTCCATGTCTAGGGGGTTCTAATATCTTTAAAAATATTTAGGTCGGAAACAGGTTTTGTCTGTCTTGGTTTCTCTTTTATGGTTTTCTAAGATATTCCAGTTCTAAACAAAGAATCCTACTTGAACCATGAACAAGGGATTACTGTACTGTGATAGGTCAATGTTTTCGTGTTTAGTTCTTCCATAATATTCCACGGTTCTGCTGGAGTGGTTCTGTCCTGAACTTCCGAAAAAAGTAAAAACTGGATATTGTCTGGCCAATATTGTTTGTTTTTTTGTTTGTTTGGAAAGGTTTGCGCGTGCACGATGATTAACATTCTCAGGATTTTCCTGGATTCTGTTTTTGGTCTTTCTTTATTGATTGATTGGTGTCGCGATGGAGACCGGCGTTGGCAGATGGTGTGAGAGGTCGCGCGTGATGTTTGCTGTGTACTACGTGATATCAAATGTTGTAAGTGCACTCAAAGTACTCCTCTGTCGCCATGGTCAGCGCTCATGTTCCTGTCCACAGCGTCATGCTGTGTGCACATTCATGCTACATTTGTGCCTGTTTGAATAAGCCCCGCCAGCCAGGTGATTCTTCAAAGCCACGACATGGATGATGACCCAGTGATGGAACCTTCACATCTTTCTACCAAGATAGAAATAGAAGGCCAATAATTTGTTGTTGGTTGGTTAGTCGGGTCGTTAGTGCAAGTCCAGGTAAAGGGGTTTTTCACTCTTTCAATGTTGGGTACACATCATAAAGATACATGTAGAGGATATACAGTAGGAAACGTGTTTCCCAGCGAGGCCCACATTGTGAAAAGAAGATATTTGATATTTTGTAGGTATACTAAGAACTTATATATATATATATTATATATATATATACAGTATGTGTGTGTTTCATCTCAGCTTTGTCATATTCTGTAGGTGTAAAAACATAGTATTCACATCTTCTTTTCATTTTTGCTGTTTTATTGGCCAAATATTTCAACTTTCCTCTTAAATTGTCTTCATATTTTTTTAATGTTATGACTTTATTCTTATAATACTTTGACTTTATTCCTATGTTATAATCCCATAATATTTCAACTTCATTCCCATAATATTACAACCTTTTCCCAACTTAATTGTCCCCAAATTACAATTTTTTCCCATAATGAAACAAAAAATGTAAACAATTCAAGTCTGTGCGACTGAGACAACATAATATGATACGTTTACTAATTTAAAAATTGACTTTTTATTATTGGAATGCAATATTTCATAATATTTTGACTTTATTCTCAATACAGCTGTTTTTCCATTTCTGCGTTTTTTTTTTATTTATTTTCTTCTTAAGTGTAATTCTATTCATGTAATATTTTGACTTTATTCTTGTAACATTATAACTTTTTTTTAAATAAATTTTCAAAAATCACAACTTTGTTCATTGTTTTGTTTGTTTCATAGTATGACTTATAGAAAATATCTTTTTTCTGTAACATTTCAACATCTCTCAACTAAAATGACATTATTTTCCAAATATTAGGACATTATTCTCAATAAAAAATAATAATTTTATGAGAGTAATGTTGTAATACTATGAGGAAATCTAACATCTCACTAAAAAGTTTGAATTTCATGAGAATAACGTAAT
>QODF01000156.1:796990-815318 GCA_024372805.1 Oostethus manadensis
TTAGCCCTACATGTGGGCTAATATTATCAGCTATCCAAGAAGGAACAGAAGGTAGCCACCATACAGGTACACAGTAATGGTCCCAGGACAAGGGAAGCAAGCTGGGGCATTTTCCGTGAGGAGAGGCCAACCTAGTGTTGGTTGGGGCCCCTTTGCTTAGCGCCGCTGCTTCTACAAGTTGAAGGTTTGTCAGCTCTCAGGCTCCCCAACTGTTCTGGGGTCCCCAACCCAAACAGTTGGCTGTCCTGCTTATTATATACTGCATACATTAAATATATTTCATTTTCTCATTCATCCAGGTCATTGTATTCTGACGCCATCAAATCAATCAGAACCGGACTGTTAAAGTCGTCCTATAACCGTAATTCAGGGGTATGCATACCCCTAGTGGTACATGAGCAAATTGCAGGTACATGGAAACGTTTATTTTCCACGATAATAAATAATAATAATGTCAGTCATTTCATATTAAGCCAGACAATAATATGGAACCTATACGCTACAACTAGTTTCCCTAGGAACACAATATCCTGTGGCACAGCTGCGCCAAAATCATAACAGTTCCACTCTATCTTTGGAGAACGAGTGAAGGGTTACCCGTGGTATGACAAAAAGGCTGTAGGATCCAAAGCATTTGTTCTCTAAAGGTAGAGGCATGACTCTTTTGTGGTGCAAAACTACAGTCAAAACTTTGCTCCACTGTGCGAAGTTTCTGCCAGCCAACGACAGGCGTTAGGATACGGTGGATGAAGACATTTGCCCGCCAACGACAGTCGTTAGGATACGGTGGATGAAGACATTTGCCAGCCAACGACAGTCGTTAGGATACGGTGGACGAAGACATTTGCCAGCCAACGACAGTCGTTAGGGTGCAGTGGATGAAGACATTTGCCACCCAACGACAGTCGTTAGGATACGGTGGATGAAGACATTTGCCAGCCAACGACAGTCGTTAGGATACGGTGGATGAAGACATTTGCCAGCCAACGACAGTCGTTAGGGTGCAGTGGATGAAGACATTTGCCAGCCAACGACAGTCGTTAGGGTGCAGTGGATGAAGACATTTGCCAGCCAACGACAGTCGTTCGGATACGGTGGACGAAGACATTTGCCAGCCAACGACAGTCGTTAGGGTGCAGTGGATGAAGACATTTGCCAGCCAACGACAGTCGTTAGGGTGCAGTGGAGTGGTAGATGTGGATAAGATGTGTAAAAGCAACCATCATGAAAGGTATTGGTCACGGGACAGTAAGTCATGTGGTTTATGTTGCCTGGCAGTCTAAGTACCAGCCTCCGTGAAGTTTAGCACTTCCCGGTTTCCTGCTTATTGCCGCCTCTCCCGCGACTTCAGAACCTGTTTAGAACTTTGTCCTGGGCGCGTTTTAGCCATCCTTCATTCTGATTTTAATTAAGATAAAAGCCCAGACAGTGTGAATATCAGCAAGTGTTTAAAGCGACAGCCGGAAATACTATTTTGGGGCTCGCGCCAGCGTGGTCGTTCATCAGAAGAAGCTGCTGATCTGAAATCAGTTGCTGACAAATTTACAATCGGCCGCTGAATGACTGCACGTTGTCACGGTAACAACTCCCCATGGTTCCTCCAGAGGAACAACGTTGTGCCTCCCCATCCAAGCAGCACAGGAGGGGTTTGTGGAGGACCATGTTTGCATCTTGTGTTCATCATATGTCCACACAGACATGTTTGTACATCTTTTCCTAATCCATCCATTTTCTGCCGCTGATCCAAGATGGGGTCACGGAGGCGGCAGCCTAAGCAGGGAAGCACAGACTTCCCTCTCCCCAGCTACTTTGTCCACCTCCTCCTGGCGAATCAGGAGGATCTTCTGGCCAGTTGAGAGACATAGTCTCTCCAACGTGTCCGGGGTCCTCCTTGAGGCCTCCTAACGGTCAGACCTCCTCAGGGAGGCGTCCAGGAGGCATGCCTCCACCTCATCTGGCTCCTCTCAATGTGGAGGAGCAGTGCTTCTGCTCCGAGGTTCTCCTCATCTCTAAGGGAGAGCCTTGCCACTCTACGGAGGAAACTCATTTTTGACATTTTGTCCTTTCAGTCACTACCCAAAGCTCATAGGTGAGGGTGGGAACGTAGATCCACCGCTAAATTTAAGGCTTTGCCTCTTCACCACAACCGACTGATCGCTGCACACCAATCTGCCGGTCCATCCAACGTTCCATCTTTCTCTCACTTGTGAACAAGACCCGGAGGTACTTAAACCCTTCCACTTGGGGTAGGATCTCACCTCCGTCTCGGAGGTGGCACTCACGCCCTTTTCTGGACGAGATCCATGGACTCGGACATGGAAGTGCTGAATTCCTAACCATTCTGACACATTTTTGTGACCGTTTGTGCCAGCTGAAACCATCCTAGGAGAGGAGAAGCCCATCATGACCAGGAGCAACATCAAGGAGCAGCGAGACAGCTTCTCATGCAACAAGTTTAACTTTTAACAACATCACCTTCCACGTCTACGTGTCTAACTTCCGCTGGCCCATCAAGATCCAGGTAATCAATACCAGACTCCACAGTTATTATTGGGATTATTATTGTTATTAAATATGAATCACATTATTTTTCTGTGTTTGGATTGTTTTGCTTTTGTAGTGACATAACCGCTAAGACGCAGTGGCTCGGTAACCATGGCAACACATCACAAGACGCGCTCGTTTGGCATCAGCAGCGTAAAACCGGTCAGAGCGATGTAGATCTGCGGCGCTCTCTGCCACCGTAATGCTTGTCGTAATTCACCCCCAAAGTGTGCACCGTGACGTTTAATGATGTGTGACTTTTCCACGTCCGTTGGAGCGCGTGCACCGCTCTAGCGCAACAATATTCACACCGCCGCCTCGCCGGCCGATAAATCCGATTGAATGATTCAGATTCTTATTCTGTCTGACTGATGGAGTCAGGAAGTGACAGAAGACTACAAACTCGGGATCTTTCTCAGCGGCCATGGACCCAAGAGAAGAGCAATGAAGGGACAATAATGACGTCCAGTTGGAGTACAGGGGAAAATCACTTTTGTAGTATTTAGGCTTTGATGAAAATGATTGCCAAAAATATGTCTTGGTTATTGGTACGGACAAACCGTGTATACAAGTAATCGTCACTCAGCATCTGTGTGGAGTTGGGACACTATGGACAAACTCCAGCCAGACTCACCTTTATTTAATTTCTTCCTCCCAGTAAGCATGTTCCCTGAGCTGATGAGGCGTTCAAGCGCACTGCGTAGGACAAGATGGAGTATAGCTAGAGCTAACCATTATTGTCTTGTTGTTTGGATGAATGGAGTCATGGGTTAGGTCCAACACCAGGGGTCGGCGACCTTTGGCATAACATTTTCCAGTAAAGTATAAAGGACACAGCTTATGAACAAAAACAGAAATGTGCATTCATAATAACATTTTTAAGGGACAAATTCATATTTATGGAGAGGTTACTGCAGGGGTAGGACACTCTCAAGAGGTCTTTTTTTTGTGTCATTCAACAGTATGACTGATTATTCATATGCCAGGTGATGTGATGACATCATCATCTGCATCAAAGGAAAAGCTCATTAGGAGTCGTTTACTGTGCATATGCCCCCCCACCACCTCCACCCCCAGTGCCGTTCCCATCAATGGCGAGTTATTAGAGCTCCATATAGCGGCTGCTAGAAAGATGATATGGTAATTACTGTCTATCTCCACACCGTGTAACATGAGAAGCTCGCCGCGTCTTGTCTCATGACCTTCTGACGCCAGAACGGGATGAGAAAACGTCCGGAGAATTGTTAATGACCCGACCTGATATATGTAATCTTTGTGCTGACGCGCACCATTTACTGGCCACTACGTTAGGTGCACCATCTGATAAGAACCGCAAATGACACACTGAACCAGGGGTGTTCAAAGTGGTCAAAGTTATAATGACAAAAGAATAAAGTCAAAATGTAAGAAGAAAATTATAAGAAGAAGATAGAAACAGTTACAAAATAAAAGTAAAAAAAATCATTTTAATATTGTGAGGCAAAATAATGTCACGTTAGTAGATTTGAAATAGTAAAGAAAAATATGTACCTTTTAAAAAAAAGTCCTAGAATACAAGCAAGACAAAATAAGCATGTCGTTTTTGGATCATCAGATTGGGAGTAAAAGTTATAATTTCATGGGAAGAAAGTCACGATTAAAAAAAATAAATCAAATAATATTAAAACTATACAGAACATTTACAAAGATTTAAAAAGAAATATTTGAAAAACAACAAAAAGAGAAATAATAAACTTTTTTGCCTTTAAATATGTGTGTGTGTGCGTGTTTTTTATAGAGTACATATATATGAACTATATATATATATCTGTATATGCATAGATATATATATACATATACTGTACATAGTTGTTAGTTGCTTTATTAATAAATCAGTGGTTTTCAAACTGGGGCCGCGAGCCCTAGGGGGGCCCGGCGTTCTGATGGGGGGTTGCTTGGCTACCACGAACACTTTTAATTATTACCATATTTTTTAGGTGGGTGGGGGTGGTGAAAATCATTTTATCTCCAAAAGGGGAGCGCTGCAAAAAAAAGTTTGGGAACCACTGGCATAAATGATGCCTGGCTAAACTCATGGAAATGCAAGTGATATGTATTTTGAGACATTATCTTACATGACATTACCTTAACACTGCACTGCAAGGCATGAAGTCAGCCATAGAGTGAAAAAAGTTCTCCTCCCGTCCCATGTGGAAGTTTTTGGCTTCTTAAGTTTAGAAGAAATACATTTGAGGCTAACTGGGTAGCATGTTAGCTTGTTGGCTCACTAGCTTGCTAGCTAGTGGTTGTCTCGAGTCCCTGCAGCGTAAGAACTGTGCAAAGTGATGTAAACAAATGTATGCAAGTGGTGACTTTAGGGGTGCTATTTAATGTCTAGAAGCTCTAATAATAATAAAAAGCTTATATAGACGTTTGTAAACAGGGGGTTTATGCCTGATATGGCTTATTTTCTCTTATGTCCACTGTACTGGGTGATAATGGGAATGTAAAGGTGACTACAGGGGTGTTGCATCATTTCCAGAGGGCTCTAATAATGTTAAATGAGAAAAGCACAAGCAGGTTTTCTATGCTGTAACTACCAAAATATTGCATGTATTAACATTGGATTCCATGTCATGGAAATTCCTTTATCGTGGTCGGGTCTGGAACGGATGAACTGCTGTAAGCAAGAGAGGACTGTACTTTCTTAGCATATCTACGCGTTTTTCTGTAGAAAATATCAAAGTCGCATCATTTGATTTTCCGCTCTGTTGTGTGGACACCCCTGCTCTAAACATTTGGTAGTTAGTAGTCTGAGAGCAAAGCGTGTTGATCATTTGCATGTTTCACTAACTTCTCAAAGTCTGTCAGGCAGAAATTCGGACACACACACACACACACACACACACACACCGACGTGACCTGTGAGTGTTTCCCCGGTGGCAGCGTGACGTCATGTCCGCCAAGGGCCGCTGGTGAGGCAGACGGAGGTGTTGCGATGGCTCGTTGTGCCGGAACAGATTTGATGGGTTGTGTCACGCCGACCTTGGGCCTTCGCTTTTGCTCGCACGACTTCACCGCCGTGACGCCGCTGCTACCTGACGGCCATCGCTGGTGTGTTGTCAGGGAGAGTTAGCGCTCGATGCCTTTCCTGCCAAGTCCGTGCCATGAGAAGCAACTTCATGGAAACACACAGGACTTTGTTAAAGACTCAGAGAAGCATCCTTCTTGTTCGCATGCAATCACAGCCGTGCAGCGCCTGCTTCTACTCGGGTTTCATACGGCATGGCGCCTGATTAAAAGGCTTGCACCGGAGGTGATTGGTCACCTGATCGGATTTGCTGCTCACTGCTCCGCGCATTTATCTGCTACGACTGCCGTCCTTTGATAGGAAGCCTCCGCTAATCAGATATCTCTCGCACACACACACTCACAATGTGGGTGACAAAGTGTCCTTCATTGGATTAAACAAAAGCTGAAGCAATTAACCGTCTGACATGCTGATGCAGCTCATCCCGGCTGTGGAGGCGCATGATGAAGTCACATCGTCCTCAATGTCCATCTGCAACTATTTCTCTCATTTTAGCTGGAAAAGTCTCATCCAGTCTTTTTTTCACGGCTAATTATAACGACATTTTATTCACACTTTTTATTGCGCTTCACAGGTTCCAGGATCCTACAGTGCGTGGACTAAACGGGACTTTATCCATAATGGACCAGAAAATACCTGTTTACAACCTTCAAAATAGACCTTTTAACATATATTTATAAGATATAAGACAGAAAACCTGTTTTATATCCTTCAAAATACACTTTTTAACATTATTAGAGCCCTCCAGACATGAGATAACACCCCTATAGTCGCCTTTACACTTCCATTATCCAATATAGTAGACTTAGTGGCATGTAAGACGTAAACAAGACTAATGGTGGTGTGTGTTGCTGTAAAAGTGTTCTAGTGGCGCGAACAGGAAGTGAGGTTTGCATCCCAATAGTAGATGTATTTAGAGATAAAACATATAACACATAGATAACCTGTCTGCCACCTTCTAAATACACTTTTAAACATTATTAGAGCTCTCTAGACATGAAATACAATACCAATCCTATAAATGCCTTTACAAAATATTACCCAATGTAGTAGACATAAGTGAAAATAACATATAAAAAAGAAAACCTGTTTTATAACCGTCAAAATACACTTTTTAACATTATTATAGCCCTCTAGACATGAAATAACGCCCATTTAGTCAACTTTACACTCCTGTTCCCGAATATGATACACATAGTTAGAGAAATTAAGACACATACGTCTTATATGAGACATATAAGACGAGAAAAAGACTCCTGGCGGTGTGTGTTGCTGTAAATGTCTTTTGGTGACGCAAACAGGAAGGGTGTGCCTGCCATGGGTTATTTCCTCCTTCCAAAAACATCTTCTTTCATTGTTGTTCTTCGTGGCGGCTCGCTAGCACCTTCACACATCATTTAATAATTTGAATGACAATAAATAGTAATAATAACTGAATAACGGACATTCTTTCTGGAACGTGCAAGCACTCGTGCACATATGAAGTGGGCGCGGCCTAATTGAGGGCACAGTGAAATGATGAGTGCAGCAGGAGATGATGGAGGTTGTCTTTATTGCACAACATCTTAATCGTATTATACACCTTCGTACACATTCGACTGAGGATCCATCATAGCACCTTGTACGGGGGGGGCAGTATGTCAACGACTGCATTAGATGGCAGTACCTCCACCATCCCCACCCCAACACCACCCATCCCCCATGGTAATTTTAATGCCGCATCCCTGCAGACCAAAAACATCTTTTCTGCAGCACATTCAGGCCATTTCTTCCTGCCTCCTGCTAAACCTCTTAAGCCGGTTCTGATCCATTTCCCCACACCACCCCCCGAGTGGTCCCAGGGGACTTGCCAAAGACAAACTGTGATTCTGCGGCTATTAGAGCCATTTCCAATCTCTCCAGGCTGAGTCTGTGCCCAGTGTATTCCAGTAAAATATCATTCCGTACGCCTTCTCGGACACTTTGTTTACCTGCCAGGGGTGTCCAACATGCTGCCCGGGTGCCATTTGCAGCCCGCAACAGCTTTGTGTTGTATAATTTAATAAAAACAACAAAAATGGGAAAATCCTCAGTAATTTTACAAAGATAAAGGCAAAACATTAGGAGAAAAATGGTGTAAACATATGAGAAAAAGTCATTTTACAGTAATAATGTAATATTATGAGGAAAAATAATGTTATTTTATTAGCATCAAGCAAAAATATTATCATATCAAAAAATACATTTTTAAAGCAATAAAAAAACATACAAAACCATGAATAAAGTTGTCTTTTTTTTTATAATAGCCTACAAGAATAAAGTAAAAGTTATACGGGAATCAAGTAAAAGGAAAAAAAGAAAAGGAGTCACACTTTTAGGAGTCTTCTAGTCAGGAATTTCCTCCCCCACACTTTTTTTTCTAGTGTATTGCCTCCTTCCTGCTCTTTGCACGTTTACTACCTGCAGCTGTGAGTCATGTCAGGTCGTCATGTCGGACACAGCGGGACCAAATAATGCCAAGACTGCTTGACAAATGCAGGAAGTGGTGGCAAAAATGCATTCCCAGGCAGGAATGTGTCACGCCTACAATTGTCACGTACTAGAAACACTAAAGAGACCTTGGCAAAGTGTAAAGTGTAAAGAAGTTGAGTTTTGGTCAGGAATTGCATACCAAGTGTGTAATCTCTGCGTAAACGGAGGGTAAACAGTGTGCAAACTAGCCTTCGTGCTTCTCAGTCACGCCATAAAGATAAAGAAAAAAAAGGCCAATGCAGAGGAAAATGCGTGGATGCATGCAAGTGGAAATGCTGCTTTAGTCTGTCTCTCTGTGCCTTGCAACACCGCTACCGGTGTTTCTTTAAGACGCCTTCATTCCATCTGATGTATCTTTGATGTACAGTGTGAGTGATATGACAGTTAATTTTGGTATAATCCCCCATACGTTCCAACTAACAGTTGAAGTCCACAAACTGTCCTGTGGGAGACCAGAAGCTTCTCGCGTGTGTTTGTTTGTTTTTGCAGATGTTGAAGACAAATGAAGAGGCGTGTGTTTATTGATGATGTTGTTATAGAAAGCTTCGAACCTTTTGGACACACGCGAGGTGCATCGGCGTTTTGAGGGAGCCACGGAAGTCATGCAGGCAGACGGTCCGCTAATGAGAGGCGAGGAGGACGTCTTCCGTCCTCAGGCAACATTCTGCCATTCACAACCACCTCGGACAAGTGTGTGTGTGTGTGTGTGTGCAGCCATGAGAGGAAGTGAGCTGTTTATGTGCCCAAGGCCCGCCTTCAGACATCAACGACCTTTAGGCAAGCTCCGAGGGATGATGATGTCATCACTGAGGGTCAGTGTATGTGTGTGTGTTGTTTAATGCACGCCGGTGCGCCGTGCGGACCGGCTAGACGTGTGGTCCATTTGAAGATGTTGTTGATGTTCCACAGTCAGCAGCAGTTGGAGTTGATTAGCAGTCAGCGGAAAGGATGCGTCCGTCACATGACTCATCATGTGACAACACTATCTGGGGAAGGCAGGACCACCTGGAATGACTTTCTCTCTTCTCGTCGCTCCATTTCTCAGGGACGGGTAAAAGGAGGCTAGTTATTAAAAAATACACTCCTGCTTCCTAATTGGTAAAGCGCTAGTAACGCCTTTTTTTGGACTTGTCTACAATATTTCCTTGGGGGGGGACAGACCACCTGTCTCACTCTGCATGGAAAGGACAAGTTGTTATTATTATTAATATTAATAATAATAATATTAATGCCACACTTTTCTTCCCAGCTGTGTGTGTGAAAGTGCAACAATATTAATTAAAAAAAGATGAGCTGAGTCTCTTGCGGTGTATTTGTTTCAGACCACACTTTACAGCAATCCCTTATTTATCACAGTTAATTGGTTCCAGACCCAACTGGGATAAGTGAATTCCCACCAAGTAGGACTCCTTATTCATAAATAGATTATTTCGGTAGTTAGAGCATAGAAAACCTGTTTACCACATTCTAAATACATGTTTTAACATTGTTAGAGCCCTCTAGACATGAAATAACACCCCTGTTTTCACATATTACCCAATGTAGTAAGCATAATAAAAGGAAATAAGACAAACACACTTGTGCTTGTGTGTGTTGCTGTAAATGTAGGTATAAAATCTGTTTTATTTTTTCCAAAATTCTGTTTTTTTCCATTTATTTTTTTTTAGGATTGCATTTTTTACATTCATTCATTTTCTTGTCCTCATTAGGGTCGCAGGGATGCTGGAGCCTATCCCAGCTGACTTTGGGCGATAGGCGGGGTACACCCTGGACTGGTCGCCAGCCAATTTACACTTATTTTAACAGCATATTTTGTGCTTTTTAGGTTGGTGAAAAATTGTCCATTTGTTAAATGTAAACGTTCATTTATTGATACAATTCATGCACAGTAACTGAGAAATGGTTGGGTGCTTTTTAACAGCGACCATTGTAAAATACTGGCTTATACCAAAGAGGGAAAACACAAACCAGTGGTTTTCAAACTGGGGGGTCCGGTATTATGACAGGGGCTACCACGAACACGTTTCATTATTACCGTATTTTTCTGGCTGAATTAAAACAAAATAGGGAGAATAAAAACATGATTAAATTGGACAAAAACAAAAATACTCATTGAAAAATGAACAATAAATATTAATAATCATTTTTTTTCCCTCTGTTGGCTGGAGAGGATGTACAAGGCAAGAGCTCTGCTGAGGATACCATTAACACAAAACAATTTTGGTGCTTTTTTGAATACATTTCATGAACACAAGATCGCAACTGGTTGCTGATTCCCTCAACCTTAACTTGGATCGGCGAGAGGTACAGATTCCTTGAAATCAACGAGTTACATGTGCTGAAAGCTGCTAGGAAGCCAAGCTAACCGGCTAGTTACGGAAATGTAAAGCAGTTGCCTAGCAACAATGCCAAACAAAAGAAAAAATCAAAGAAAGCGGGCCTCTGTTCCAATTGCAAAGGATGCTGGCCCTGGATACATGGACTCAAAATCACAAGCGCCAGTCTTGTTGCTAAAAGTGGAGGGGGAGGGCGACTACAGCCATGAGTTGAGTACATCAGAAAAACAAGAAGAACAACAAAATGTGGTAGAGGAAAATTTCTGGGAGACCTGGATGCAAGACTTTAAGAAGTTAGAACAAGTTAGATGAAGATTGAGATGCGGGAGATACGGGGGTGGGTTGAATTTAAGAATTTGCAGTCACAGATTCAACATGTACAATCGCAGACTGACAGTATCATCAAAAAGATCCTAGGGGTCCATGGTGATGTCATAAACCTTATGGAGGAAAATAGAGCACTGAGCAAAGAAACTAAAGCTCTAAAAGAAGAAATCGAGAAGTTGCAAGACAAAAATGTTGCGTCGTGTGCTGCTCTTGAAGAGGTTAAAAACCCTATGGCAGATAATAAAGCACTACACACTGATATCAAGGCTTGGCAGGATAATATAAAGCCACTATTGGAAGAAAATGCTCTCAAGGAAGCTAAAAACCATATGGAAGAAAATAAAGTTCTGCAGAATGATATTAAGACATTATCGGAAGATAATGCTGCCTTGCGTGCTGCCCTCAAAGAGGTTAAAACCCCCAAGGAAGTAAACAAAGCATTATGCAACGACATCAATGCTCTACGGGATGATATCAGGACACTATTGAAGGATAATGTCGCCTGGCGCACCGCTCCGGAGGAAGAGAAAGAAGCAAAGGCTAACATCACTGAGCAAATGAAAACTATAATGGAGGAGATGGATCAGAATTCACGAATGAATGATGTGATCCTCACAGGGCTCAGAATTACACCCGGGTCAAGAGACAGGGAAGCTCATGACAGAGGAGAACCAGATGGAATGGATGTTCCTTCAGTAAAGCAACAGATTGTCAGCCCCCTACAATCAAAGGAGGTGGATGTCAATATCAACACCATTGATACTTGCATCCCACTGTATGGCAGAAACAACACCACACCTGTCATCATCAACTTCACCAACAGGGAATTCAAAACTGCACCGCTGAAACAGAGGAAGAACTTGAAAGGCACAAACGTCTACTTAAATGAGCATCTGACAAAATGCAACGCTGACATTGCCAAGAAAGCACGAGACTTAAGGAAGCAGGGAAAGATACAAAGTACTTGGAGCACCATGGGAGAATATACGTCAAGCTACATGGAGGTCCAGGAGAAGCAGGAGTGCTGGTTGTCAAAGATACCAACAATCTGGATACATACTAAACATCATATAATCATGACAACAAGGATAAAAGAGGACGCAACGTACAAAAACTGTAAGATTACATTCAATAATACGAACATTGATATTAACATTGAAAGAGCACGCTCAGCAAAGTATTAAAATCAGGAACTGAAGTACTTACATTTAATGACACTCACAGTGCAACACCAAGAGAGCAAGAGGTTGATCTGAAAATCAACAAGGGAAGAGGGAAGGAAAGAGGAGGAAAAAAAAGAAAAGAAAAAAAGATTTTTTTTAAAAGAAAATTGATATATGCATGTATGTGTATATATATAATATATATGTGTATGTGTGTATGCATGTATATACACAGTACAGTATATATGAGTATGTATTAGCAAATCATGTGAGAAGGGGGTAGGATTAAATAAGCTCTGCTTCTGCCTACTCCTTTTCGGACATGTAGAACTGAGGAATGTAACGAATAATTAAACCACACTAAACCAAAGTTCTTGTGGACAGGAAAACTCCAAATGAGGAATGGAGTGTGAACAGTACCAGTATCTTCAAGTTGGAAGGCACAAGTGAAAGACCATTTCTGATGTTTTTTGCTATGGTGACTCCTTGCTTGGTCCCCGCCATCATCTGAGGGGGTTTTTCTTGGTGCGATGAGCTCAGGATCCGAGTTGAAAGGCCAGTGCTTTTGAGGGGCTGGGGTGGGCTCTGCAAATGCCGCCCTCATTAGTCTACTTTGAGCCTTTTCAACGTGCTCGCATGTCCAATCCCACACACACATGAGGAGGCGGATTGTTCGGAAGATGCCTATTCAGCATTTTGTCATGTTCTTCCGGTGGTTGAGGCCCACAAGTTCGTGTTGAAGAGGAGCTTTGTTTTTGGTCGCATGACTTTGGCCTGCAGACATTGAACTTTGCATGCTGTCCCTCCATGACCCCTCGGAGCTGGTTGCCACCATGACATATGCAGCTGCTTGTGGTCACTGAGGTCTTGTATCTTCTCCCAAATGCTCATTTCCTCTTTCAGTCTTTGGGTGTACTCACACTAGATCAGTGGTACCAAGAATGGGTCTGCTTCACATCTCAAGCACACAACCTTTGACTTGCGTGAGAGCATAGATTACTCCCCAGTGGTGCACTATTGTGGGCACAGGATGAGTCTAAGCCTCCAGGTTATAGTTTAATTTATTTCAAACATGCATAGAGTTTACATTGAATGATTCCTGTTACAATTCACAATTCCACTTGTCTGAAAAGGAGTAGGAAGAAGCAGAGTTTATTTAATCCTACCCCATCTCTGTATCACATCAATTACCAATACATTTGTTCACTTCCAGGTTTCAATATACACCAATACACTTTTTATTTATTCTTCCAAACAATTAAAGCAGTAATTACAATTATTGTTATTATTATATTTTAAATGTCTTCCTTTTCACCCTGTTGTCCGGATTTACGTCCGGGTCTTCCTGTACTGCAGTCTTTGTGTCTAACTGCATGGATCTTTCTTTGTGGGTTGTGTTCTCCATATTCCTTGTTGTCATGGGTAATATGATGTTTATTATGTATCCACATCCTTGATATCTTTGACAACCAACACTCTTGCGTCTCCTGAACTTCCATTTAGCTTAATGTAGATTTTGTAGTTGATTCTCCAAGTACTTTGTATCTATCTCTGCTTCCTTAAGTCTCGTGCTTTCTTGGCGATGTCAGCGCTGCGTTTTGTCAGATGCTCATTCATGTAGACGTTTGCGCCTCTCAGCTTCTTTACATGTTTCATCAGTGCAGTTTTGAATTCCCTGTTGGTGAACTTAACGATGATGACAGCTGTGGTGTTCTTTCTGGCATTTCTGGCATGTTGTGGCACGTAATCTTGATATCGACATCCACTTCCTTGCTGTCTGTGGTTTTGTTGAAGGAATGCCCATTCCATCTGGTTATCCTCTTTTTTGCTGCCTTATCTTTTAACCTGGGTGGAATTCAGAGCCCTGTGAGGATCATGTCATTCATTTGTGCATTCTGATCAATTTCATCAGTTATATTTTTCATTTGCTCAGTGATACTTTCTCTTCTTCAAAAATGGCGCGCAAAGACAGCATTATGTTCCAATAATGCCTTAATACCATCCCTTAGAACCTTGATATTGTTGCATAATGTTCCATTTTCATCCATAAGTTTTCTAACCTCCTTGCGAGCAATGCGCAAGGCAGGATTATCTTCCAATAGTGCCTTGTAGAACCTTGGTGTCATTGCATGATGCTCTATTTCTAGGTTTATTTCATAAACACTTGGACTTGTCACTTCATTGTGACAAACTTCCTAGCCCTAACTCTAAACCCAAACCCTAAACCTAAACCCTAAACCCAACTCCTAACCCTACCTTCCTAACCTTAACGCCCTATCTCAAACTTCCAGTCCCGAACCTAACCCCCTAACCCCCACTCACTGTGGTTGAGTGTTGGCTATTGCTTGCCAATAAAAGAACATGCTCATTTGTCTCCAGATGGTGAACCAAGGCTCCAACAGAGACAGTAAACAGATCTTTGGTTTTGAAGTCCAACATTTTGTAGAAGGCTGAGCATCTGAAGGAAAGTTCTCCATCAATGATAAACATCAACAGCTGCTGATGGACTCCTGGGGTCTCATCTATGAAGCATGCGTACACACAAAACGGGGCCAAAAAGTAGCATAAGCCTTTTCCATGCAAAAAATGTAAGTGTGTGATGGTGTGTGTGAGGATGTGTGTACGTTATGTGCTTCTTGGAGACAAAGCAAAAAGGCAACGCACATTGGAAGTGGTGAAGTTAGCAATAAACATGCAATGGAAGCCAAAAAAGATTTGTCAGTCATTGCATTAAAACATCACATTGTTTTTGACTTCAAACATTCGGGAAAATGTGTTGACATGACACTGATGGACATCATAAACACCAGAGTAGCATCCACTCTAAAAGATACATCAAAACACAATGCCGCCCCTGAATATTCTTTATCTCCTGGGAATGTCCACTTTTAACAAAGTTCTGCACTACGACAATGTCCCCACATGCCACAGAAAGAAAGTAGGGGATGTCCTGGTGTTGTTTCATTCAGGTGTTCTTACTGGACTCATGTTCTCCCCACAGCTGCTTCCAGTCTCTGCTGTCGCCTCTGTGCTTTGGAACGTCAAACAGACGCGCTGGGCTTCTCGACGGAAAGCGGTAGGACGCATCGCTGTGTTTGCACGTCTTTGTTATTGGACAGTGTAAAAAAAGAAACCTAAAATAAACAGACAGAGACATAATTCATGTTCAAAAATCATTGAACTTACTGTAAATGAATGGCACTCAATAGAGCAAAGAGCCAACACGTGACAATTGGAAATAATATCAACTCTGCGTGTGTGTGTGTGTGTGTGTATCAGTAAAGCGTGATTTCAACACATGCCAAACTCATTTGGGCCTTACACGCGTGAAGGGCGAGTTTGTGACCTGTCCTGCAAGTAATAAAATAAATGTCTGTATTTAACGAGCCTCACTGAGATGGCAAACAAGGCCGTTCCCCTTAATTAGCGCTCCTCATCAGCCAATTAAGGCCAACGGAGGGATGCTAAATGGAGTGGAATGGAGTGACACACACACACACACACACACACACACAGTCAATTGGCGAACATGTTTTTGTTGTAGTTTCAAACATTAACCACTTCCTCATGTTAATACTTCAATTCACGCTATCATATTCTTCCTGCATTTGCATACATATGTATTCATATGTATACTGTATGTATATAGTATTCATGAATAAATAAACCCCATGGAAACAAACCATCACATCTAATCGTTGCCGCAAATCAACTCTCCATTACTCTTCCTACTTGACGAAAACTCACATTTCACTGACTCACTGGTGCTGAACTTATGATTGACTTGTACTGACTCACATGTGCTCAACAAAAACTCAAGTTTTAATGACTCACGGGTGCCATCCATCCATCCATTTTTTTCTGCTTATCTGGTTCAGGTTGCCTCAGTAGGGAAGTCCTACACAAATTTCCTGGCCCCGGCCACCTCTTCCAGCTCCACCGGGAGGACACCAAGGCGCTCCCAGGCCAGCTGTGAGACATAGTCTTTCCAGCGTGTCCTAGGTCTTCCCCGGGGCCTTCTTCCGACTGGGCATGCCCGAAACACCTCACCAGGGAGGCGCCCGGGAGGCATCCGGATGAGATGCCCGAGCCACCTCAACTGGCTCCTCTCCATGTGAAGGAGCAGCGGCTCTACTCTGAGCTCCTCCCGGATGGCCGAGCTCCTCACCCTATCTCTTAGGGTGAGTCCAGCCACCCAACGTAGGAAACTCATTTCCGCCGCTTGTATCCGCGNCCTTCTCCTGGCTGGTCATGCTGGGAACACCTCACTAGGGAGGTGTTTGGGAGGCATCCGGACTAGATGCCCAAGCCACCTCAACTTGCTCCTCTCCATGTGAAGGAGCAGCAGCTGTTATCTGAGCTCCTCCTGGATGGCTGAGCTCCTCACCCTATCTCTTAGGGTGAGTTCAACCACCCAACGTAGGAAACTCATTTCCGCCGCTTGTATCCGCGATCTCATTCTTTCGGTCATGACCCATAACTCATGACCATAGGTGAGGGTGGGAACATAGATGGACCGGTAAATTGAGAGCTTTGCCTTCCCGTTCAGCTCTCCCTTTACCACAATGGTCCGGTACAACGACAGCATTACTGCAGATGTTTCACTGATCCATCTGTGGACGTCATGCTTTGGAGGTGCTGAGTATGAGGCCATCAGGACCACCTCGTCTGCAAATAGCAGAGAAGAAACCCTAAGGCCACTGAACTGGGCTCCCTCAACGCCTTGGCTGCAGCCTAGAAATTCTGTCTATGAAGGTTATGAACAAAATCAGAACAGAATGGGTGACAAAGGGCAGCCTTGGCGGAGGCCAACTTTCATCGGAAACAAGCTCAACTTACTGCTGGCAATGCGAACCAGGCTCCTGCTGCGGTGGTACAAGGACGGAATGGCACGTAGTCCCCCACAGGACACCGCGAGGGACACGGTCGAATGCCTTTTCCAAGTCTACAAAGCACATGTAGACTGATGTACTGGGCAAACTCCCAAGTACCCTCCAGAACCCCTACAAGGGAGTAGAGAGGGTCCAGTGTTCCGCGACCAAGACTTCAGCCAACAAAGACTGGAGTTTTACCAAGTCCGTGATGCTTGACAAAGAATTGAGTTTGACGGAATCATGAGTGCTCAACAAACAGTTTTGCCACAAGTGACTTGAGTGAGTGACCCAAGTGATGATGCGGAGTCCGGCGAGGGGAGTCATTGTTTGATCTGTTTCCGCCCAGTCGGGGGTGTGACTAAGTGGTCCCACGCATTTTTTTCAAAGTGCTTTTGTTGTGCCGCAGCCTCCAAAGTTTTTACGAGGCGGCGGGATGCAGTCTTCCATCAATATAATGATCGGACCTTCCCATTGTGACCTGGCCTTCCGTATCATATTAAAGAAGCGGCTATCTTAGCTTAGCTCTGATGAGCCGCCTGTGACCCGAGCACCCGTCTGTGTTGTTTCAGCGTGTTCTTGTGACTGCAGGCCGCTCGTTGGGCTACATTATTTATGAGAAGCACAGCCCTGCACAAGCACAATACAGCATTAATGCTTCCTTTATGGAGCCATGTTTCTTCTCTGCTTCCTGGCTGGGGGCTGATGCTTGTTTTTTAATACAACAAATGATGGACGAGATGGAGCAGTCATGGAGGGAATGGAAGCTGGCCTTGTTAACCAGTATGCTACTGGAAGCACATCCATTACCCAGCACGTACAGCCAGCTGTTCTCTCCTGGGACCTCCCAGCAGAAGGTGATGGGAAGCGGTCCGCCTAATTGTCCCGCCGTCTCGGCCTCGTCTTTAATTCCCCGCAGATGAGCTTGACAAGATAAATATCTTTTCATTTTCCATCTCTTGCCAACAGCCGCAACACCAACGCTAACAACTTATTCCATACCCAATAATAATGTGGCTGTAGCTCGGCTAATATGCAGGTCACATGATGTAAACAGAGCCTTGTTGGTGCTTTTTGGACGTTTTTTTTTACAGCGCCTTATAGGTGGAATAGGTGCGTCCCATTACGTGCATTCTTAGCTGCCTCTTTTTATCCGTTTTTTTCTTTACAAGGCAAGAAGATAAAGAGAAAGACATGTGCTTACATCTCACATAAGGGTCGTGGATGATTGGCCAAATTCCAAAAAAAGTGCATTTCTCTTGTAGGTTCTGCTTTTGTTTTGACAAACAAACTCAAGTTTGGGGCCGCACGGTGGATTAGTGGTTAGCACATTGGCCACACAGTCAGGAGATCTGGAAGACCTGGGTTCAAATCTCCGTTGGGCATCTCTGTGTGGAGTTTGCATGTTCTCCCCGTGCGTGTGTGGGTTTTCTCCGGGTACTCCGGTTTCCTCCCACATTCCAAAAACATGCATGTTAGGTTAATTGGCGACTCTAAATTGTCCAT
>QODF01000156.1:816928-889824 GCA_024372805.1 Oostethus manadensis
AAGGACATCTCCCCGAAGACATCTGCTGCTGGCGACGCTGTGATACACCTGCATTTGTCTGTCCCATCCATTTAGGATTTTTATCCCGGGAAGCGCCCCGGGCGGCGCGCCTGTGACAATATATCTTCCTCTCTGAGCAAACGTTAGGCTGGACTGTGCTTTGAATCACAGAGTAAAGGCAAACCCTATAATTAGGGTCACGAGAGACTTGTGTTGTACTTTTTATCTTATTGTTGCTTTCCACTGCTCATTCAAGTATTCCATCCATCCATCCATTTTCAAATGAAGCCCTTCTCAACAGTTTTTACAATGCTCTGCCACTTGTGTAAAAAATATAGACTTATTTCGACTTGTGTAGCTTTAACTTGTTAGTGTTGTGTGGTGCACGCGTGGAAAGAGTCTTTATTATCAATACACCAGATACTGTATCAAGGACATACGGAGCATCCAAAGGATCCATCCAGTTTGGTAAATGGTAAATAAATCTCATTTTGACACATGGCTTGCTCCTTGTGCTTTTTGTGGGGGAAAACAGCAAAAAAAACCAAAATTATTTTCCACGCACGCACGAGGAGAACATGCAAACCCACACAGAGATGCCAAGCGGAGATTTCTTTCAAAGAAGAAGAAAGTTGAAATGTTTGTAAAAAAAAAAAAAAGATCAAAATAAGCAAAAAACTGTAACGTATGCAGAAAATAACAGGTTTGCTATGAAGAGTTTGGACTCCCCTGTTATGCACCGACTACTCTATCCAAGCTTGATTTCTGCACACGTGCACACATGGAATCAAAGTCTACATCAATATTCTTTATTGCAAAAGTGGATGTTTGTATTTACGTATATCTCTAAGCCATTTGCCTCCAGTGTCGTCCATCCGCTGCCATTTTTACATAAATGTGTGCATAGTTTGCAAAACAAACACCCTTTATTGTCGACCAAAAGTTGCAGACGTTTTATGCTTGAAAAGTGCACATCCACCTTAAACTTTCCTTGCTGTTCCAACGCTTAGCTCGCAGTTCACCCCCACTTTCCGTGACACCATGGTGGATGTAATGAGTGATATTTCTTGATAAATGAGATGTGATGAGAGATTATCTCTGTCGATGTAAAGGAGAAGGTGAGGACGTGGGTGGTTCCTTGCAGGAGATTGGATGTGGTGATTGGCCAAAATGTGCGGGGTAGGATAAAGTTGTGAGGCTGTGAATAATTAGCAGGGATTGGTTGGATTTGTGTGAGTTGGTATGATCAGGCTGGGGAAATCCTGGAGGGGTTGATTAGAATGTGCTGAGTAATCACTATCCTCCTTTCACATAGCCGACGCCGTGCACGTACAAACTGAGAGGACTCTTGTACATTTTGAAATTGTTCTCACACCGGAACCCCAAAATGGTCTCTAAGCTCCATCCTGGCAGGCCTCCCCTTTTGTGGGAGCAGGAATTGTGGGATGTGCTGCTAAACATATCTTTGCACCAAGCAAAGCCTTGTCCTATCATCATAAGTCCATGGACAATCATCTTCCTAATCCTTCTCCTCTAAGAGGCTTTGGATCAACGCTCAGCACACAAACACTCCTGCTTGCCACCTATTTCTTCACCGCACACACACTCTCATGATGACTTCCCTTTCACATTGATTTGATGTAAATACTATCCATCCATCCATCTTCTACCACTTATGGGAGGGGGTCATGGTGTCAACAGACTAAGCAGGGAAGCCCAGACTTTCCACTCCCCGGCTACTTCATCTAGATTTTCCCAGCGGATCTCAAGGCATTCCCATGCCAGTTGAGACACTCCAGTCTCTCCAAAGTGTCCTGGGTCTTCCCTAAAGCCTCCTAGTGGTCGGATGTGCCCGGAACACCTCCACAGTGAGGCATTCTGACCAGATGCTTGACCCACCTCATCAGGAGTAGCAGTTCTACTCCGAGTTTCTCACGGATAACAGTGCTTCTCAGACCAGCCACCCTACGGAAACCTTATTTTGGCTGCTTGTAGCCGCCATCTTGTCCTTTCGGTCACTATAAAAAGCTCATGACCATAGGTGAGGGTAGGAACGTAAACCCACCACTAGGCCCAATCCTGCAGCCACCAAACCTGAACCTCACAGTGCCCCGGCTGCAATAGGGCGTACTGGTTTTATGGGGAATAATAAACACTACGTTAACTCTCAACACATAACACCAACTTTTTACAAACCAAGTACCACAATGCATGCTGGGAGCCGGCCCAATTACTCCTAATTAGGGGTGTGACAAAACATCTTTAACTCAAACTATAATGATATTAAACACTATGGACTATCAACACAATCTTGACTTGTATTGTTTTATCACGTTACATAACGTTTAAAACGTCATGTTTTTGCAGGCGTTTATCTGTTTGTTTGTGTTCAAAATAACTTCAAAAGTTCTGAATAGATTTGGGTGAAATGTTCAAAAACCATGAGAAATGGGATATGGAAGAAGTGGTTGCATTTTATAGTTTTGACAGCGAGCAGCCCAGCACAAAGTCCCCAGGCACTGCTTTCTCATTGGAAGACACGTCACTGGGATTTAGGAGGTCTTTGAAGTACTCCTTCCACCGGCCTACAACATCTTGAATGGAGGTCAGCAGCACGCCATCCCCACCGTACATTGCTTCCCCCTCGTGAGACGGTGGTGCAGAATCTTTTCAAAGCCATCCGGAAGTCGTTCTCCATGGCTTCTCCGAACATCTCCCATGTTTAACCGCCGGAGCTGCAGACCGCTTGGCATGGCAGTGCCTGTTAGTTGCCTCTTCTTCAGCTTGAAAGCACAAAACATGGCCCACCCGAAGTCAACATCCGCCGCCTCCCACGGAACATGATAGATAGTTGCATATAGAGAAGAGATATTTAGGTGTCATGGAGCTCTCAAAAATGCCATTATAAACACTTGATCACAGAAACATGGTCCAATCTGCTTGGGAGTCGAGGTAGTTGGGAGTTGAACCTCCTGATGGGGAACTCTGCCAGGACATCATTGTCTGTGATCCGGTAGAGAGACGGTTGTGTTGCACGAAGCGTTAATAACACAGAAACACCTTTCATACTCGTTTCTCATGGGGGTTCCATTGTGGTCGACCATGTCCATGGCGCGAGTCGTCTTGCAAATATCTCATCTTCAGAGGAAGGAGCAGAGGCGATGGTGCCCCCCAAAACCCCATCCCCTCCCTGTCACTGCCTCTACTTTGTGTTGAAATGACGCAAACACTACAGGTCAGGTGTCTTTTCAAGCCATTTGCATATCAGACAACTTGATGAGCTTTTGTCTGGTGTCATCACGTTTTGGAACTAAAAAAACAACAAGAAGAACAAGCGGCAGAGAATGTCACCGGGGGGGCGGCAGCCTCGACAATCAAGCCAAACACAGACCACATTAACCCCCCATGGCGACACAGGCGACACACACACACTGCATGCATTGTGATCAACTTTGACAAACGTTTGTGTGTCTCTGTGTGTGTGTGGGTGTGTGTGTGTGTGTGTGTGTGTGGGGGGGGGGTTATTGCTCGGAATCCTTCTTCAGTTTCTTGTCTTCTTTTAATTACGCCACACTTAATGATGTGTGCTAGCTATTGTTGTTCTTTTGCTTCACGTTACTGGAACTTTTCGCAGCACTTTTATGAAAACACCACGGATTGAGGAGCAGAAAGACAAGGAAAATTTTGTTGGGCTAAACATTCCTCATCACATCGTCTGATTTGGAAACAACACGCCTGTACTGCTTTTAAATGGTCAACAGGGGGTGCTACCACTGCTGTCACACTAGCTGGTCCTGTCCACGTGTCACCTTGCCCGACTGCCTAATTGCTTCCTTGCCTCGTTGCTGCCTTGCCTCGTTGCTGCCTTGCCTCGTTGCCTCCTTGTCTAGTTGCTTGCGTCAAGGAAGCATCCTTGCCTTGCTGTTTCGTTGCCATTTTGCCCGTTATCACCTTGCCTCCTGTCTTGTTGCCTCACTATGTCCTTGCCTCGTTGCTCCATTGTCACCTTGCCTACTTGCCTTGATGTCTCCTTGCCTTGTTTTATCACTGTCTCGTTGCCTTGTTGCCTTGTTCCCTTCTTACCTCACTGTGTGCTTGCCACGTTATGTCCTTGATTCCTCCTTGTCCTGTTCCCTCCCTTCCCGGTTGTTGGCTGATGCTTGTATCTTTGATGTCCTGTTGTGTCCTTGTTGGGCGGTTGTGTTCTTGATGTGTACTTGATGCGTGGTGGTGGAGGCAAACCCGATAGCTAGATGGGAATTTATCTGTCCGCCAGCTGACCAAGTTCTGGATGACGATAAATGGGGCAGAATTTTGCACCACACTTGCAGGCTGTGATGGAAGCCATTCCCCGTTTGTGCATGGATGAGCGGAAGAGACCAACGGCGGTTGAAGGGCAGTTAAGCCTGACATAGGCGGGCCTATGAAAGCATATTCTTGGTGGTTGTGGACATCAGGAATGAACTCATCGGGAGTCTGGAAGAACTTTCTTGCCACTCCATGTTCCATTCGTACTCCGCGCAATGTTCTGCATTGGCGCATGAATGTTTATCATTTAGCAATTCCTGTGCAGCAGGGGAAAATGGGTGTCTTGGTTTAAGCTGTCAATGTCCTCCATAAGGAGGAGACAGGAGGCGGTCATGACTCTGGGTGTCGGCAAAATGTGTGTGTCCCGTCCAACCTAGTGGTGAGGTATGGGACAGAAGGGCGTCCGTTATTCAGTGACGTTAAGCTCATGTTGTTGTAAAAGTGGAAGGGTGCCATCACCGTTTTGATTACACTGAGCTTCAGCTTCCATTTCTGGAACTAAGTAGATAAAGTCGCCATATCCCGAGTAAGAGACCCCTCTTACACCTCCCAGTTTCTTGCATGAGTGCATGATCGCCGAGTCACCCGCATACGCTCATTTTTTTGCCAATTGTTGCTGGCAAGTCGTATGTATAGATGATGAGTAAGAGGGGTCCTAGGATTGATCCCTATGGGATGCCATTTCTGGCGACTCAACCTGCTTTTTGGTGGGGTGAACGTAAAACTGCTGTTTCGGACAAGCTCCATGATCACAGAAACCATGTGCCTGTTTGGCAGTAGGCACAAAATCTTGCAGGTAAAATCGCGCTGCTCATGTGAGATCAGCAAACCCAGCATCGAGCTCTCCTCGATTACCTGAACCAGAAGAGTAACCTGGTCTATGGTCAAAATCCATCTTGCCCCCACGAAAGCAGCGTATCAATGCCTGTAGCTCAGATGGCAACTCTTTGGATCATCTGGTGGCTTCACTGGCTTTGGGATGGCGACCTCTGAAGCTCTCCTCCAGATCACATTTTTGCAAGCTTGAGTGTGCGTTCTTGATGTGTCCTTGTTGCCGGGTTGTGCTTTTGATGTGTCCTTGTTGTGTCCTTGATGCGTGGTTGTATCTTTGATGCATGGTTGACCTTTGACGTGTGCGGGTGCAGGCGAGCACGTGGTCATGTGACAGCGATGAGTGGACTATGATGAAGGAGGGTGTAAAGGGTCGTGTGATGCAGCATATTTTTTTGTTTGTTGTTGCCATGATGGATGGCAACTGCTGGTAAAAAGGAAGCCAATGCCAGACTTTAATAATAGAAATATAAATAATAGAGCTCCTGAGTGAAATGTGGTCATTCATCACGCCTATTAAAGTATGATTGTGTTATTTGTCACCTTGAATAGCCTGACTTGGATGTTAAATATTATATAAAGACAAAGATTCCCATGAATAAAATGCATCAGACACATTTTTCTGTCTTACTGGAACACCTGCTACAGGTCATCATGGGGGGCGTCATAGCATCACGTGCACACCCTGTACCCAATTAGCTAGTCGTCCTTGTTCACGTCTTTGCCGTGTGTTGTTGTCGTCTCCTTGGCGACGCAGATGGAAGCTGTGAAGATAAAGTATATTGTGGGCGATGGTGGCTTTCCAACTTACTAATTCTTACTTTGCATGCAATCAACTTTACACTGGATCTTTATTCAGGTGCGGCGTTTATTACACCATTTCTTGTGTGTTTGCATGCAATCAACTTAACTTAACAACTTAAAGTGTGGCATTTATTACACTTTCTCATGTTAACATCCGTCCATTTTCTATACCACTTATCCTCATTAGGGTCCTCCTGACTGAACCTCCTGACTGTGAGGCCAACATGCTACCCACTCAACCACCGTGCGGCCCTCTTGTTAACATGAAAAACCTTTTATACCTGGATCTTTACTAGTGTGTGCCATTCATTTTACTGTGTCTTGTTTGTTTGCGTGGAATAAACTTTACACTGGATCTTTATTCAGGTGCAGCATTTATTAAAGTGTCTCTTGTTTGTTTGCATGAAAATAACTTTACACCTGGATCTTTATTAAAGTATGGCATTTATTACACTTCCCCTTGTTAACGTGAAATATATTTTATACCTGGGTCTTTAGTGATGTGTGGGTGGCTGTAGCTGTCGTAACAGCCAGCTTTGAGTCATTTCTTACATTTTTCTTTTCCTACATATAAGTTGATTTAGTTAAGTTAGTGTGTGTTATGCGAAAAAAAAGGTAAATATTTACAATATTATTGTATTTGTAGGACTTGTTTGCATTGATAAGTGCATTCATTGTGAAGTGGAACCAATGCTAGTTACAGTGTGTGTTTCTGTAAGACGTTAATGGTTGGTGCACACCCAGACGTCGCCAAGCAAAAGAGCGACAAGTCACTTTCACCGTTGCAGTTGTAACGTTCAGAAGACGCTGTTTATTCCTCTCTAGTGCATGTGCTAATGAGGTAATATAATTGCAAATATAATAATAATATAATTACGATAATAATATAATAATATCAATAATTATAATAAAATATAATATAGTAATAGTAATATAATTTAAATACATACCATGTCATTGTAAATGAATGTGCTATCGTTAGCCGCTAACATTAGCCCGCTAGCGTGCTAGTAGGTTTATGTGGTAAATGCGAATCCATATTTTGTGTTGTGAATCCATTTATGTTCTCTATGAGGAGGATTTTGTGTTATTTAATATTTTTAATACTGTTTACGGTTCTCGCAGCATGCCTAATTGCATAGCACTTTAACTCGTTCCTTCCTTTAAAGTAGAATGGGCCAAAACAGTCCATGCCACAGTAGGTGAATGGAGGCGCTGACTTCGCTCACAGGTCTGCCATTTTTTAGAGCTCTGTGCTTCTCCTATAAATGTGAGACGACACCGAATGACTACCATAGCTGCCAGAAGCCATTGGCTCATAGCTCATTTGTTGTTATGCCACGATCTTTGTGACACACTTTCTGGTGGTAATATGCAATCAGTAACTTTGATATGTGGCTTGTTCCTGGTAAAATTGCGGGATGATTAACATGACGGTGCAAGTCAGCGTTCTTCAGCCTACCTCTGACCCTGAGGATGCCTTCATGATCCAAAAAAGGGTTCAGTCTGTGCAATTTGCTGGTCTTATCCGATGTCATCCTTTGCCTAGGAGAGTTAGAATTTCTTCAGGACTTGCTTCCTTTTGAACAAGACCTATGATGGTGACTTCTGCCTCCTTTCTTTCTTGCAGACTTGTGGCCTCCTTGCTTAGTGGTGCAAACTCCTTAATACGTCTTTTAAATCTAGCAGCTTTGACTAATCTAGCCCAGCTGGAGAACTTCTCAAAACTATCAAGTAGTGAACTTTGTGTTGTCAAGGTCTAATACACCAAAGCTTTACAAACTTCTGGGTCTTGGACTGTAATCTCATTCACTTCAATCTCTTCACAGGGAAGATTGCAACAAAAACGTGGAATCTTCTGGCATCTTTGTTAACATATCCAAGGACAACCTTTGAGTCTGTCCAGAAGAACTCTTGAGCGTTGATTTCTGTTATGTGCACATTCCTGTGTGTTGTTCTCCCTGCCTTCTCCTGGTCTTCTGTGCAGATGGCTTGCACCGGGCGGGAGGCGAGGCTACTGGTCGCACCTCTTTCCACCCAGCTATGTAAAATGAGTGCATCCAGCTGGCAGACGCTGGATTATTTCCTCCTATCCACTCGGTCTAAATCCTTTGCCACCTCAACTACCAAGACTAAACCACGTCGTTTTGGTGCGGCAGTTGTCTCCTGCCGCAGCCTTGTTGCTTTCCTTGTGCCTTAGCTACCTATTTCTACGGTGCAACCTACGCACCTTTGCCTTTTGTTATCACACGGACTATTAAAAGATTGAGTTCCACTCACCTTGCCTCTAGCCTCTGCATCTGGGGTCCAGACCTGAACCACGACGTGACAGAAAAATCCATCCAGATAATGGATCCCGCAGTGGCTGATCCAGTGAGGCTTGCACTCCACAACCTTACCCAACGCCTGAGCAAACAAGAGGAACTCCTTGGCTCACTAGGGGCCAGCGAAGACCGACGAAGTGAGCTCCATCCTGACCCGGTGTGAGTTACACTTCGAACTCCAAGCTGCGACCTTCCGCTCCGAGCGAGCCCGGGTCGCGTTCACCATTTCTCATTTATCAGGGCGAGCGGCCGAGTGGGGACGCCAAGCTCCGATATGCTCATCGTATGCCGCATTCTCCAAGACCCTGGAGTGGGTCTTCGAACAGACCACCCGAGTCGTGAAGCTTCCTAGTGCTTTTCAGGCTGCGTCAGGGGAGAGCCGCGCATCGGACTATGCCATTGAGTTCTGTGGGCTCGCAGCTAAGAGTGACTGGAACCCCTCGGCGCTGATTGACGCATTTGTCGCGGGCCTGTCAGGACGCCCTAAAGGATCAGAAGGGTGGCCCTGGACACTGCCGAAAGCCTCGACGAGCTGATTGCTCTCACGCTCCGCATCGACATGCGCCTGGCGGACAGGGAAGAGGATAGGAGCACTCAGCGAGGTCGCGGTCCGAGCAGCACGCCTACGGCGACCGCCCCCTTGACGCCCGACTTTTCGCCCGACTTTTCGCCACCGCCCAGCAGTACAGCCCACCTCTGATCGACGAGCCCATGCAAATGGGAAGTGGTCGTCTCACGCCAGCGGAGAGGAATCGTCGCCACCGGCTGCATGTCTGCCTCTACTGCAGGCAAGTGGATCACTCCATCGATTGCTGCCTTTCCCGTCCGATTGGCCATCGCTCCGGAGCAACCAGAGCCTCTCCTCGGGCCACCACAGAGGGTGCGTCAGAGCCCGCCGCCTGACGCCAGGCTCAGGGGTCGCCTAGGTGCCAGGTACGCTCTCCTGGTCAGAAACATGGTCGTGGCATTAATTGACTCTGGCGCGGATGATTGTTTTATGGATGTGAGTCTTGTTAGACAAGTCGGTATACCTGTACTTAATCACCAGGCACCCATAGTAGTGCCTTCTCTCGACGGGCGTCACCTGTCGTATATCACTCACCACACCGATTATCTCTCCCTCCGTCTGTCTGGCAACCACCGGGAACTTTCGAGATTTTTCATTATGCCTTCACGTGCCACACCTGTCGTATTAGGACTCACTTGGCTGCACAAACACAACCCCCTCATAGAATGGACTCAGTCTTCCGTAATTAGCTGGAGCACCAACTGTCATTCACAGTGCCGCTGGCTGTCACGCCGCTCCTTCACGTTCTCACACTCCCGAACAAATCGATCTCTCCTCAGTCCCCTCTATCTACCATGACCTTCGGGGGGTCTTTAGCAAGGACCGTGCCACACCGCTCATACAACTGTTTCATCGACCACTTACAGGGCACGACGCTGCCGACTGCGCAAATTTATAACATCTCGCGTCCCGAGAGAGCGGCGCTCGAAGAATACATTTCTTCCTCACTTGCGTTGGGTCTCATTTGTCCTTCCTCCTCCTCGTTGGCGGCAGGATTCTTTTTCATCGAGAAGAAGGACAAGACCCTCCGTCCAAGCATTGACTACCGGGCCCTTAATGACATAACAATAAAAAACAAATATCCGTTACCTCTAATAGACTCGGCTTTTAGTCCTCTTCACTCCGCCAAATTCTTCACTAAACTCGACCTGCACAACGCGTACCACCTGGTTTGCATTCGGGAGGGAGACAAATGGAAGACCGCGTTCAACACTCCCCCGGGCCATTTCGAATACCTGGTCATGCCCTTCGGTCTCACCAACGCTCCGGCGTTTTTTTAGCATTTAGTCAATGATGTCTTACGCGACATGTTGTGCCATTTTGTTTTTGTTTACCTTGATGACATTTTCATTTTTTCAGCCACACTAGAGGAGCATATTAAGCAGGTTTGGTCGGCCTTACAGAGACTCCTCGTTAACCGCCTGTTTGTCAAAGCTGAAAAGTGCACCTTCAATTCTTCATCCATTTCCTTTCTGGGGTTCATTGTGGAAAAGGGTCAACTACGTGCCGATCCGGCCAAGATCCAGGCCGTGGTCGAGTGGCTTTCTCCCACATCAAGAAGGCTTCAAAGGTTCCTCTTAGGAGGAACCTTCCTCCTAAGAGGAGCTCTTCCTCTGGAGTTGACTCCAGCAGACTTTGACAGTTTGAACAAACTTGTGTAGACGTAGTCCGCCAGCGCTACAAATCTGCCTTGCTTCACCGACTAGGTTCCTGCAAGACTGTCATCTACGTAAAAGTTTCTTTCAATAAAGTGGATGGATGCTTTGCTGAAGAGACCTTGTCCTACAGCAGCAAAGTGCTCCAAATAGATGCACTCTCATTCGATAGATGGATGGTTCTGTATTGAAGTCTCCACTGTCCCACCAGAGACATCTCTAATAATCTTGATCTTCTGCTCTGACATGAAACTGGTGGAACATTTGTTCAATGTTGCACATTACTGCCACCGGACCCTTTTGGAAAGGACAGAGCACCCCTAGCAAGGTATTTGTCAGTTCTGGTTCTGGTTCAGTTCAGTCGTTCAATGACACACTTGAAACTTTGCTGAACAGTCAACCACAACGCGTATCTTTCCTGGTTTGGGTGGGTGATACACACCGTGATGGGAAATGTACCAACAGAGCCCTTATCAACTTCCTCCTCTGGAATTTTCTTGGCATCTCCATGAGGTATAGTCTGTCCCATGAACTCAGAGTAATCCTAATGATATTGTTCATCTCTCTCGAATCTTCTTTTCAAGCACTTGAGACAATGGTCTGCACATGATTTGTTGTTTGGTTCCTTGAATGGTAAAGGCCTTTCACAATGACCTTCTGAGTTGACTTTTATTCCCTTTCTATTACCCATATGAAGCGGAGGTCATCTTGGGAAAAATGTGCCTCCTCTGCCCTTTTCTCACAGAAGTCTGACTGATTACCTCTTTGACTTGTGCTCGACGTGTTTACCGCACTTCACCTGTTAGGTTAGTAGCTGACTGAGAACACTGTGCTACTTCCTTGACAACAACAATGTGGCTTCCCCCGAGGAGTGACGCAGCCAACAATGCTCCATCCAAGGTCAGTTCTTACAGCAAAAGGCTCATTATCTTTGCCTCTCTGGGTAAAGGAGCTTGAGAACAGTTATAGCCTATCAGCAGCCCAACCTCGCAATCCATCGAAGGGGCAATTTCACCTGCAAGGTGCTTTAGATGAGCCCAGGCTCTTGTTGTCTTGGGGATAGGAATGTGATTCACATTTGCAGGAATGAATTCTCTTGAATAAGGCATGGAATCAACTTTATACCTGGATCTTTATTCAGGTGAGGCATGTGTTACACTGTCACATCTTTTTTTAAAATGTGGCATTACGTCCACTTTTTGTTGTTAACATTGAAATAATGTTACACCCTGATCTTTATTGATGTGCAGCATTTATTACACTGTCTCTTATCTGTTTGCATGGAATCATCTTTACACTGGATCGTTATAAAAGTGTGATTTTTTTTGTGTTTTGTGTTTATTTACTGTAATATTTACTATTTATTATTTATTGAATTTATTACACTTTCTTTTCTTTACATGGAGTGAACTTTATAGTTGTTTCTAACAAAGACAAAGCGGCTGGGGCTCGGTAAGTGTTCGGATCAACGAATGGAAAACTAGGGAAATGCTCGGGTGGATGTTTATACTTCAAGATCGCTGATTAGCTTTCAACAGATCAGCAAAACACACGTTCATTATAGGCATCTTATTTATTATGTACAATGTAAAACTAAGACAGGAACAACATCAAATAAAAGTTAGACGGTGCATTCAAAGACCGTGGGACAAGAATCGTTGTGTTTCTGTAATGGACTGGTTGTGTTTTTAAAAGATATGGTTTTTCAAACTGTATGGAGTGGTCTACCACGCAGAGATTTCCATCTATTAGGGAGGGCCTTTCTTCTGTGTAGAAAAGTGAATTTGGTGAAAGGGTGCTGGGATGGCAAGGTGCTACTTTTCATTGACTGTGGTTTTGTTTGGGGAAGAACGATTAGTGCTAGAATGTTTTCCAAAAGAGCCTTTAATGCTTGCAATGTTTGGCTTTGCAATGAGGCTGGTTGCTCGCCGCCTCTCGTCATGGCAGTGAGTGCGGATATTCAACTCTCCCCCGCTGTCTATTCATCTCGTGTAATTTCCCCACCTCACTAAGTTCATAATTATAAGTCGGCGCCGCCATTATTAGCGCTGGAAAACAAACAGCAGCGCACCCGCAACTGCCAAGTCAGCCATGACAGTCTAAACACTTCCACTGCTTTTATTAGCTGCCTTATTAGCATTTTAGCCAGCAGGCCTCCAAACAACAAATGATGAAACTTCATATTGAAGAAGATTACTCTAAATAACTTAGTGTATTATGAGCTGAATGGAGACTTTGGCGGCAAAATGAGATATCAGCTCTCAAATTTTGACACTCACTAAGTCATTTCCTCTTCCTTCCAGTGCTGGAAAATGAAAATGCAAGAAATATTCGAGGTACGCGCCACTCATGAAAAAACAACATCAAGCCAAGAGTTGCTAGTGCGGATCCGATATCAGAAGGCACCTTGGCGTTCATTATGAATCCTTTTTAAAAAACGTAGAAAAACAAATCCGTTTTACCCATAAGACATTATAAAAATCCAGCGACACCCCAAAATATCATATCAAAACATATTTCAGAAAATAATAATAATAGTTTGACATACAGAAAACAATGCAAAATACACTATTGCCTTCATTTTGGTCCAACAATCACCAAAACATACAAAACTGAACCATAAGAATGAGAAACTATATAAACCAGACACCCGCAAATATCAACACAAAACACATTTTATAGTGAATAATAATTGTTATTTATGCAGACAACACTGCAAAACACAATATAACATGTTTGTTTATCGGGGTGACGGAGTGGCTCCTTTGTCGGCTACGACAAAGGAGTACCACGTGGCAAATATACTACAAGAAGGTAGTGTGGAGTGCTGTAAATATTATATATATATGTATATATATATATATATATATATATAGCTTTGTAAATATTTTTTCTACTATATTTGCACTTTTTTTCCCATATTGTTGTACATCTTTTTCACTGCCGTGCACTACCTGGAGAGCACAATAAACAACCACAACGTTATCTTTTTGACTTTGCCATTATTTTCCTCACTGTCGTGAGGGTATAGCAAAAGAACCCTGTGACAATCTGCTCCAAATGGTCCAACAATCACCCAAACATACAAACACGAGTCTTAAGAGTAATAATAATAATAAGAAGAAGTAGAATAAATTGCATTAAACCAATGAATCTGAAAAATATCAACACAAAACGCATTTTATAGAGAATAATGATAGTTATCCATGCAGAAAACAAAGCAAATTACATTTGAACCTCAGATTTTGTCATTAATCTGTCACACTTTGGTGAGAGTCTAGACCCCTTTGCAGAGGCAAGAGGCACGTGAGAAGAACTCACTCAAAGGCCGTGGTAGCGCTAAACTGCAGGAGAGACGCAGTTAGCATGTGAGTATGACTGGAATGGCAATCTTTGACTTTGAGCATTGAGGCCAGGCTGAGGAGGCGTGGCTCGTGACCATAAGTCCTGCAGGAGCTGCAGGGAACAAAACAATGCTGCTTATCTCTTAGCTTCACATTCAACAAACGCTTTTGGAAACATCCTTTAGGATTCCCGAAGGTGACGTAGCTGCTATGTGGGGTGCAGGAGTAGACCATGCAAAGCTTTGAATGGAATTTACCTTCTCTGAAAGTTACCAAGGGGCAGGAAGAGGACTGAAGTTCTTTTTATTTGTCCTGTACAGCCTTTAGGGCAAATAGTAATGATGAACCAGATGCCCTTACATGCTAAACAGATTTGCTCTGACAGGGAAAAGGATAAGCTATATCTCCCCTGTTACATAGATTTTATTTGACTTCATTTGATGTTTATTGTTATGCAAATTTGGAGTGGCTGGACCGGAGCAGAAGGGGATAGAGAAGATGAGAAAAGAAGACAGAAAGTAGGGTGCGGGAAGAAGAGGGGAACAAAACAGAGAGACAACAACACCAGCAACAAGAATAACAAAACAACAGAGACAAATAATATCAACATCCACAGTGAGAATACTCTATTGAAATACTTAGTAATGGTTTTAGTAGCAATAGAAATATACCACAACCATAATAGTAAAACAATAATCCCTGCAATAAAGCCAACAACATGATAACACCATGAATAAATCAATGAGTTCTGTGGGGAAGTACGGAAGTGCTGTGAGTATGTACAGTATATGCATGCGTGTACATGTATACCAGTAGGTGTGCATGGCCGTACGCCCATACACGAGCATAAATGCGCGTGCAGTTCAGGTGTACTTGTCCCTGAGAATGTATGAAAGGTGAGGTACCGGCAGGACAAGCAGCGCTCAGCTTCGGCGGTGGTCGAGGCAGACCTGGACACCTCAGAAAGGGAGCGCGGTGCCCGGTCCACAAGGTTTACACTGCAAACGGAAACGTGTTGACCTCGACGGCGTTCATTGTCGGTCTGTGGAAGGAATACTTTGACACCCTTCTCCGTCCCGCTGAGTACGGGGTACGACCATTAGTCCAACCTCAGCTACAGGGGTGGAATGTGGTTTTGTCCAGGTCCCGGAACATTGGCCCAGCGCTACACTCTTGCGAGGGTACGTGGGACTTTTCTTAACCAGTCTACTTGTGCTTTGTGGACTTGGAAAAGGCATTCAACCACATTATGGTACCTTATGGTGCCCTGTGAAGGGTGCTCCGGGAGTACGGGATTGGTGGGGCGCTTCTACGTGCCATTCGGTCCTTGTACAACCAAAGCAGGAGCCTGGTTCGCACTGCTAGCAGTAAGTTCAGCCTGTTTCCGGTGAATGTTGGCCTCCGCCAAGGCTGCCCTTAGTCGCCCATTCAGTTCATAACCTACATGGACAAAATTTCTAGGTGCATGCAAGGCATAAAGAGGGTGTAATTTGGTGGTCTTAGAATCTCGTCTCTGCTATTTGCAGACGATGTGGTCCTGATGGCCTCATCAAGCTGTGACCTTCAGCGTTTACTGGAGAGGTTTGCAGCTGAGTGTGAAGCTTCTGGGATGAAACTGAGCACCTCCAAATCTGAGGCCATGGTTCTCAGTTGGAAACAGGTGGATTTCTCTGGGTTGGTTACTTTACCAGACCGTCGTGGTGAAGAGAGCGCTCAGCCGGAATTTACCTGTTGAACTCAATTCTCATCCTTACCTATGCTCATAAGCTTTGGGTCATGACCGAAAGAATTAGATCGCGGATACTAGCAGTGGAAATTAGTTTTCTCCGTAGGATGGGAGGACTCACCCTAAGAGAAAGGTTGAGGAGGTCAGGGATAGGGAAAGAGAGGAGCCAGTTGAGGTGGCTTGGGTTTCTAGTCTGGATGCCTCCCGGACGACTCGCTGGTGAGGTGTTCCGAGCATGGCCACCAGGGAGAAGGCGGCCGGGCAGACCTAGGACACCCAGAAGGAATTGAGTCTCACAGCTGGTCTTGGAAAGCCTTGAGGTGCTCCCAGTGAAACTGAAAGAGGTGGCCAGGGACTGGGAAGTCTGGACTTTGATTCAGCATTGATATTGATACTATATATAGCTCTTGCCATTTTTTGTGGAGTTATATGCAAAAATGCCCAAAATCTTGCAATGTTAAAGAACAATTTAAAATTCTTGGATCCAGACAGTGAATTCGGACCAACCCCAAAATTTAATCAGTTCCATAATTCCATGTTTATACCTCATTTCCCACAATTTCTAAAAAAAATCATGCAAATTCATTCATTAATTCCAACATTTCAAGTTATTTTGAACACAAACAATCAGACATAAACAGTGGCAAAAACATAACCTTCTTGGCAGTGATAATAATGTTTTTTTTTGTTTTTCTACTAAAGCCTGGGATGAGGTGGCTGTATTCCAATGCACTTGATTTTTTTGGTTTACTTTCTTTGCTAAGCTTGTTTGTTCTTCCATGGTGAATGATATTTCAAAGAATACAAGAGAAAAATGATTAGCTTTGCCATTTGAGATCTTTTAAAAAAAAATTTTTTTATTTTTTACTTTGAAGTCCTCGCTATTGAAAGGTGTCATTTCCATGGAGTAGAAAAGGCGTATAGAACACGAGGCTGAAAGTGTTTGTGCTCTTCACGCGTTGCCTGTGCGTTGTTGGAGCGAGTGCAGCCAATCAATGATTGCGTGATTGGATCGGGCCTTGGGGGAAGAAGATAGAAATCTGCTCACATAATAAGCTGCTACTTACTACAAGCACACACAAACACACACACACGCGCACACACTGACCATTAAGAGATTAACGGAGGACACCAGATGGGCCATTTGATTTCAGAAACATATTCAATCCAACTTTATTGCTACAACAGACAAATGCGAAAGGAGTCACTGTTAGTATTGCCGTGATGGCAACAGCTGCTTGATACATCACGGCATACCAAAATAATCCATACACACCCTTTAATGGCCGTCAGCACTACAGTGAAGAAAATGTGATATTTGTACACACAACAGCCACGCGGGAAAACCAAACATGCTAATCCATGTACACTCATTTCCATTCCATTTTGGATTCCATTATTGCTGTCACTACCTTGCAATTTGATTAACAGTCCCTTGCAATAACTTGGTTTTCCAAATATCAATTAATTAATTAATTATCACTGTCTTGTGTTTGAATATAGCCTATTATTAATTTAAAAAATATGCATATTTCAGCAGCTTTCACTTTTTCTCGGCCTAAAAGAAGCATCCCATCCAATCCAAATCCAACTTCAAATTCAATTATTGCCGCTGCATCCGGAACCGACCACCATAAACAGGGGATTACTGTACTTTGTTACGTGAAATAAGCATCGAGGACGGTCAAAATAAGACCATTCTTGTTTCATTCGGAGCTTGTTGACAAGTGACTGACCTCAGTTGACCTTTAATAAATGTGTAGTAACTCAAAAACAAAAGCAGCACAAACACTTATTTTAACTGCACAAAACTCCACTGGACAAGACGGAACAAATTAGACTAATTTGGTTTCATTCAGAGCATGTCAGGTGGCCGTGTGACCTTCGGTCGACCTTTAAAAAACACATAATATCTCCAAAACGAAAGTAGCACAGAAGTTTATTTCAACTGAACCCAATAGCACAAACAAGGACGGTCAAAATGAGACTATTTTGGTTTCATTTGGACCTTGTTGACGGGTCGATTATGTAAAAGCTCAAAACTTTAATTGTTAATATCTCAAAAACAAATGCAGCACAAACATTCATTCATTCATTCATTTTATATACCGCTTATCCTCATTAGGGTCGCGGGTATGCTGGAGCCTATCCCAGCTGACTTTGGGCGCGAGGCGGGGTACACCCTGGACTGGTCGCCAGCCAATCGCAGGGCACATATAGACAAACAACCATTCACACTCACATTCATACCTATGGACAATTCGCCAATTAACCTAACATGCATGTTTTTGGAATGTGGGAGGAAACCGGAGTACCCGGAGAAAACCCACGCACGCACGCACGCACGGGGAGAACATGCATACTCCACACAGAGATGCCCACTGGAGATTCGAACCCTGAACCTCCTGACTGTGAGGCCAATGTGCAGCACAAACAAATGGGATTATTTTGGTTTTATTTGGAGAAAATAGGGGGGGCTGCATGACCTTTGGTTGACCTATAAAAGAAACTGTAATATCTCAAAAACGAGGCAGCGCAAACGTTCATTTTAATTGCACAAAACGGCACAAACGCAGCACAAACAAATGCGACTATTTGAGCAGAGTTTTGCGCAGGGTGGGGGGCCACCTTCACTCAGGTATCGGACTGCCAGGTGATTTAACAGACAAGTCCGTGTAGTGTGTGGTGTGTTTTGTTGTGTGGTGTCATCGCCTTTCACTCATCACGTTTTCAAAAATCACTGTCTCCGCCTTTAGAACATTTTGTCCATCCTGACTTCTATCGACTTCTCCTCTCCGCCAGCTTCTCGTCTTGGGCGCTGATCACTGACCCAAACATCCCGCTAGCTGGCACTATGACACACACACACACACCTTAATGGCTCAACACGTTTATTGACTGGAGATTGATTGGGCCACTCCTTGTTCGGAAGTTCTGGAGACAAGACCTGCAGGCTGCCTGGCAGACATGCTGAGTCGTCCACACGCACACATCCATGGATGTGTTTCATCAGGGCGCTCACCGATCAGTCCGATGGTCTCAGAAATGACTTTAGTGTTTGACCTCCACGTGACCTTGTGTGACTGCTAGCTAGTTAGCTGACTTAGCCCGCAGCACCGCCTGCTGCTTCTGTACCAGGATTGTTTGTGGCGGCCCGCTCCAGGTGGGACTGTTGGATTCGTTTGTAAGAGCGGATTGGGGGGGGGTGAATCACAGAAAGGTAAACAAATGCTGATGCACGCACACACACAGTATGTGTTGATGGTATCCATTAAAGACATTTAGTGTTGCGTCCCATTAGCATCAACCTCACATCTGTCTAATGCTGCTGTAGGCTTTCATTTGAGTGTGCAAGTGTGTGTGGGGGTGGGGGTGGGGGTGTCTGAGAGGTGAAAAGGATGCACGCTTGTTTAAAAGTAGTAAATCACAGTGTCAGGGTGATAACAAGAACCACCTACAGTTTTGTGATCCTGAAAGACGTTTAAGAATTGATGGACTTCTGTTTTCTTTTTGGAAAAGTAAGACGCTTGGAAGTGGGCCAAGTGTAAAAGGTGTGTCTAAAACTTTAGACCTTGGGCCTGGAGTCAGTCCATTACATCAGGGGTCCCCAAACATCACTGTTGCTGAACTGGACCATTGCGCAGATAAGACTAGAAACACTCAGAATTGCCAGCTTATTCTTTTGAAGTGCTGAAAAAGCCAGTCATTACTACACAGACCAGGGCCTTCTGTCTTGAGGGATGTTTGACGCCCCTGTGTGATCCAGCACAATGTGAGATTTGGGTGTGCGTGTTGTATTTTTTCTTTGCATGTATTGGAGTGATTTTGATTTGTATTTGCTTGTGTGTGTATATTTTATTCTGCATGTTTAAGTGTTCCTGGCACCCCAAACACGTGACTTTTCTCCACCAATGACAACTTCAGGTGCTTGCAGTCAGCACACCTGCAGGGTGGCCGGAAATTGGCTGGGAGAATATAAAGAGACAGACAGAGGGAAAGAGAGAAGGAGAGGAACCATCGCTATCCTTTGGCAGTTGGTGTGGTGTTGCACGCTTGGCGCGGATGGCAGGAGAGGAGGTTGCTCTTGGAGCAGAGGGAGCACCTCTGAGCAGAATCACCGCAGGGGCAGAGGAAACTCTGCCTCCGACGTGAGTACCTTTGAGTAGTGGTGGTCAAATTACGTCGCTAGCCTTTGGCATGTGGTGCGGTGTTGTGCGCTCGGTGCTGCCTGGTGTTGTGGGTCCAGGAACGCGGGTCGCGAGCAGTACGGCGCGCTCGCCGTTTAGACGGATCGGACGCCGTAGAGACGAGTGGCCTGACGCGAGAGGGCTGGGACGAGAAGCGGCTGGACCCGGTCGAGAAGGGAAGGCCATCACAACGCGGTGGACAACCAGCGGGGGAGTGGGAAACTCGGCCCGCGCTGGGCACCGGACCGCCTATTTGCTTTTTTATATATTCCATTTAAAAAAAAAACGTTTTAATAGTTTGTTGATCGCTGTGTTGTAATAAAATATTGTACTATAGCATTTTATTGGCTTGGAACAGTTGCTCTCTTTCAGTCTGTTTTAAGCAAACCACTAGATATTCTTTCATTTCCAAACCCCAACACCTACCACACCTCGAGCCCACGTGACACCTGCACAACTTGAAGCTTCTCTCCTGCAAATTCCAAACCCTGAAGGAGACCAGGCCTTTATAGAGTTTTTTTCTTAAAAGCCTTCTCTGGCAGAGGGCGTATGTATGATGGTTATTGGACTGCACTCTGCACCGGTACCAACCTTCATTTGGGCCCAGGATGGTCCTGTGTCTTGATGGACAGCCAATGGGATCCTGTGGGATTTTTTGGGTCTACCACTTGACTTTTTTGTTCCATGAGGCTCGGGATGTGTGAAGAAGTTAGAAATGATTAATACTTACTTTTATTTTGACTTTTTGGTTACAAAATGACACATTTTTTAAACGATATAACTACTTAAACTTTTTTTTGCGAAAAAAAACACATTATAACAAACATTAACTTTTCCTGCAATTTATTTTTCCAAAAATGACAACTTTTTATGCTGTTTTATTTCTCATAATATTAGAATAACATATTAGACTTTTAAATAATGTCTTTTTTGTAATACATCTGTGTTATGCTACTGTGATGATGTTATTTTCCATATAATATTACTACTACTATTACTATAAATTATTCCCATAAAATTATGCCTTTCTCTCATTAGATTTAATTTTTTAATATTTTGACTTCACGCATGTGTGTTTTTTTTTTTAGATTTCTTAAATTCAATTTTTTGGATTGCGCCATGGGCCAATGAATAAATAGCCACCGACACAAATGGCTCCTGGGCCACAATTTGGACACCCTTGTCGTAGCGCATTGCAGTGCAGGTCTGCAGTCATGAGGTCAACCCCTTTGGGCTTTTCTGTGGTGTTGAGGAAGTTTGTGTGCATAAATGTGCCTTCAAGGGACGGGACTCAAATAAGAAGCGGTGCGTGAGGATGAAATGCTAATTAGCGTAAGTGTTAGCGGCAGCAGCAGTTTCATTGGCGTGTTAGCTTTGTTGTCCTCTAGTTTTATTGCAAGTTAGAAGATTGACTCCAGCTGTTCTTCTTCATGTGAGCAAATGATGCGAAACGTTTGTGCACACGTGAGCGGCTCTCTTGTCGTCCGGAATGTTCTTTCTTCACGGGAATCATCGATGATGAATGGCGGCTCTCTGAAGACGTCATGGGTTAAAATAGATGACCTCTGACCTTCTTTTAACCCCTTCAGAACGTCTCTGGCTCCGTCTCCACTCGGTTTGCCTTTGGTGCAGCGGTCAGCCATCAACGTCTCATCAGACTGGAAATATTCCTGATTTAACGCTCGACTGAGCTCACTTTCTGTTTTTAAGACGTTCAGTCAGCTCAGACGCTGTCTGGCCACTAAACGATGTCGAAGAAGAAACACTTTGATTGAATATTAATAGTCTCTTTTGCATACATTAGAAAGGCTGCAGAGAAAAGTTGATGCCGGTGCATTGAATGCAACTATCAAACACAAGCTGGTGTGAATGTGAAAGATTTGGGAAGAGCCGAATGGCGGAACACATGATGGCGCCACCCAAAGTCTGCCTAGCAACAAGTCCTAGCAATCCATTCAGGTCTGCGTCTTGTTTGTTTTTGTATAATAATAATATGTTTGTACTCGGGGGGCACAATATGAGGGAATTACGACGTCGTACAATAAATCCAATAACATTAAAAATAGCTCCAATAACCATCCATCCATCCATATTCTTCCACTTATCCAAAGTCCGGTCGCGTGGGCAGCAGCCTAAGCAGGGAAGCCCAGACTTCCCTCTCTTCAGCCACTTCGGGCAGCTGAGAGACACAGTCTCTCCAACTTGTCCCGGGTCTTCCCCGAGGCTTCCTACTGGTCAAACGTGCCCTGAACACCTCCCCAGGGAGGCGTCCGGGGGGCTTGCTAAACAGATGCCCGAGCCACCTCATCTGGCTCCTCTCAATGTGGAGGATCAAGGGTTCGACTCCAAGTCCCTCCCGAATGACAGTGCTTCTTCTTCGCCCCTCTCACGTGTGGTGAGCTCATGGGAGCTTGTCAATGCTTGCTCATGGCGTAACGGACTGTGCCCGACCAGGCCCCATGGGTGCAGGCTCGCCTACCAGACGCTCACCATCATGCCCCACCTCCAGGCCTGGCTCCAGAGGGGGGCCCCGGTGACCCGTGTCCCGGTGAAGGAAAACTCAGTTCGTTGTTGTTGTACATCATCAGGGTCGATTGAACCAATCTTTGTTTGGTTCCTCCCCTAGGACCTGTTGTCATGGGTCACCCTACCAGGGGAGTGAAAGACAAGGATCCTAGGATCGTTGCGACACGCAAACTCCTCCACCATGATAAGGTGGTGGCTCAGGAAGGAGCTCCAATAACCAATAATTTAATTAAAAAAACGCTCCCACCGGGCAAGATTACCCAAACCGTGCAGGTGAGCAAATTAAGCACTCCTTCTTCCTTCTGCCTGAGACGTTAATGGCCTGTCATAACTTCCCCTGAGCTAACAAACATTGACTTTAAGAGAAAGGACATTGTAGCGAATGCTCCATTACAAGAGGAAAAAAACCCACAGAACACACGAAAAACCTCATGAGCAGCCTGAAACACTAGCAACGTGCAAAAGGTTTGCCAGAAACCTCCATGCTGTGACACCGGCTGCTCGGGGCGTGTACCCAAATACAGCGCACCTTGCTGGGCCACAGCAGGTGGCTCTTCTCCTCTATACTCTGGTTCTCCTGATACTTTTGATGTCCAGCACTTCATTAGCAACCTCAACCGATAACAATATAGGCAGCAGATCTTTCGTCTAATGACAAATATTGTGTAATCAACACTTGATTCTTTTTCTGCTTTGGTGCCACTGGATGCATTTCACACATAAACACTGACAATAACTGTACAATGTAATGCAAGGTCTAGCAAAAGTGCCAAATCTTTGTCTCAATAAAATTGACATTACAAAAAATCCTGCGCAATAGTTTAGTAAAATTGTTTTTCTACACGAAAAACAGATCATAAACCCACAAATAAAAATCCAATGAAATACATCTGGCAACCGTGCTATTTGGAAAGCTGCAACTGTCTAAGTGGCACAAACATCCACATAAGAACAAAGTCAATGCAAAGTATGAAACTCTGGACTAATACAGTCATTGAAATTATAAACTGCACTCATTCAACACATCTCCCATCAATTATTAGTTTGAGTTCAATGAGACCCTCATCCCCCCCCCTCACTGTGCTTTACACTGATTGCAAATTTCAAGCGGTAATCCCTCCTTTGTGGCGTTCATTGGTTCCAGACCCAACCATAATAAACCAAGTGGGATTCTTTATTTATAAGTGGAAAAAGTTTAGCAGTGTTTGCCGCCTTCTTAATGTGCTTTTAAATACGAATAAATCCCTCTCGTGAACGTAATATGAGAAAATAAGAAATAGAAAACCTGTTTGCCACCTTCTAAATATGCTTTTTAACATTAGAGCCCTTCGGACATTAAATAACAGCCCTATAGCCAGATTTACACTATTATTACCCAATATAGAGACATAAGAAGAGAAAATAAGACGTAGAAAACCTGTTTACCACCTTCTAAATATGCTTTTTAACATTATTAGAGCCCTTTAAATATTAAATAACACCCCTATAGTCACCTTTACACAACTATTACTTTAAAATAAAATAAGACATTTACCGGGGCCTCACCCTGGAGCCAGGCCTGGGGGAGGGGCTCGCAGGCGAGCGCCTGGTGGTCAGGTCTTCACCCGTGGGACCTGGCCTGACCTGGACCTGGCCTAGCCCAAAGAAGCCGCACGCGAACTCCCCCCCGCAGACCCACCACCTGCAGGGGCAAGCATAAGGGTCCGGTGCTGTGTGATTTGGGCAGTGGTCGAGGGCGGGTGTCCGGGCGACCTGGTCTTCGGCGACCAAATCTGGTTCTTGGGACATGGAATGTCACTTCTCTGGTGGGGAAGGAGCCCGAGCTTGTGGAAGAGGCGGAGAGATTCCGACTAGATATAGTCGGACTCACCTCAACCCACAGTTTGGGCTCTGGAACCAAATTCCTTGAGAGGGGCTGGACCTTGTTCTTCTCTGGAGTTGCCGCAGGGGAGAGGCGGCGAGCTGGTGTGGGCTTATTGTTAGCCCCCCGGCTTGGTGCCTCTGTGTTGGAGTCATCCCCAGTAAACGAGAGGGTTACTTCCCTACGCCTTAGGGCTGGGGAAAGGGTCCTGACTGTGGTTTGTGCCTATGCGCCGAACGGCAGTTCAGAGTACCCAGCCTTCTTGGAGTCTATCAGAGGGGTTCTGGAGAGCACCCCAGCTGGTGACTCCATAGTTCTACTGGGAGACTTCAACGCCCATGTGGGCAATGACAGTGTGACTTGGAGGGGCGTGGTTGGGAGGAACGGCCTCCCTGACCTGAACCCGTGCGGTGTGTTGTTGCTGGACTTCTGTGCGAACTACAGTTTGTCCATAACGAACACCATGTTCGAACATAAGGATGCCCATAAGTGCACTTGGCACCAGGACACCCTAGGTCGCAGGTCTATGATCGACTTTGTGGTCGTATCATCAGACCTGCGTCCGTATGTTCTGGACACGCGGGTGAAGAGAGGGGCTGAGCTGTCAACTGACCACCACCTGGTGATGAGTTGGATTAGATGGCGGGGAAGGATGCCGGACAGACCTGGCAGACCCAAACGCGTAGTGAGGGTGTGCTGGGAACGTCTGGCAGAATCTCCCGTTCGTCGAGTCTTCAACTCTCATCTCCGGCAGAGCTTCGCCTGCATTTCGAGGGAGGACCGGGATATTGAGTCCGAATGGGCCGTATTCCGTGCCTCTATTGCTGAGGCAGCCAGTTGTGGTTGCGGCCGCAAGGTGGTCGGTGCCAGTCGTGGTGGCAAGCCCCGAACCCGATGGTGGACACCGGGGGTTAGGGCTGCCGTCAAGCTGAAAAAGGAGTCCTATCAAGCATGGATGGCTTGCGGGACTCCCGAAGCAGCTGACAGGTACCGGCAGGCCAAGCGGCACGCGGCTTCGGCGGTGGTCGAGGCAAAAACTCGGGTGTGGGAGGAGTTCGGTGAGGCTATGGAGCACGACTTTCGGTCGGCCTCGAAGAGGTTCTGGCAAACCGTCCGACACCTCAGAAAGGGGAAGCAGCCCCCAGTTCACACTGTTTACAGTGCGGACGGGGGCTTGCTGACCACGACTGTGGATATAGTTGGTCGGTGGAAGGAATACTTCGAGGCCCTTCTCAATCCCACTGACATGCCTTCCATAGAGGAAGCAGAGTCTGAGGATACGTACGTGGACAGTTCTATCACCGTGGCTGAGGTAATTGGGGTAGTCAAATCACTCCCCAGTGGCAAGGCTCCGGGGGTAGACGAGTTCCGCTCAGAATTTCTCAAGGCTCTGGATGTTGGAGGACTGTGTTGGTTGACACGCCTCTACAACATTGCATGGAAGTCAGGAACAGTACCTCTGGACTGGCAGACCGGGGTGGTGGTCCCCATTTTTAAAAAGGGTGACCGGAGGGTGTGTTCCAACTATAGGGGGATCACACTCCTCAGCCTTCCTGGGAAAGTCTACTCCAGGGTGCTGGAGAGAAGGGTACGACCGTTAGTCGAACCTCGGTTAGAGGAGCTGCAATGTGGTTTTCGTCCCGGTCGCGGAACACTGGACCAGCTCTACACCCTTGCAAGGGTACTCGAGGGTATGTGGGAGTTTGCCCAACCAGTCTACATGTGCTTTGTGGACCTGGAAAAGGCATTCGACCGTGTCCCTCGTGGTGTCCTGTGGGGGGTGCTCCGGGAGTACGGGATTGATGGTCCGCTTCTACGTGCCATTCGGTCCTTGTACAATCGAAGCAGGAGCCTGGTTCGCATTGCCAGCAGTAAGTCGAGCTTGTTTCCGGTGAACGTTGGCCTCCGCCAAGGCTGCCCTTTGTCACCGATTCTGTTCATAATCTTCATGGACAGAATTTCTAGGCGCAGTCAAGGTGTTGAGGGAGTCCAGCTTGGTGACCTTAGGATCTCGTCTCTGCTATTTGCAGACGATGTGGTCCTTATGGCCTCATCAGGCTGTGACCTTCAGCGTTTACTGGAGCGGTTTGCAGCTGAGTGTGAAGCTTCTGGGATGAGACTCAGCACCTCCAAATCCGAGGCCATGGTTCTCAGTCGGAAACGGGTGGACTGTACCCTCCGGGTTGGGAGTGAGGTCTTGCCTCAGGTGGAGGAGTTCAAGTATCTCGGGTTCTTGTTCACGAGTGAGGGAAGGTTGGAGCGTGAGATCGACAGACGGATCGGTGCAGCATCTGCAGTAATGCGGTCGCTGTACCGGACCGTCGTGGTGAAGAGAGAGCTGAGCCGGAAGGCAAAGCTCTCTGTTTACCGATCGATCTACGTTCCCACCCTCACCTATGGTCATGAGTTATGGGTCATGACCGAAAGAATGAGATCGCGGATACAAGCGGCGGAAATGAGTTTCCTTCGTAGGGTGGCTGGACTCACCCTAAGAGATAGGGTGAGGAGCTCGGCCATCCGGGAGGAGCTCAGAGTAGAGCCGCTGCTCCTTCACATCGAGAGGAGCCAGTTGAGGTGGCTCGGGCATCTAGTCCGGATGCCTCCCGGGCGCCTCCCTGGTGAGGTGTTTCGGGCATGCCCGGTCGGGAGAAGGCCCCCGGGAAGACCTAGGACACGCTGGAGGGACTATGTCTCACAGCTGGCCTGGGAACGCCTTGGTGTCCTCCCGATGGAGCTGGAGGAGGTCGCTGGGGACCGGGAAGTCTGGACTTCCCCACTGAAGCTGCTGCCCCCGCGACCCGGACCCGGATAAGCGGTGGAAAATGGATGGATGGATGGAAGACATTTAACAGATGACAAAGATTGGTGCTTGTAAGTGTTGCTGTAAATGTGTTCTGGTGCTGTAGAAGAGCAACAGTAGCCCGTGTTAGGGATTATTGTGTCTGTTGTGAGATCACTGAAGGCAGCAATAAAAGCCTGCTCTTCCGCCCATCAGGTCTGGTGCTTGTGTGTCTCACCCGCCATTACAGTACCGTTACTGACACCTAGAGACCAGCGTACACTATATTCTATACAATACTACATATCAGCATAACCACTTTCAATGGATCTTCTGGATGCCTTTTATTTGCATGTGACTTCATATTTACAGTACATGCATATACACTATATATATAAACTGTATATATATCATAAACCATGATAGAGTGAAGCTGTGAAAATGGAAGAAGGGAGTCTTGAGGGATTATGGGATTCCTGTATTTACATATCAAAATTGAAATTATTCCAGACGGCAGACATACTGAGGTAGCGAGCGTGTTGTTGTGTGGATAATAGTCTAGTATCACACATACGGTATCACACTGATATCGTTCTTGGCAGAAAAAGCCCATTTCATGGCGATATTTCTGATAATTGTTTAAGTAGTCATTGGTTTGTTGTATTCCTGCCAAAGTCTTTGGGGTTCTGTGGAACTTCTTTGGTCCGCTTCACAGTAATTGGCGTCCACATAGCGTGAAGCGGGGAAGACCTCAAGCAGAGTGTCCGACAACTCCTCTGTGTCTTTGTCTCGCGGGCCTGGCTAATTAGTCTTCAATACAAATCAGTGAAGATTTCACGTCTCCGGCCCGAAAAAGCACATCAGCACCTCCGGCCCGGCTCAGCTTCAGCCCAAGCCTTCCTGCAGCCGCGCCTCCACGAGCTGCTCTCCTTCATTGTTTTACGCCGCTGGGATGTGTGCGAGGCGGACAAACATGGCGGAAATGAGATTTGCTATCGCCTGTTGCTGCGGCCACCCGGCACTTGGATTTTGTTGGTGTGCACGCACCTGATTGGCTAAACTAGTCTGCCATTGGACTGGAATTTCTCTGTGGTTTTATCATGCAAATTCAAGTGTGTCCTTTCATAAGGCAGACGCTTTCAAGCGAACAATGACACCTGTGTGTGTGTGGGTGTGTGTGGGTGTGTGTGTTTATCACAGGGATGATCTTTACTCATGCAGAGAAGACTCCTCAAATCTGGGGGAGGCATGACGTAGTTCTGCATCATGTCTGATAAGACTTCAACGTTCTTTTTAAGCTTCCATAGGTTGTGTGAACAAACTTCCCTAACCGCACCACAGAGTCCACAGAGGATCTACGGCTTTTCCTCATCTGTGGCCGGTTCTCCTCAGGGCAGTTGGACGGGCCCCCTTCCAGTCACTACGTTTATGGAGGACCCCGCGGGGTAGTAGGATGTATAGGGAGCTCGTGTGATTATTGTAGACTTTAGGAGGAACGATCCACGTCCCCCCACCCTGAACACTGTGAAAGCGGTCTTGATCAGCGCCTAGACTTCCTGGGGAAACTAAAGCACTCTGGCCTAAGGGGCTCGTTGCTAACTTGTCCCCCTGCAGATGTGAGTTGGAGGGTTCCGTGCTACAGCATCACTGTGTGGCCCGGCAGAGAAGTCATCTCTGCACAGGTCGCCAGGACCAGCCTTCCTCCCCTCCACCTGTGGATCTTCCGCCTCCAGACGCAGGAAGAGTGCCGATCGCATCCGTAAGGAAGGGGTACCAATAATAATGCTGAGTTTTCATGGCTAGCCATGAAAAAGTATTTGTGTATTTATGTGGGCTAGAATGAAGGTAAGAATAAATCTTTGTCATCATTGGGATGAGATTGAGGTCCTAAACACCTCAGTCAGTCTGGAGCGCCAGGCGCCACAAACACATTTGTCACACGCGTCATCATGGCGCTGACAACGCTTTGTCATCGGCTCATTCATCATGGCCACCTCCAAAGTGACGGCCTGGTTTCTAATAAAGATGAGGAGTATTAAAAACTTTGCCATACACTCTCCATTTTCCCCATTTTAACACCAACGGTCGGCCAAACCTTTTTTTTATTGGCTTATTCTACCAAAATAAAACATTACACAGAAAACAAAGTTTATTTATCACTCTCTGGGGGCGCTACTGAACACTTTTGCTCACAAGAGTTTGTAGATTTTAGACTTTGTGGGAGTTTCACTGAGGTCATCATGTTTCCAAAATGCTATCAGCGTACGGAATACGTTTCAAACATAAATTACATAACTTAGCATATCTAGTGTGTGAAATGAAATATGATGAATATCAATTATCAAACACTACCCATTTTCACCAGGAAACTTCTTATTTTGCCCTCCTTTGCATCATGTTTTCCCACATTTTTCTTTCATGTTCTGATAATTTCCTTTGTTTTCTCCCATTTTTTCTTATTTTCCAGAAAAGGGCGTTTTGTTTTTCCTAATTTTGCATTGTCCCACCAATGATCACTTTCCAAAAAAGGTCCCTCATTATCTTTTATTTGGTAAGTTCTTTATTTTCACTAATTTTTTCCTATTTTATTTTTACCAATTATCTTAAAAATGCCCTTTTTTCACTTTATTTTCTGGTAAATGTTGCTTATTTTGTCTATTTTTATACTCCTGAAAATGAAATTAATTTTTACAAATTTTCTGGGAAATGTTCCTTGCTGTCACTCATTTTCCTTATTTTCTAGAAAATGTCACTTATTTTGTAAAATTTTTTCTTATTCCAAAAAAATGTCCAATACACCAATTTTCTGGAAAATGTTTTTTAGTTTCACTGATGTTTCTTTATTTTTTGAAAAATGTCCCTTATTTTGCCTAATTTTGTCTTATTTTGTGGAAAATATCTCTTATTTTCACCAATTGTATGGCAAATGTTGTTTTTCAATTTTCCCTTATTTTATGTAAAATTACCCCTTTTTGGTCAGTTTTTTTTGTATTTTCTGGAAAATGTCACTTATTTTGATTATTTTTTTCTTTTATTCATTCATTAATTTTCTATGCGGCTTATCCTCATTAGGGTCACGGGTATGCTGGAGCCTATCCCAGCGGGCCTTGGGCAAGAGGCAGGGTACACCCTGGACTGGTCGCCAGTCAATCACAGGGCAGACAAACAAACATTCACACTCTAATGGACAATTTAGAGTGGCCAATTAACCTAACATGCATGTTTTTTGGAATTTGGGAGGAAACAGGAGTACCCGGGAAAACCCACGCATGCACGGGGAGAACATGCAAACTCCACATAGAGATGCCCAACGGAGATTCGTACCCTGAACCTCCTGACTGAGAGGCCAACATGCTACCCACACATCCACCGTGCGCCCCATTTTATCTTATTTTCTGTAAAATGTTATTTTCAGTGGGCTGCACGGTGGCTGAGTGGTTAGCACATGGGCCACACAGTCAGGAGATCTGGAAGACCTGGGTTCAAATCTCCGTTGGGCATCTCTGTGTGGAGTTTGCATGTTCTCCCCGTGCATGTGTGGGTTTTCTCCGGGTACTCCGCTTTCCTCCCACATTCCAAAAACATGCATGTTAGGTTAATTGGCGACTCTAAATTGTCCATAGGTATGAATGTGAGTGTGACTGGTTGTTTATATGTGCCCTGCGATTGACTGGCGACCAGTCCAGGGTGTACCCCGCCTCTCGCCCAAAGTCTGCTGGGATAGGCTCCAGCATCCCCGTGACCCTAATGAGGATAAGCGATACAGAAAATGAATGAATGTTATTTTCAGCAGTTGTCTGGCAAATGTCCCTCATTGTTTTTCATTTTCCCTTTTTTCTTTTTTTTTTTTTTTAATTTTCCGGAAAATGTCCCTTATTTTGATGAATTTTTGGGGAAAATTTTTCTTATTTTTGGTCATTTTCCTTGTTATTTTCTATAATTTTCTCTTATTTTCTGGAAGATGTCACTTATTTGTACTAATTCTGTTGTATTTTCCGGGAAATTATTATTTTTTTAAATATCCTCATTTTCATATATTTTGCCTTTATTTTTGCCTATACAGGTATTTATAGTTTTCCTACATTTTCCCAGGAAATGAAGTGTTTTTTACTTTCCAGTGCAAATGTTGTCAGGTGTAAATGAAAGACCTTTTTAAAGTTCTATAAGCAGCGCTCAACTAGAACTTCCTGGTTGAAAGGCCCCATTAGAAGTTTGAAACCCTTTTAAAATAGACGGAGACCGCGTTTGCATGCAGTACTACCTCTAATGTTGTTCAATTAGGGATTTAAAATGGGAATTTTTGAGATGGTGATATTCTCATATCTTCCAATGGGAACAAATCAGAAGTCATTCTGTGTCCCACAAAGGTTCTTTTGGACCTGGTCCCAAGAAAATACATTTATTTTGATAAATGACTCTCTTGTTTGCAATGAATGAAAAGTAGTGAAGAGAAGGACATTCAAGGGTGAAGCAGTCGCTCTCGCTCACATGCACATGCACACACGTGCACGTGCATGTTGTTCCAGATAGAAGCTGGCAGGCGAATGCTATCATGTGAGTCAAGTTAGCATAACGACACCGACAGTCAAGGTGTCACATGACCCGGGGCCAACGTGATGCTAGCGCTGCTAGCAGGAGGAGAGGGAGTCGCTACAGGTGGAAGTCATTCATGCTTCAAGTGGCTGAAAACCCCCGACAGCTCGGTACCGTCACAGCACACTTTGGGGCGTTTTGTAAAAAAGAGGCGGCCGCTTAAGCAAAAATCCACCCTTAGCGTATCTTCTTGTGTTTGGTGAGTTTATGATTTATTTCAGCCCTTAAATGCAAAATGTCTAATATGTAAATATGAATTATGTAAAATAATGGAAATACATGCAAAAATGTCTAATCAATATAAAATGTCTAAGTGCAACCCTACTTTTAGCCCACCCTGTATAATTATATTATTCTTATTATTATTATTATTAAAAGTAGTAGTACTAATAATAATATCACAAATATTCTGTAAATAATAAAAAAAAAACAAATAAAAAAAAAAAAAAAAAACAACTAAATATAAAATCATAAATATATTAATAAATAATAAAGTATATTCTATAAAATACTGAAATGATAATATAGTCATGAACATATGAATAATTACAAAGAATCTGCAATATAAAGATAAATACATATACATAATATAGAAATAATTTTCTTGTAATTATGCTATATCATCACAAATAAGCTATGATAAAACTAATATTCAGCATGTTGACACGCACTGGAGCTTTTACATTCAAGAAAAGAATTTGTTTTTATGCATGTGTGTGCGCAGCAGCTAATTAGCGGGGGGCAGCCGAAGGCCGGCCGTCCTTTTGGGGCGTTGGAAGTGGGTGGAGACCAAGACTAGCAGTTTTAGGTCAGCATAAGGAAGCCAATTCTCAGGGCTTAGAATAGTCTAAGACAGCGTTTGGGCCACTCATCCAAGCAGGCTTTATTGGTACACAACTGAAAGACCGGGAGAGACAGCTCAAGGGACTAGATAGGACAACTAGACCACGGGGCCAAAAATCAAAGAGCATTTCAGGTCACAGGCTGAACTTGAAACTTTTATTAAACAAAATCAAACCTAATGTTTTTTTTTTACATGAACATGAATTAAGCCAAACGGGAAATAGTCCAGAATACATACATTGAAACTTAAAATTACAGTATTTTGCACTCAAAATTGCACTGCTGAGAAAAACTATGAGGCCAAAAACCCTGGAAAATGCATGAAAGGTAGTGCTTTTAAGGAAACATTCAATCAACAACAAATAAAAACATTCATGCGTTGCTGCATTTGTGTCTCCCTTGAGAGCAGCTTCATTGGAAATGGCTTCCCTGCATCATACATGTCAGGGATCATGCGGCCACACCCCTGGAGATGAAGAATGGAGACGCTGAAATGTGTTGTTACGTACCCCAGAAACACCAATTCACATTTCCAATTTTCATCCTGAAAAACTGTGGAGTCTTTCCCTTTACGGTCCATAAACGGACAGAATTCCTTGCAGAGCTGAAAAACTCTATTGAGCAGTTTTGCCCGACTCAACTAACGCACCTCTGTATGATAAAGAATGTACTTCTCGCAAGAAAGACTGAAACTGCCAATGAGTGATGCTTTTAGCTCGTAGGGAGAGTACAGTTTGCGCATTATACTCTATGTTCTATTTTTAGGACTTTCCTGGTGTGTGATGCAGGGATGTACTGTTAACGCACCAGTACGCTTTTCATCCTGCATCTTTGCCCGCATCCTTCCCACAAGTCCAATTTTTCCCCCGCACATCGCCGGCGCTCCGTCTGTTGTCGTTCCCAGGGCGGTTTTATGTCGGTTAGACTTTGAGATACGTTTTCAAAAACATCTTTTCCCATGCATCCATTTAATATTTCCTCTGTAACGCACAAACTGGCGTCCACTCCAGATAGAAAGATGGCCAGCTTTGCAGTGTCCTTCATGTCTGTACTTTCATCCACAGCAAGAGAGTTTTTGCTTCTTTCAATCAGCTGTGTTGTTCAATCAGTCAAACACGCTGAGTATTTCTACGCAGGCTTACATTGGCCAACATCTCCTTTTTGACCGGACACAAGACATCAAACACTTTCATCGTACCGCTCTTCAGAAACTCTCCCTCGGTAAACGGACGAGTCGATTTAGAGTTTGATTTTCTCGTGTGCCACAATAAAACTCGCTTTTACCGCAGCTTGGGGTTTTGCTCGGTTGAAAAACGTTTGCTGAGAAGTTCGGTTCTTCTTTAACTCTTCTACCTGCTGGAGCTTCTGCACCGTGTTCAGGTTTTTCAACTTATCCTCATGTTTTGTCTCTAGGGCCGTCGTAGATTACATTCCCTAAGTACGGCAACATTAGCTCCACAATACCAATCGGTTTTGGAAGGTTCTGTTTGCGGAGTCAACTTTTCTCTGATGATCAAATTGGTGCTGCAGAATAAGACGCTCGACTCCTTTGGTCAGGGACCGCGTGCGGATGGTGACGCTGGTCTACTGGCAGCTGCATTATGGGATCTGTAGTTTATATGTTATCAGTGCTTCAAATAATAATTACAACAGACCATCATAATTGTGGCCCGCAGACCGGGAGTTTGACACATGTGAGCTAGACTGTTGCAGGGTCAGTTAGGTAAGACTCAGCATCGGGAATGGTCACGTGACCTTGCAGCAGAAGAGGAGAAGGTAGCCAATAAGTCTGTGTGCTGCATTCACTGACGCGCACGTGGCAGTTAGATGGGAGACGAGGACGCTGCATGAATAGCAACCATCTTTGTCTTTCTGTTTGGCACCAACACCACTTGGAGAAGACACGGAAGGTCACGTGACCGCCAGCCAGACATATTCCGTAGCAAAACCCTTTCTCTCATCTTCATGCTGATGATGTTCGTTAAGGTAATGACACGACATCTGCTGGAGTGAGGACGCCGCGCTCGGGCGAAATGCCGCCATAAAGCACGTTTACAGGCCGCTCCGTCTTCTTTATGCTACAACAGCGGCGGCCAAATAGGCGCCATCAGCCCGTTTTCATGACCCCTTTACAGCGTAAACGCAACACTTGTGGTTGTCCGAGGGCGTGTTTGCATTGTGTCCATTGCATTGTGGGTAAATTCACGATTGATATATACGACGTTAAATATGATGTCATCGTCGACTGGTGTTCATGGCGTACTGAAACACGGCGACAGTTTGAGAGAAAAGAGGCGCCATTTGTTTTTTCAACAAGAGTTCTAGACCATGATGTTATGGGTCCCAGGACCTATATGGTACCGCAGTTACAAAATACCAAGTCTCTAAGAACAGATAAAAGCGGCCTCACACAGCAGCTTAACATCAATTTTTTGACATTCAATAAACTACTATTCAATTATCCCCTCCGGGGGGTCCCAAAACAAACCAAAATGTCTCTACTTTTTATCTCTGCGTCCTGATAGGACAAGACAGTAAAGACAAACACGATTGATGACTTTGTACTTGGTCTTATCATGAATCGGGTTTGGCCGCTTCTTTCTTGGAGTAGGAGTTCACAGAAAGAATCATTCTGCAATAGAACATAATTCCCCCCTCTGGGGTACCCAAACCCCCAAAACGTACAAAAAAATACATAATTAAAAACCCAAAAACAAAAAAGAAAAAAAAAAAAAAAAAAAAAAATTAAAAAAATTTAAAAAATTAGACAATAGAAATAAAAAAAAAAAAAAATAAAAAAAAAAAAACCCCCCCCCGTGTGGGTTTCCCAAAACCACCAAAAATGCGCCTACTTTATATCCCTGAGTGCAGATATGAGGAAACCGACGGTATACACGTATATGCATGTATTACAGATCCCTGACGTGGTGCGAAGATCATAATTATGTTGTGTTGCATTCAAGAAATGTGATGTGGCCTCACACAAAATGGGTTCCTGTAATAAAATGTACTGCACAGTTGCAGTACTGCATGGTTGAAGTGCTGAGGCGGTGCTGAACCCAGACCCCGCAACCCCACCACCACCACCACCACCCTGTTGACTTTACAGCGTCACGGCTACATTATTGGACTAGGGCTGCGCCATGGACATAAATCGATGCCTTCGCCATAAAGCGACGGTGCCGCTGCGTTGTAAAGCTGATGAGTCCGCCATGAAGGAGCATCTGCAAACACCCCCCTCCCCCGAGGAGCCCCCCGCTCGCACCTTGCGACTGATTAACGGCGGTCTGCCATTTTCATAACGCTGCTGCCGGTACCCAATGAATCAATTTCATACGGCCTCTTTTAATGTGGAGTATTTACTCTGCGATTGTGGGGGCTGTAATATGGATCAGCACCGGGGGACGGGGGTGGGGGTTAGGAAGACGCCGATTAAGAATATTTATGATGTGTGGGAGGGAGATGCACAAGAAGCAAACACGCACTGATGCCAATGAAAAGAGCAAAACGCTGACATTGCTCACCTGCTACTCTTCTCCTCCTTCAAAATAAAAGTGGTCACGGGTCGTCCCCGTCAGTGATCAATTAGTCACAGATGCTAAGGAGGCCCAAACAAACTAATTATCTTTCTTCCTTTGTGCTTCTTAGTGCACCAACAGGGCGTGCCAGCATCTTTGTACTTCCTTTGTACAGTAAACACCTGTTGGCATAGACACATGACAACACAATACAAAACACAAGTACAGTATATGTACACAGTATATGCCTATATACTGCATGTATATGTACTGCATATGCTTGCCTACAGCATCCTCCATCGCCACCAAGTAGGATTCCTTATTTACAAATGGAGTATTTTGGTAGTTAGCATAGAAAGCCCTCTAGACATGAAATAGCACCCCTATAGTCACAATGGAGGGGGGGCAGAAATGTTGTCACGCCCCACCCATTTAAAATACTATGACAACTGATAATATGTATCTGTACTAGCTGAATTTGAAACTGAAACCAGGACAGTGCAACAAAATGGAGAGCTGTGAAGTGTACTCAAGAGTCTTAGGCATGTTGAGTATAATCAATTTGGATATATTGGCAGGTTGACACAAATATTGAATGTACTCCTTGCATTGGGGGGGACAGTTCACTGCGTCCTCCCCAGGGGGCCCCGCCCCACTATATGAGAACCACTGGTATAAGCAGAGTCGTACTTGTGCGTTTGCTCCAAAATACACTGAAATATACACACGTACTGTGACCTGGTTGGTGACGTAGCAGCTACCTTTCTCTCATTACATCTTTTCGTAAAACATCAATACTCCTCCTCCTCATCCATCAATATGGAATATCATTTTCACCAATCATACACACATCCATATCTCTGTGCGTGCGCACGCGCGCGTGTGTGTGTGTGTGTGTGCACAGAGATGAATAACGAGACATTAGGGAGTTGCTTCATTTGTCGTCTTGGAGACGGAAGGATGGCGGGACAATAAGGAAGAGACCCTCTGTTCTTCTCACCGTTAATGTTATTGTCTGGTGCACGACATGCACGACACACGCACACACACACGCACGCACAGGTGTGCAGGTGCGTGTGACCAGGCGTCCCACGCGTATGACTCAAAGGAGTAGAGGAGGAGGATGAAGATGCAGGATGAGTGCACAGTGAGCACAATAATCGGACGACTAACATCACTTTTATACCATGGTAACATTTTGAAAAAAAAGGGGGACGCGCACCCACATTCTCACTCCTTTTATTGTGGAAAGCAACACACACACACACACTTACAGTGATGGAGCTATTTCTTGTGAATCCATGCCCCCTTCCCCCAGAATCCCCCATCTCCTGGGGAGGACAGAGGCGAAAGGAAATGGAAGGTTTTTCAACAGAAAAGATTGGATACAACAATTTTGTGCACAGCGGGTGGCGGCATGCATGGGCGCCCTAATCTGCTGGGGGTGTCAAGGTGGGGGGAACACTTTATACAACTCTAGACACTTTTATGTCAAACACTTTCTCTTGCCTTGTAAGTCCTTGTCGGGGAGGGGGTGAACCACCGTGACCCCAAATTACCTTAATACCAGGGGTACCCATAACTATTATGTGAATAAAGTGAAAATATTAACAGAATTAAGACTAAATATGATCAGAATGAAGTCAAAATATTAGCAGAATAAAGTCAAAATATTAGCAGAATGAAGTGGGAATACATTTTTAAATATTAAAAGAATAATGCCAATTATTCTAAGAATAAAGTCAAACTATTATCAAAATAATGTCAACATTTTGTGGGAATTAAGTGAAAATATTATGGGACTAATGTTCAAATATTATAAAAATAAAGACAACATTTTATAAGAATAAAGTCAAAATGTTATGGGAATAAAGTTAAAATTTCATGGGAATAAAATGAAAATATCAGAATAAAGACTAAATACCACATATCAGAATAACGTCAAAACATTTTCCAAAATAATGTCAAAATATTATAAGAGTCAAGTGAAAACATAAAATCAAAACAATAAAGTCAAAATACTATGGGAATAAAGTCAAAATATGATAGGAATAAAGTCCAAAAATTATTATAATAAAGTCAAAATATCATTCGAATAAAGTCTAAATATTGTATTGTAATAAAGTGAAATTATTATCAAGTTGAAATATTCCAAAAGTAAATGAGGATTATTGAGTAAGAAAGATGACATATACGGTAAATATGGGGAAAAATTGCAAAGAGTGAAGTTGATATTAATAATAGTAATCATCTTCACCTTCTTCTTCTCACCGATAAACTTCATAGCATGTGTACTTTACAAAATATGGAAGTTTAATTTTTTCTGCCTGGAAAAAAAAATTGTTTATATGTACCAAAAATCTGGAGGGATACAGAAGTGTGAAAAATTGTAAAACAACTGCTCTAGAACCTTGCTGCATGTTTTCCTTTCCTTGCTGCCTGCTGGATGCTGACAGACTCTGCAGAGTCAGCAGAAGACGTGGCGCCAAAGTGCCACTTGATGTTTTTTTTTTTTTTTAGTCCAATCAACTTCAGCATCATCGGCTGCTCTTTAATAGACAACACACACACACACCACTCAGCCGCTGACCCCCTCCCAATGGTCCATCTTGTTTGGGCTCATGGCAGTGGGGATTCTTAGATTAGTCCAAAACTCTGTCTTAACTGGAACCAGAAGAAGAGATCATACTGTATCTCGCCCCTATTTGCCTCACTGCACTGGTTACCAGTACAATTTAGAATTTAGTATAAAGTTCTCCAAACATCCATTTTGTTCCGCTTATCCGAAGTCGGGTCGCGGGGGCAGGAACCTAAGCAGGGAAGCCCAAAGGTCCCTCTCCCCGGTCACTCCGTCCAGCTCTTCCCAGCGGATACCGAGGCGTTCCCAGGCCAGCTGAGAGACATAGTCTCTCCAACGTGTCCTGGGTCTTCCCCGAGGTCTCCTACCAGTTGGACATGCACTGAACACCTCCCCAGGAAGGCGTTCGGGAGGCATCCTAACCAGATGCCCGAGCCATCTCATCTGGCTCCTCTCAATGCGGAGGAGCAGCGGTTCTACTCCGAGTCTCTCCCGGATGACAGTGCTTCTCACCCTATCTCTAAGGGAGAGCCCAGCCACCCTGCGGAGAAAACTCATTTCGGCCGCTTGTACCCGCGATCTTGTCCTTTCGGTCACTACCCAAAGCTCATGACCATAAGTGAGGGTAGGAACGTAGATCGACCGGTAAATCGAGAGCTTTGCCTTTTGGCTCAGCTCTCTTTTCACCACGACAGACCGGTGCAGAGTCCGCATCACTGCAGACGCCGCACCAATCCGCCTGTCCATCTCGCGTTCCATCCTTCCATCACTCGTGAACAAGACCCCGAGGTACTTAAACTCCTCCACTTGAGGCAGGACCTCATCCCCGACCCGGAGATGGCACTCCACCCTTTCCCGGGCGAGAACCATGGACTCGGACTTGGAGGTGCTGATTCTCATCCCAGCCGCTTCACACTCAGCTGCGAACCGATCCAGTGAGAGTTGAAGGTCACTGCTCGATGAAGCCAACAGGACCACATCATCTGCAAAAAGCAGAGATCGAATCCTGCGGCCACCAAACTGAAACCCCTCAACGCCCTGGCTGCGCCTAGAAATTCTGTCCATGAAAGTAGTGAACAGAATCGGTGACAAAGGGCAGCCCTGGCGGAGTCCAACCCTCACTGGAAACGGGTCCGACTTATTGCCGGCAATGCGAACCAAACTCTGACACCGGTCATACAGGGAACGAACCGCCTGGATTAGGTGGTCCGATACCCCATATTCCCGGAGCACTCCCCACAGTATTCCCCGAGGAACACGGTCGAATGCCTTCTCCAAGTCCACAAAACACATGTAGACTGGTTGGGCAAACTCCCATGCACCCTCAAGGACCCTGCCGAGAGTATAGAGCTGGTCCACAGTTCCACGACCAGGACGAAAACCACACTGCTCCTCCTGAATCCGAGATTCGACTATCCGGCGGATCCTCCTCTCCAGAACCCCTGAATAGACCTTACCGGGAAGGCTGAGGAGTGTGATCCCACGATAGTTAGAACACACCCTCCGGTCCCCCTTCTTGAAAAGCGGGACCACCACCCCGGTCTGCCAGTCCAGGGGCACCGACCCCGACGTCCACGCAATGCTGCAGAGTCGTGTCAACCAAGACACGCCCACAGCATCCAGGGCCTTAAGGAACTCCGGGCGGATCTCATCCACCCCCGGGGCCTTGCCACCAAGGAGCTTTTTGACCACCTCGGTGACCTCAGCCCCAGAGATAGGCGAACCCGACTCAGAGTCCCCAGGCACTGCTTCCATGTTGGAAGGCGTGTCGGTGGGATTGAGGAGGTCTTCAAAGTATTCCCTCCACCGGTCCACAACATCTCGAGTCGAGTTCAGCAGCACACCGTCCCCACCATACACGGTGTTGACTGTGCACTGCTTCCCCCGCCGGAGACGGCGGATGGTGGTCCAGAATCTCTTTGAAGCCATCCGGAAGTCGTTTTCCATGGCCTCTCCGAACTCCTCCCATGTCCGGGTTTTTGCCTCAGCGACCGCCAGAGCTGCAGACCGCTTGGCCTTCCGGTACCTGTCAGCTGCCTCCAGAGTCCCATGGGCCAAGACGGCCTGATAGGACTCTTTCTTCAGCTTGACGGCATCCCTCACCACTGGTGTCCACCAACGGGTTCTGGGATTACCGCCACGACAGGCACCGACCACCTTACGGCCACAGCTCCGATCGGCCGCATTGACAATGGAGGCACGAAACATCGCCCACTCGGATTCAATGTCCGCTGCCTCCCTCGGAACATGGTCAAAGCTCTCCCGTAGGTGGGAGTTGAAACTCCTTCTGACAGGGGACTCTGCCAGGCGTTCCCAGCAGACCCTCACAATGCGTTTGGGTCTGCCAGGTCTGACCGGCATCCTCCCCCACCATCGGAACCAACTCACCACCAGGTGGTGATCAGTTGACAGCTCCGCCCCCCTCCCCTCACCTGAGTGTCCAAAACATGTGTTCGCAAGTCAGACGACACAACCACAAAGTCAATCATCGAACTGCGGCCCAGGGTGTCCGGGTGCCAAGTGCACATGTGCACACCCTTATGCTTGAACATGGTGTTTGTTACAGACAAACCGTGACGAGCACAGAAGTCCAATAACAAGACATTGCTCGGGTTAAGATCCTCTCCTTCATACATATAAGGCACTACACAGTCAGGAACCAGTATATCTTAAAGAGCTCCTGGAACCCTATCAACTCAGAAGAACACTGCGGTCACAGAATTTACAATTTCTTGTCACTCCTAGAATCTTTCGAAGTAGAATGGGAGGTAGAGCCTTTAGTTACCAGGTTCCTCTGTTATGGGACCATCTGCCCCACCAAAAGAATACAGTTAGAATTGACCCTTGAGATGCTGATATGTATTAGAGACATTTCTCTATGTTCCTTGGTCTAAGACTAAGACTAAGACTTCTGGCTTTATCTACCTCTTATTATTTTGATACCGCAACCCAATCGGTCGAGACAGACGGCCGCCTCACAGAGCCAGGGTTCTGTCCAAGGTTTCTCCCCAGAGGGAGTTTTTCCTTGCCTCTGTCGCCAAGTGCTTGCTCATTTGGGGATTTAGTCGCCTCTCTGTGACCTTCATGTGTAAAGTGTCGTGAGATGACTGCTGTTGTGATTTGGCGCTATACAAATACATTTAGGGTGAGGAGCTCGGCCATCCGGGAGGAGCTCAGAGTAGAGCCGCTGCTCCTTCACATCGAGAGGAGCCAGTTGAGGTGGCTCGGGCATCTACTCCGGATGCCTCCCGGGCGCCTCCCTGGTGAGGTGTTTCGGGCATGCCCAGTCGGGAGAAGGCCCCCGGGAAGACCTAGGACACGCTGGAGGGACTATGTCTCACAGCTGGCCTGGGAACGCCTTGGTGTCCTCCCGATGGAGCTGGAAGAGGTCGCTGGGGACCGGGAAGTCTGGACTTCCCTACTGAAGCTGCTGCCCCCGCGACCCGGACCCGGATAAGCGGTGGAAAATGGATGGATGGATGGATGGACAAATACATTTGAATTTAAACGAGCGGTGACACATTTGGACCTTTTTACGTGTGACACCGAAACAACAACCTTAACCCTTTGATACACTTCTCAGTCACAAAAAAATCGGTCTCCGTGGTAACCAACTAAAGTTTCACATCACGCCAGTGGTGTCTAAACGTTTTCCCATGTAGTGAAAAATGCGACCTTGATATTTTGTAAAGCAACACAAACACAAATGCTATGAAGTTATAGTTATACAGAAGTTATTTATTTCAAGAACATTCAGCAAAGTCCAAATCGACACACTCTTTGCTCTTTATTTTTCCTCTTTTTTTCTACTATTTCAAGATTATTTTTAGTTTTTTTGGTACTATTTTGGCTTTATTCCCATAATATACCTTATAACCTCCCCCAACTTCATTATTTTTTAAATTAGAAAACAACTTTAGTTTTGTCTCTCATATTATGACTTTTTGAAAATTTTGCCCCAATTCAATTTTCCAAAAGTGACCACTTTGTTTGTTGTTTTTTCAGATTGTAGAACTTTTTGATATTTGTTTATTTGTAGTAGTTTTACATTCATGCTTTATGTTAACATTTAATTTTATGCAAGAAAAATTACACAATTTTCAACATTATTCTAGTTAAGTTATAACGTTTTTATTAGATTAGAAGTTTAGAAGTTTTTTCTTAATATATTTCATTTTTGCATTATTGTAATTGTTCTTTTTATAGTTTTCATTTAAATTATATATGTTAGAATGTGGGCCGCACGTTGGATGAGTGGTTAGCATGTTGGCCTCACAGTCAGGAGGTTCAGGGTTTGAATCTCCGTTGGGCATCTCTGTGAGTTTGCTTGTTCTCTGCCTTGCGGTTGACTGCCGACCAGTCCAGGGTGTACCCCGCCTCTCGCCCAAAGTCAGCTGGGATAGGCTCCAGCATACCCGCGTCCCTAATGAGGATAAGCGGCATAGAAAATGGATGGATGAATGTTAGAATGTGCTACATGCTAATAAAAAAACAACCCTGGGTCACAAATGGGCCCCCAGGCCGCACTTTGGATGTGGGATATGTCCAGTATTGACGTCACGAGACATCAGTCACTTGAAGGTCACACAGAAGTCAAGAAACAAGAATATGCTTTGCTTTTCATCTCCTCAAGTCCTTACATGGTCCATCCACGTGGTCCATCCATATGATAGCTAAACAGATAGATACACTTTATTCATCTCTAAGATAAATAATATGTGGTCCATCCATATGGTCTCTGATGTGGCAAGATTTCTGATTGATACCTGTGTACTGTACTACTGCTGTACTACCTGAAAATGTACAGTACGTGTGCTACTTGTGTTGTTGTTGTTAATTAGCAGGTCTTGGCTTGCGACCTTTGCGGTGAATTTCATCACAGAGGTGAATCCTGGTCGATAGCCTGGAAACGTTAGCCGTGGCATCACATGGCGTAATGCAGTATTATGTTTCTTTGTCTTATGTGTGTATATGTGTGTATATGCGTGTGTGTGTGTGAGAGTGGGCAGTACAAAAGCCGATGAGAGCGAGAGTGGTGAGAGTTTGATGCTGGAGCAGACAAATTCTTTATTTATATTAAACTGAAAGGCAATTGGCTGGCAACCAGTCCAGGGTGTACCCCGCCTCCCGCCCGAAGTCAGATGGAAGTAGTATCTTTAGAAGTAGTAGAGCAAAAAAAGAAATAAAAAGAAGATGATATAGATAAGAAGGGAGTAGAGATGTTTGAAGGAGGAAGTGAGTATGCAGGATGATGAAGGATGAAGATGAAGAAGACGAATGGAGACATTGGATACGTCCTGGTGGACCTCCAGCATGGTGCACACTAAGCACATCTCCCCCTCCTCCTTCTCCTTTTCAGACGGCTCATCGAACGACCCCCCACAGCCCCCACCCAGACAGGACGTGGCAACCGCATGATGGAGATCCGTTCTGTTATGGGATCCAAAGACAGATAAAACTGATGAAATAGTCCACTTTGCGCTGAGTAGGCGTGTCCTTTGTGTGTCCACAAAAAATCCACACTCTTCACATGTCTAGCTCCGCCCTTTAAATGTACCTAAAAAGGTAGCCACACCGCAACACAAAGTCACTTTGCATTCCATCCCTATCATTTATTATCATAACTGTTATTATTTACTATTATTATTATTACTCCTCACTCAGCCACCACCTTATTGTGGTGGAGGAGTTTGCGTGCCCCCAATTGTCGGGGGTTGTCATGCCCCTGGTAGGGTCACCCATGACAAACAGGATCTAGGGGGGGGACCAGACAAAGAGTGGCTCACAAGACTCCAGTAAAGATGAAAAGAAATGGAGTTTGTTTTTCCTCGCCCGGACGCGGGTCACCGGGGCCAGACCTGGAGGCGGGGCACGATGGCGAGCGCCCGGTGGCTGGGCCCGCACCCATGGCGCCCGGCCGGGCACAGCCCAAAGAGATAACATGGGTCCGCCTTCCCATGACCTCACCACTCGTGGGAGGGGCCAAAGGGGTTGGGTGCAGTGCAAGCTGGGTGGCGGACGAAGGCGTGAGCCTTTGCGGTCTGATCCTCGACTACACGAGCTAGCTTTGGGTACGTGGAATGTCAACTCTCTGGTGGGGAAGGAGCCTGAACTGGTGTGTGAGGTGGAGAAGTTCTGGCTAGATATAGTCGCACTCACCACAGCATTTACTGGAAAGTGCTCCCTCAGGGGATTTCCTTGTTCTCCTGGGGGACTTCAACGCTCATGTCGGCTGCGACAGTGAGACCTGGAGAGGCGTGATTGGGAGGACCTTTCTACATGTATTTAGTTTCGGTGCGTTCTTCTCTTGCCCCCCTGATCTTAACGCAAGCGGTGTTTTGGTATTGGACTTCTGCGCCCGTCACAGATTGTCCATAACGAACACCATGTTCAGGCATAAGGGTGTCCACATGTGGACCAGGCACCAGGACACCCTGGGCCGCAGGTCAATCATGGACTTTGTGGTCGTGTCATCGGACTTGCGGCCACATGTTTTGGACACTCGGGTAAAAAGAGGGGCGGAGCTGACGTTGGAGGGAGTATGTTTCTCAGATGGCCTGGGAACGCCTCGGGATCTGCCGGGAAGAGCTGGACGAAGTGGCCGGGGAGAGGGACGTCTGGGCTTTCCTGCTTAGGTTGCTGCCCCCGACATCCGACCTCGGATAAGCGGAAGAAAATGGATGGATGTTTGGATATTATATTATTACTATTATTATTACTATTACTATTAATACTACTACTACTGGTAGTCTAATTATTGTTGTCATTTTATCTGTAGTATTTTTACCTATTATTATGGTTAAGTATTATCATTGCCTGATTGGAATAACTACAGTGCGGACATGATAGTTAGCTTTCCAAACAGAAAGTGTTGCTGGTAAGGCGGCTTTGGAGACAAGTGATGAGGTAAAGTAAAAGTGGAGATAAAAGTGGTCTGTGCTCCCTGGGGAGACCCTGAGTGGGGGCGGGGGGGTCAGAGCGCCGTCCTCCATTGATGTTTGCAGCATCAAGTCACTGCAGGCTAGCTCCGCCCACCCTCGCCAGGAGACACTTCAAGAGGAATTGTCAATTAGAAATCCAATTTTAGCTTCTTTTTTGCACTCTTTGTTTGCATCGTCCTCCTTTTCCCTCGCCTCCCTGGGGGTCTTCCCACTCGCTGACCCCCCCCCTCCACACACACACACACACACACACACACACCAAAAACGCCAACCGTGGGGTTCAAAATCAGAACAACCCAAGTAAACATTACTGCTAAATGCTAATATACACGTCATTGTACATCATATTGTACATAATGTACTCCTAATTCCACGTTTAATACAGGCTGATATTACACACTCTACCCATGAGTCAACTGGTTGCCGTGCTCGGGAAACAACGAACCTCACTCAGGGAGCAGATGTCGGTACTAATTCAGAGGTCAGGGAAGCCTTTGCAGTCCTTCGGGAAGCGCTGAATGGATTTCAGGAAGCACCTTACAAACACCGAAAAGAACGTGGAACAACTAGAGATACAAAACAGGTGGCTACGGGACCGCCTGGAAGACCTTGAGAACCGGTGCCGGAGGAATAACCTTCGCATGATTAACATCCCGGAGCGGAGTGAAAAGGGCCGGGATCCGGCCGAGTTTATATCGGAACTGCTAGTGAAGGGCCTCGGCCCGGAGTGGCCTCCGAAACCTCCGGAGCTCGAGAGAGCGCATCGTTCTCTCGCACCCAAGCCGCGCCCAAGTGGAAAACCCAGGCCTTTTGTGGTATGTTTCCACAGTTTCCTGGAGAAGGAGAAGGTGCTTTGATGGTCAAGTATGATGTGGCGGCCCTACGGGTGTACCCGGACGTCAGAGCTGCAACCGCCAAAAAGCGGTTGATTATTTTATTTTTTAATTTAATTTTTCCTAATACATACTTTCACCTTGAATGCTATGTGATGTTCGGCCGTCGACCTCTGCGGACATTATTTTCTCTCGCTGTGTCCTTCCCTTGAGACAGTGGCGACTCAACTCCTCTTTGTAGCCCAAGCTCCCTTTAATGCATTTTTACACACGCAGATTACCATATTTTTTTGATTTTAATGATTCACCTGAGATTTCCCGATGCACTTAATGGGAAACCTGCAAAGCGTTTATGCGAGGTCAAATTATATCCTATATTTCTGCCGCTAAGAAAGCAGAAAGGACCGAATCCGAGGCACTCCGTAAACAGCTGGCTACAGTTGACCAACAATACGCATCAACACCCACCCCCGTGCTTTACAAACATCGTCCCCAATTACGGTCCAAATTTGATCTACTAACCACAAATGTAACGCAGAAACAACTATTTCAGGCCAAACGACGTTATTTCGAGACCGGAGATAGGAAGGAAGACTTTTAGCTCATCAAGAGCCGTGCAACAACACAATCCAGACTGATCCCTAGGATTCAGTCTCCTTCGGGTGAGGTTACATCCGATCCCTCAGAAATGAATAATATATTCTGCTCCTTCTATAGTGACCTCTATTCCTCTCAATGAGGAATATCCAAAGAACCCTTTGGATAAGACAGCTTTTCCTACCATAAAATAAGGGCCGTGTGGGGCGACCGGGTAACCCAATTTTCTTTACGGTGGTGCAGGAGGCGATTCGGTCCCTGCAGAATGGTAAAACACCAGATCTGGATGGGTTCACTGTAGAGTTCTTCAAACTATTCTCCGACATTGCCCTCCAAAATATGTATAATGAATCTTTTGCAGAAGGCCATCTAGCCCCCACTATGTCAGAGGTCTCCATTTCCCTCCTTCTCAAGACCGGGAAGGATCCGCTTCAGTGTGGCAGCTACCGGCCGATTTCATTTTTGAATGTTGATCTAAAAATTCTTTCAAAAATTCTACCCCAACGATTACAACTGACATACCGAGTATAATATCACCTGATCAAACAGGATTCCTGTTCTTAAGGCGCTTATTTCATAATACGAGGAGGCTACTAAACATTTGTTCGCCTAGACTGGATCCACCCGAGGTGATTATCTCTCTTGACTCAGAAAAGGCCTTTGATAGAGTGGAATGGCGCTACCTTTTTTTTGTTTTAGAGAAATTTGGCTTTAACTCTGCATTTATATGTTGGATTAAAAAAAGGGCTACACTGTTCCTCCTCCTCCGTTCACACAAATGGACTTCAGTCTGTCCCGTTTCCCCTTTTCCGTGGAACCAGACAGGGTTGCCCTTTGTCCCCACTTTTATTTGCCATAGCAATTGAGCCTTCGGTCATTTGGTTGCGTCAGGAGGGTGGGTTTGAGGGTATCACCAGAGCTGGAAGGGCTCATAAACTGTTTCTGTACGCTGATGACCTTCCTAATCCTCGCATTAGAAGGACAGTGCTACAACTCCCCAAAGCTTTAGGCGGCCTGGCATTGCCCAAGATTTTACACTACTATTGGTCTTGTAATATTCATAAACTCTTGTACTGGATTAATAACACAGCAGGTGAATTATGTCCCTGGAAATGGAGCTTGCGTCTTCTAAATTCTCTCTTCACTCCGTGGTCTGTTGTCAACTTCCTCCGACCTTCCCCACTCCTATCTCTAATCCTGGGGTAGCAAATACAATTCAAATTTGGGCTCAAACAAGGAAGACCCTGGGCCTTCACAGGGCCTCTGACCTCCCTCCTATTATTAATACTCCTATTATTAATACTCCTATTATTAATAATCACCTGTTTCTGCCATCGCGCTTAGACTCAACCTTTCAGGCATGGTTCAACAAGGGCATAAAAAACCTCAAGGATCTTTACAATCACGATACCTTTATGTCTTTCTCTGAGTTCTCGGATAAATTCAATCTGCCCAATTCTCATTTATTCCGCTTTCTTCAAGCAAGAAACTTTATACGGACCTAAAATCCCCAAACTTCCTATTCGGCCTCCAGGAACTTTGATGGACTCGTTGTTGGTCCTAGATCCTGAGCAAAAGTGACCAGTGTCTACCATTTATGGTTTACTCAACATAACCACTGATAGATCACAATCTACCCTTAAGGAGTCCTGGGAGTGTGAACTAGAACCATCTTACCTGATGATTATTGGCAGTCTAGTTAGTTCACTCCTCGTCCATTTGTGCTAGACCAGGCCTACTGCAGTGCAAGGTGGTGCACAAATCTCACTTCACCAGTTTAAAACTGTCTCGGATCAACCCTAATTGATCTCATGCGTGCAAAAGATGCAAACCATCTCTGGCCAACCATTCCCACATGTTCTGGTTCTGTCCCAAACTTACCACATTCTGGTCAGAAATGTTCAATACCCTTAAAATGGGAAAGTATGTTGTTATGATGTTTTGATTCCCCTCTTGCGTGACTAGAGGGTGGGAAGGAAAGATCATGCAGCTTGTTTATAACCTTGCTTTGTATTCACAATCAGCTTACGCAGGCAACTATATTAAACAAACTCAGTGTATGGACTGGCGCCTTTCTTGTTAACCATGGGAAGCAACTCTGTGTGTTGAGGTCTGAGGCATGGACCGGCCACCTCCGCCTCACATTCTCACGGACAGACCTGTGTAAAGGAGGGGGGGAGCCCACTCCCTGTTAGAGTCTGCTGGGGGTCGTGTACAGACGCCCAGCTGGTTGGTGCACTCTCTGCCGGGGTTGTAGGCTCTCCAACCCAGCGCATCACGGTAAGAGCTGATACAGTGATGCTGTTTCGTGCATAATCAACCTTTGCTTGTTTGTAACGCAGTGTAAGGGGTAGAATAAAGCTGCTGTATTTTACACTTACCTGTGTGTCTGAGTCTTTCTCAGTAAAGCCGATCACCCACGATCCTGAACTAACAAATAAAAATGTTTCAACACACCCTTAATAAAGCATATTGCACCGATATCTCCCCTGAACAGTTTTTGGCTTTGTTTGGCGCCCCCTTGCAACTAATTGCATCTAAAATCATGCAGATGGTTTTAGCCTTTGTCACCTTGTTGGCCAGACGTTCAAATCCTTTTTAATTGGAAGGCCGCTCAGCCTCCTTCACACGGCATGTGGATGAGGGAGGTGTTACTTTCTATCGAGCTCGAAAAGCTTAGATGTTCCTTCAATGGGTCCGCAGTGACATTTGAGAAGATGTGGAGACCTCTCTTAAACCATATTGATTCATTGACCTCTCTACCTGGCTGTGATGACTGAGCCTCCCATTTACTTTACTTATGTATTAATAAATATATACCTATTTATTATTATTATTCATTTATGTATTTTACTTTTAGCAATTATATTATGTCCTTTTTTTGTGATATTTGTTTGATTCGGGTTGTATCCGTGTGTATGTCGGGTGTTCAGTCGGGTTGTTAAGTGAGCAGGGGGAAAAAAACTCAACAGTAGAAGTAGCTTGGTCTGTGTTGTTGTATGGCTGTATGTGACATATCTTCCAATAAACACAGTTGATTTAAAAAAAAGAAAGCCCAAACTTCTTTCTCCCCGGCCACTTTGTCCAGCTTCTCCCGGCGGATCCCGAGGCGTTCCCAGGCCAGCCGAGAGATATAGTCTCTCCAACGTGTCCTGAGTCTACCCCGCAGCCCCGGTCGTGGAGTCCAACACCCACTGGAAACTCCTTCTGACAGGGGATTCTGCCAGACGTTCCCAGCAGACCCTCAAAATGCGTTTGGGTCTGCCAGGTCTGACATCCTCCCCCAGCATCGGAACCAACTCACCACCAGGTGGTGATTGGTTGACAGCTTTGCCCCTCTCTTCACCCGATTTTTATTTTTAAATGCAATGCAGCCCCCTTGGTGGAGAGAGTTTGGGCCCCCTAGCAGGCTAGAGAAGACGTTTCTCCATCATCCACCTACCTTCTCTTCACCTGACAGCAAGTTTTCACAGTGGATGGTGGACATTTAATGCTTTAATATTACATATTCATCACTTATCGCCAGTTTAGGCTGAATGAGATCTTTTCAGTGGAAAAATTGTCTGTTTTTGGAGAACAAATTCAAATACAGTAATCTCTCTCCATGCCTACCAAATTTGCAGCACCACTCCAAAAAAATTAATAAATCACAGTTTTATGGTTGATTAAAGCCTATTACTAGTAAAAAAAAAACAAAAAAAACAATTCAGCAAATTTTTGTCACAATTCTGAGGAGCTGGAGAATGGGATGACACTCGGGATGCAGAGACAGAGGCATGGTGTGCAAAATAAAAAGACATTTAATAAACAAAAACAGGTGCAGAGATACTCACAGTAGTTCAGGATACAGCAACAAAAAAGAAACAGAGGGGAAAACACTCTGTGAAGGTGCACGACCATGACAAAGGTAAAGAACCAGCACTGTTCCTGTGACAGCACTGGGTTTATAAATCCTACTAATTGGGATTAGCCCCAGCTGTGCCCAATACCACTGGGGTGAAGCAGCTGCATCTTACCACCAGCCGAAAATGCAGCCTTCCAAAATAAGAGTGCAGTACAGGAAGTGTCACAAGTGCCACAATTTTTAAGAATGGCAAAACAAGTAAATACAAATATAAGGAAGTACTGTACTATTAGAGCCCTCTAGACATGACATAACACCTCTATAGTTAGCTTTACACTTCCATTACCCAATAGAGTAGACATAACAAGAGAAAATAAGACATTTAATACATGCATCCGTCTTTTATACCGCTTGTCCCGGTCTCGGGGGTATGCTGGAGCCTATCCCAGAAGGATAGGGCGAGAGGCGGGGTACACACTTGAGTGGTCGCCAGCCAATGGCAAGGCACATATAGACAAACCTTTATACCTAAGGACAAATTAGAGTCTCCAATTAAGATGACTTGCATGTTTTGGGAATTTTGGTGTTCTTCACAATTTCCATGAAGGATCCATCAATATCCAGCGGAGAATGGTCTCTCTCTGTGCTCTCCTATAGTCAAAAACCATAAAACCATCTCTTTAGTGTTGTTCACATTCAGAGATAGGTTGTTGGCTTTACACCAGGTAGTTAGATGTTTCATCTCCTCTCGGTATGCTGACTCGTTGTTCTTGCTGTTGAGACCCACCGCGATCGTGTCGTAGGCGAATTTGATGTTGTGATTTGTGCTGTGTGTTGCTGCACAGTCATGAGTCAGCAGAGTGAACAGCAGTGGGCTAAGCACACAGCCCAGAGGGGCATCAAGTGCTCACTGTGGTGGTACTAGAGATGCTTTACCCGATCCCGACTGACTCATGTCTCCCAGTCAGGAAATCCAGGATCCAATTACAAAGAGAGGTGTTCTGACCCATTAGGCTTAACTTCTCGATCAGGCGCTGAGGAATGACTGTGTCGAATGCTCAACTGAAGTCTATGAATAGCATTCGTACGTATGTGTCCCATGTGGGTAAGAACCAGGTGGGGAGTGGTGAGGATGGCATCGGCCGTGGAACGGTTAGGACAATACGCAAAATGCAGTCAGTCCAAAAAGGGTGGAAGGTGGGATTTGATGTGCCTCATGACAAGCCTCTCAAAGCACTTCATAGTGATGAGTGTGATTGCACCGGAACTGGAACTGAAGACTTCTCAGGTACTGGAAGGATGGTCATTGTCTTGAAGCATGTAGGAACAATGGCTGCTCAGGGAGATGTTTGAAGATGTCATTGACAACATCAGCTAGCTGTTCTGCACATTCCGTGGGTTGACTCTGCGTAGGGTCTCCCTCACTTCAATTGTGGTTAGACACATCACCTGGTTTTGGGCAGGAGGGGCGAACTTCCTTGCCACCACATTGTTCTGTGCTTCAAATCGAGCATAGAAGTCATTTAGCACACCTGGGCGAGAGGCACCGCTATCACAAGCTTGTGATGATGTCTTGTAGTTTCTGATCGCCTGGATGCACTGCCACGCCGAGGGTCCCTGCTGTCCTGAAAGTGACCGTGGATTTTCTTGGCATGTGCGTGTTTCGCCTGATAGCTCTGGGGCAACTTGGCCATTGCTGTTCTTAAGGCCGCCTTGTCCTTTGCTCTGAAGGCGGAGTCTCTCGTTTTTAGCAGCGCATACACCTTTGCAGTCATCTACAGTTTCTGGTTGGAGCGTGTAGTGATGGACTCGGAGATGGTCACGTCATCAATGCACTTTCCGATGTGGTTGGTCGCTGAAGATGTGTACTCCTCCAAGTTATCTGCATCACCGTTGGTCACCGTTGGCCTCCCAGTCAGTGCACTCAAAACAGTCCTTGAGAGCAGACAGGGTCCCTTTTGGACAGGTTTTTCAACCAGTTTCTGAACCGGTTTTGAGCGTCTGATGAGCAGTCTGTATGCCGGAATTAGCGCTAACAACGTTAAGAGCACCGTTTTTTGGATCTGGAGAGGCCTTGGCGAGGTACTGCCGCGCCGCCTATAGGGATGCTATTTGATGTCTAGACGGCTGTAATCATTTTAAAAAGTGTATTTAGAAGGTGGTAAACAGGTTAGGGTGAGGAGCTCGGCCATCCGGGAGGAGCTCAGAGTAGAGCCGCTGCTCCTTCACGTCGAGAGGAGCCAGTTGAGGTGGCTCGGGCATCTAGTCCGGATGCCTCCCGGGCGCCTCCCTGGTGAGGTGTTTCGGGATTGCCCGGTCGGGAGAAGGCCCCCGGGAAGACCTAGGACACGCTGGAGGGACTATGTCTCACAGCTGGCCTGGGAACGCCTTGGTGTCCTCCCGAGACAGTCTGGACTTCCCTACTGAAGCTGTTGCCCCCGCAACCCGGACCCGGATAAGCGGAGGAAAATGGATGGATGGATGGATGGATGGATAACAGGTTTTCTACGTTCTATCTATGAAAATATTCAATGTAAAAATAAGGAATCTTACGTGGTGGAAATTCATGTATCATGGCGGGCGGGTCTGGAACCGCCTTAAATACCCGCCACAAATGATGGATTACTGTATTCATTTGACAAATACATGTAAGTATGTAGTTCAGATGCAAATACAGATGAGTTTTGTTTGTCCTAAAAAGTAAGTAAGAATGGAATGTAAACGTGTAGACTTCCTGCGGTGCCAGGCAAACTCGATCCGGCGGCGTGTTGTGTTTTTGTTTTGTTTTTTTGTTCTCTGGCAAACGGCGGGGGGTCCATTAGCCGTGCTAAGTGCTGCTTTCCTCCTCGTGAAAGATGAGCGATTGAAGCGTTTTAAGTGGACGTCTGGCACCGCCTCTGGTGGTCACGTCAGCAAGAAAACCAGAACTGCCTCCCGCACCCCCATCCTAGTGTGTGACGATGATGATGATGATGAAGGAGTGATGGGTTGTGGAAGTGATTTGTTGCTGAAAGAGTCGGAGGAAAGCAACAAAATAAAAAGAGTATGCTTTTGTGCCTACATGACTAAGGCAAGATGGCATGTATAGACGTTGTTAGCATCTTTACTTGTGTTGCTGTACTAAGTATCAAAGTTGCATCCTTTCATTTCTCACTGTGTGCATTTCATTTCCGCCTACGTTTACCTCCAATGAAAAGGCGATTGTTGCCAAAGACAGCATGTGGCAGCGAGAACAACACCTCGGTGTTTTGCTACGAATTATTTAATCAATTCAATAATGTTTCTCACCTTCTTTAGCAACATTTTGGGGTTATTTTTCCGCCACAATCAAAGGAAAAGCAACAACGCAAGGTGGGAAACACGAGAAATAACTGATGGCCAAACAGGAAGGTGTTGATCCCGCTGCCATGTGGTGACTTTGTCAGTGTAAAACAATATAAACATGTCTTGTGTTAACATTTTTGGCTTTTGGTGAGAGTCGGACCTTCGGGAAGGGATCGCGATGCTAACCTGAGGTTGCACTCATGCACATGGCAGAGCGTGTGTCGTGGGCGGGGCTTAGTAAATCAACCATGAGCACAGAGTCAAGTGGGTTTGGGAGATTTTTGGACATTTTTAATGCTCTGTACAATAAATGTGACATTTCCACAAGCTAAGATGACAAAAAGGTGAAGCAAACCAAAGCGACGGGCGCCATCTTCATCTCTTCTTCAAGATGTTTTTGAAGCATCCACACCGTCCACAAGCATGCATTTCCTTATCATCAACGTCAGCATCGTCACTGTCAGCTCACGTACAGCAACATCTATAATGATTATTATTATTAATTAGGGCTGTCCAATGATTAAAGCATTTGATCAAATTGACAAATAACCGTTTGCCACTGCGTGTGAAATATGTCCATTTCTGCCGCACTTTATGAAGCGAACGATAAATAACAAAACGCAATTTGTATGCATCGACAGCTCCAAATGAAGTGAAAGTTTACGATAGTCTCTTCAATAGCAGCAGAATGACGCTGCCACCGCGTTGACACGGGTTGCGTTCAAAGACGCCGCCATACAAGACGAATTCTGGGTGTCGACGTACTGTCTGGGATTTCCAAGCATACTTAAATGCAACAAATCCACCGACCTTGATGTGTTCATGTCGGAATAAAGTTACTAAAGTTATCACTTCAAAGTAAATGTGGTAATCATCTGGAAAGGACACTTCCTCATTGTCCGGAGAGATGCACTCACGGACACTTCGAAAACCACGAGGCCTGTAATAACGCAATTCAAGTGTAATTCTGCTTCCATTACAGAGACCAGAGTTAGGCAAATATACTTTTTCAGGCAAGCGTGCATCTTTTAGCTTGATTTGAAGTTAATACATACAAATGCATCCCAGTCTGTCCTTTCTTTCCCTCATCGTGTCTCTCTTTCTCTGTAAAATGCAGACAAAATGCCAAATGTTGATTATTCCTAACTGGCTTTGGTTGGCTGACAATTTAGAATCATTTGACAACCCTAATTGCTATTCATCGGACAAACAAACCTTCGTTCATTTCGACTCGGAAGAGCAGCAAACGAAAAGGTGAAAATGTAGAAAAATAAGGTCAAATTTAGGCATAAACAATCTGCTTATATCGAACCACAACAGGAGCGTTACATCGATATCTTTCTGGGTTTGGGATGCAAGAATGACTTGTTATCGTATGCACAAGAGAAATATGAAACATGACTGTCAAATTAAGAGCTGCAAAAGAATATTCAATATTTTTCCCCCCGGTACAAACATTGTGTTTACGTTGGCTAACTCGCTAGCCTAACTAGGCTCCACCCCCCCTAACGGCAGCAAGCCAATAGCTGTTGAGCACTGAGCGGCTAACGAAAGCACGGCTAGGATGCAGGAGTCCACCCAGTGTTGGCTACCCGCCTGAACTGGAAGAAAGAAAAGTGAGCGAAGACAACAAAGGAGCGAAACTTTAGTGATAGCCAACAATCAGCGGACAGCTAACACCCCAACATTCATAAGATTAGCAAAAGTTGTTGTTTCATGGCTAAGCTAATGAGCGAGATCATTTACACACACGGAGCAGGCTGACAAAAAAAAAAGTTCTATCAAAAGTGAAAAACAAAAAACCAAGTAAACAAAGGAGTGGAGCTTTTGTGTCCTTCATCTTAAAAACATGAGACACAGCTTCAAGTATGTACACTTCCTCTAACACTGCCCTCTGCTGGCCCAAGCAGGCACGGCAAAAAGGCGCGTCTGTGCTTTTTGCAAACGGCGATGAAGGTGGGCGTGTCGAACTATCACGGAACCCCCCCCACCCCCTGCAAAAAAAATAGAGTCATGAGCTTTCTTTAACGTGTACGCAAACGACGGCGATCTTTAGCGTCGACACAAAAAATGTTTTTTTTCACGTGGACCTTGAGCCGCCCGTCTCGCTTTTCTCGTTTTACGCAAAAAGACCGCACAGCCGACATCAACGGTAAATCACACTGAAAGAAAAAGCAAGAAAAGAGCTCCACGGAGGAAGTGGTAGAGGACGAGGAGGAAGGACACGACGACAACTTGCTTCCACGAACACTTCAGTGAGTCCACGAGCTGCAGTAGCACAGCCACGCCACTAGGGGCAGCAGAGGCGTAAGAGCGGCGGCCCGTCTGGAGGCGGCCGAGTTCCTCACAATGGCGTTGGACATGCTCGGACCGTCGACCTGAGGGTCCTGGAAGGGACGAGTGAGACAACATCTGCTTTGGTAACTTAGCAACCACTCATTCCCAACCCAAAGACAAGGCTAGCACCCGGGCTATCACGTACACGGGCAGGTAGGCTAGCATTTATGCTAGCATATATGATAGCATATAGGCTAACGGTATACTAGCATGTAGACTAGCAGGTAGGCTAGCATGTAGGCTAGCACAACTCACAGGCTAGCAGGTAAGCTAGCAAGTAGGATACGAGTAACAGGTAGCAGGTAGTCTTGCACGTAGACTAACAAGTAGACTAGCATGTAGGCTAGCACGACTCACAGATAGGTTAGTGGGTAGACTTGCAAATAGGCTAGGAGGTCGGTTAGCACCTAGGCCAGCAGGTAGGCTAGCAGGTAGACTAACAGGTAGGCTAACATGTAGGCTATCACATACACTAACAGGTAGACTAGGACGTAGACTAGCAGGTAGGGTAGCATGTAGGCTACCAGGTAGGCCAGCACGTAGGCTAGCACATAGACCAAAGGTATGCTAGCATGTAGGCTAGAAGGTAGGCTAGAATGTAGGCTAGCATGACTCAGTGGTGGGATAGCAGGCACGACTAACAGGTAGCAGGTAGGCTTGCACGTAGGCTAGCAGGTAGATTAGGCAATGCTAGCAGGAAGGCTAGCATGTAAACTAACAGGTAGGTTAGCAGGTAGGCTTGCACCTAGGCTAGCATGTCGACTAACAAGTATTCAAGCGCGTAGGCTAGCATGAATACTGGCAGGTAGACAAACATGTAGGCTAGCAGGCACGCTAGCAGGTATGAAAGCATGTGAATACAGAGTAAATCTACCAGACAACAGCAGTTTTATTCAATCAGCAGTGCTAACAACACATAAATGTATTCATCTGCCTTGACACGCCGCAACTAACTCAAAGGTTGTTTTTATTCTAACAAAATGCCAGCGTGTGTGTGCGTGTGTGTGTGCGTGTGTGTGCGTGTGCATGCAGAGGTCTAGCTAATGAAGCTGTGAGCTAACTGCTAGGTCAGTGCATGAAATGTCATAGCAGCGTATTATTATTGTACAATGACATTTCCAGTGAACTTTAAAAGCCTCACAAGCCGGCGTCACGTTCCCGCCTCAAAGGACGTCCAAAGCAGGCGAGCCGGATCGCCGGCCGAGGAGGCGGCAGGCTTTGCATGGAGGTCACGTGACACCTTGAGATGATTTCATGACTTGGCTTAAAGTTAAAAGTTTCTTTTTGAAGAAAAGAATTTGACTGTGACTGTGTGTTTGAACTCACCACACAGAAGATGCTGTCAGACGACGAGTTGGACTTTAATTTCTGAGCCTGTAGAGGGAAAGAAAAGACAACAAGATGATAGTGGAAAAAATGTCAACACATATTTTTCATTTTTCATGAAAGTTCTCTTGGAGATCTATCTATCTAGCTACCCAATGATGTTACTGAAGTCTGATGGAAAGTCCTTGGCCTTTTTTACTCGTGTACACAGTTTTTATGACGTGCAGTATGTCGTTTTCATTGAGTAGTTAGGTCATTCCATTCCATTTTCTTCTGCTTATCTGGGTCCGGGTTGCGGTGGCAGCAGTTTCAGTAAGGAAGTCCAGACCTCCAAGGCGTTCCCAGGCCAGCTGTGAGACATAGTCCCTCCAGCGTGTCCGAGGTCTTCCCTGGGGTCTTCTCCTAGCTGGGCATGCCAGAAACACCTCACCAGGTAGTTGCCAGACCGTTAGGTTCGACTAACGGTCGTACCCTCCTCTCAGCGCCCTGGAATAGACTTTCCCGTGGAGGCTGAGGAGTGTGATCCCCTTATAGTTGAAACACACCCTCCTGTCATCTTTTTTAAAAATGGGGACCACCACCCCGGTCTGTAAGTCCAGACGTACTGTTCCTGACTTCCATGCTATGTTGAAGAGGCATGTCAACCAAGACAGTCCTTCAACATCCAGAGCCTTGAGGAATTTAAGGTGAAATTCGTCCACCCCCGCAGCCTTGTCATTGTGGAGTGTTTTAACTACCCCAGATAGCTTAGCCACGGTGATAGAACTGTCCACATACGTGTCCTCAGACTCTACGGAAGATATGTCAGTGGGATTGAGAAGGGCCTCAAAGTACTCCTTCCACCGACTGACTATATTCCCAGTCGAGGTCAGCAAAACCCCATCGCCATCCACTGTTAACAGTGTGAATCTGGGGCCTGCTTCCCCTTTCTGAGGTGTCGGAGGGTTTGCCAGAACCTCTTCAAGGTGACCAAAAGTCATGCTCCATAGCCTCACCAAACTCCTCCCACACCCAGGTTTTTGCCTCAACCACCGCCGAAGCTGCGTACCGCTTGGCCTGCCGGTTCCTGTCAGCTGCTTCGGAAGTCCTGCAAGCCATCTATGCTTGATAGAACTCCTTCTTCAGCTTGACGGTAGCCCTAACCCCTGATGTCCACCATTGGGTTGGGTTTTGCCGCCACGGCTGGCACCGACCACCTTGCGGCTGCAACTACAACTGGCTGCTTTAGCAATGGAGGCATGGAATACAGCCTATTCGGACTCAATATCCAGGTCCTCCCCCGGGATGCAGGCAAAGCTCTGCCGGAAATGAGAGTTGAAGAATCGACGAACGGGAGACTCAGCCAGACGTTCACCCTCGACTCACCCTCACTACGCGGGTCTACCAGGTCTGTCCGGCATCCTCCCGCCCATGTATCCAGAACATGCGGACGCAGGTCTGATGATACAACCACAAAGTTGATTATAACCTGCGACCTAGGATATCCTGGTGCCAAGTGCACTTATGGACATCCTTATGTTTGAACATGGTGTTCGTTATGGACAAACTGTGGTTCGCAGAGAAGTCCAGCAACAACACACCACACGGGTTCAGACCAGGGAGGTCGTTCCTCCCAACCACGCCCCTCCAAGTCACACAGTCATTGCCCACATGGGCGTTGAAGTCTGCCAGTAGAACTATGGCGTCACCAGCTGGGGTGCTCTCCAGAACCTCTCTGATAAACTGCAGCTGGGTACTTTGAACTGCTGTTCGGCGCGTACGCACAAACAACAGTCAGGACCCTTTTCCCGGCCCAAAGGCGTATGGCCCAAAAGGCCCTCGGTCACCAGGGATGACTCCAACACAGAGGCACCAAGCTGGGGGGCCTATTAAAAAGCCCACACCAGGTCACCGTCTCTCCTTTGCAGCAACTCCAGAGTAGAACAAGGTCCAGCCCAAACTGTGGGTCGAGGTGAGTCCGACTATATCTAGTCGGAATGTCTCAACCTCTTTCACGAGCTCGTAACGTAAGTAACGTTCCATGTCCCAAGAACCAGATTTGACCGCCAAAGACCAGGTTGCCCGGACACCCGCCCTCGACCGCCGGCCAAATTGCATGGCACGAAACCCTTATGCATGGCCCTGCAGGTGGTGGGTCTGTGTTACGTCATAGCATAGTTTATGACATACGTAGTTTTTATGGAGTAGTTGAAGTAGTAGTGTATGATGTGTCATTTGAAGGAGTAGGTAAAAGCAAAGGAGTGTTTTTTGATGTGTGTAGTTTTTAAGAAGTAAATTAACAATGTCGTTTTAGATGGTGGTCTCCATTTTTAAAATAGGTGACCGGAGGGTGTGTTCCAACTATAGGGGGATCAAACTCCTCAGCCTCCCTGGGAAAGTCTACTCCAGGGTACTGGAGAGAAGGGTACAACCTTTAGTCGAACCTCGGTTACAGGAGTTGCAATGTGGTTTTCGTTCCGGTCGCGGAAGACTGAACCAGCTGTACACCCTTGCAAGGGTACTGGAGGGTATGTGGGAGTTTGCCCAACCGGTCTACATGTGTTTTGTAGACTTGGATAAGGCATTCAACCGTTTCCCTCGTGGTGTCCCGTGCGGGGTGCTCCGGGAGTAGGGAGTACGGGATTGCTGGCCCGCTACTACGTGCAATTCGGTCCTTGTACAATCAAAGCAGGAGCCTGGTTCGCATTGCCAGCAGTAAGTCGAGCTTGTTTCCGGTGAACGTTGGCCTCCGCCAAGGCTGCCCTTTGTCACTGATTCTGTTCATAATCTTCATGGACAGAATTTCTAGGCGTAGTCAAGGTGTTGACAGAGTCCAGCTTGGTGACCTTAGGATCTGATCTCTGCTATTTGCAGACAAAGTGGTCCTTATGGCCTCATCAGGCTGTGACCTTCAGCGTTTACTGGAGCGGTTTGCAGCTGAGTGGGAAGCTTCTGGGATGAGACTCAGCACCTCCAAATCCGAGGATCTCAGTCGGAAACGGGTGGACTGTACCCTCCGGGTTGGAAGTGAGGTCTTGCCTCAGGTGGAGGAGTTCAAGTATCTCATGGTCTTGGTCATGAGTGGGGGAAGGTTGGAGCGTGAGATCGACAGACGGATCGGTGCAGCATCTGCAGTAATGCGGTCCCTGTACCGGACCGTCGTGGTGAAGAGAGAGCTGAGCCGGAAGGCAAAGCTCTCTGTTTACTGATCGATCTACGTTCCCACCATCACCTATGGTCATGAGTTATGTATCATGACCGAAAGAATGAGATCGCGGATACAAGCGGCGCAAATGAGTTTCATTCGTAGGGTGGCTGGACTCACCCTAAGAGATAGGGTGAGGAGCTCGGCCATCCGGGAGGAGCTCAGAGTAGAGCCGCTGCTCCTTCTCATTGAGAGGAGCCAGTTGAGGTGGCGCGGGCATCTCGTCCGGATGCCTCCCGGGCGCCTCCCTGGTGAGGTGTTTCAGGCATGCCCAGCCGGGAGACGGCCCCGGGGAAGACCTAGGACACGCTGGAGGGACTATGTCTCACAGCTGGCCTTGGAACGCCTTGGTGTCCTCCGGTTGGAGCTGAAAGAGGTCGCCGGAGATTGGGAAGGCTGGACTTCCCCACTGAGACTGCTGCCCCTGCGACCCGGATAAGCGGAGGAAAATGGAATGGAATGGAATGTCGTTCAAGTTTATTCAAGTAAAATTAGTAGTTTAGCTTTTGGTGTGTTCAGCTCTTAAGAAGTAGTTAAAATGGTAACATAACAGATTCGAATGTGCGTAGTTTTGACAGAGTGTTCAATAAAGTAAATATACAATAAATAGACAGTAACTAGAGGGTAACAATACAGAAAATAGGGGGTTAATATTCAGTGAATAGACAGTAAGTGTGTTATTTTATCTTGTTTTCCTGCATGTGTCGTTGGTTGCTGCTGCTGTTATATGAAATAACGAATGATTTTGCCTGCAAAGAAACATTTAACTACACATACTCTTCATCGATTTGTTGTAGTGAGGAAGACTATCAGAGCGTATTGTGTTGTTTTCAATCATCTACGTTGCATGAAATACTGCAGCAAAGCACTGTAGTTAAGCAATGCAATACATTCTGACAATCACAAGGTATCCCAGTGGGAATCCTCTGTACTGTTTGTGAAACTACAAGGTTACAGTATTTAACATAAAGCGTCGGTAGAATAACCGTGAATAAATGTTGATGAGAATAAAAGAGGATTGCCGCGAGCACACTAAGTGGAATCTGAAAGACTTGTTTGTTTGCTGCGGTGAACTTTTGAAATACAACAGGAAACCCAAACTTAACTTGGCATGATTATTATTTATTTGTAATATTTCCAGTTTGAAAAGGACATCAACACAAAGCAAATGTATTTGCTACTCTTCGGGGCTGTCCAATACCTGGATGCACCCAAAAGTCACATTAGCATGTGGAACATCTCCATAACGCGCAGACAGGAAGACTTACTCATGGGAAGACACCCCGAGGCATGCAAACTCTGTGTGTGTGTTTTTTTCATGCTTGCTGCACCCCTCTAGGTGTTGTAGATAAAAGAAGACTGGGCATGTTCATGTTAGTAGAGTAATAAAGTCATACAAATACACATTTTTTATCTTTTGTTTAGAGAAACACCTTCTTTAGCCTGCTAGCCTTTGACACTAGCCTGCTAACCTCTAGCACTGGCCTGCTCTACCTCTAATGCTAGTCTGCTAGCTAGCCTGCTAACCTCTACCATTGGCCTGCTATCCACTAATGCTAGTCTGCTAGCTAGCCTGCTAACCTCTACCACTGGCCTGCTATCCACTAATGCTAGTCTGCTAGCTAGCCTGCTAGCCTCTAGCAGCTCCTGCTATCCACTAATGCTAGTCTGCTAGCTAGCTTGCTAGCCTCTAGCACTAGCCTGCTATCCACTAATGCTAGTCTGCTAGCTAGCCTGCTTTCCTCTAACACAAGCCTGCTAGCCTCTAGCGCTAGCCTGCTTTCACTTGTATCGGCTAGTTATATCGAAAAATGTCAATAGTTGGATAGCTTTGCGTCAAGTCCCAAACTCCACTAGAAATACTGCATGTGTAATTACTGTATCTTTATTGCCATATTGAATTAAATTCCTAATTATATTTGCTCTAGCACTAGCCTTCTAGCCTGCTAGTACATAGCCTGATGACCAGGCTAAAGGCACTCCCATTCTTAGTTTCCATGGATCATCTTACAATACCATTGACTAGTGGTGAGTAGCTACACGTTATACTTGAAATGTGTTTCGTAGGTGTGTGAGGCATTTTTAAGGATTTAACCTGGATTTAGCATTTAGCTTGTTAGCTTCTGTCCCGAGCGAACAATAGCAACTGAGGGAGTTCTGGAGTGTAATGGAATAATCACAATACCAAATGTTTAAATGTTTGGAGAATATATTATTATTCCAGTATATATTATTTTTCCATTATGTCTATGCTTTTTCTGTATTGTTTTTGTTTTTTCAATTTTGTTGATGATTTTCCTGTTGTGTCTTTGTCTTTTCCATTTGTATTTTCTCATTGCATTTACCGGCTGGCTCAAGCTGGCCACAAAAAGCAAAGGCAATAGAAGGATGTGGGCGGGTCCTTCTGCCAGTAAGATTAGTCCATACCTGATCACACAGTTCCTGCTTACAGTGACTATGCTGTAGCTATGTAGTAGTCACTATCACATACTTTGCGCAAACGTCCTACATGATAGACTTCATATGGAACCTGCTGAGTGTAGCAGCTAACAGCCTGGACGGGACTAGTCACCCTGACAGCAAAGGCTGTGGGCGGGTCCTACTATCGCCTTAGCTTTTTGTCGCCAGCTTCAGCCATTCGGTAAACACAAGAAAAAAATATAAAAGAAAAATGACCAAACAGAAAAAGCAAAAACAAATGGAAAAAACAAAAATTCCCACATGTATTTAACTCTCAGCAAAAGCAGGCATGTACTGTACTACAATGTCCTGTGAGTCATGACTAGACCAACACATACAGATGGTATTTCTCATTAAAGTGACGTTAATTAGCATAACACAGCTCATTATCAAGACTATGTGGGTTTGGTTTTGCTGAAACAAAATCCATAAAACCAACTAGCAATACGACAAACAGAACCTCCACTCGTCCACACCAGAACAAGGCACAACACAAAAGAAGGGGAAACCGAGGTCTTTCTCAGCTCAACAAGTTCTCAAGTAGTTGAGCTGCGAGTTGAGACCAACATGAGGATGATGTAGTTGGTTCTGTGGTCCACTGGGTCTTTGTCAGGGTTGTCCTGCTAATGATGCTGAGATCACTGACTTCCTGCCCTGGAGGCACGATTGCTACGAGTCACCGCTCTCTTTCATCACACATCAATTTATTGCCCGCCGCGCACGATGAGCCTGACAATTACGCACACAACGGCCGCTACAATGGAGAATTGCACACACCTGCAAACTTCCACAGAAATGGTATATTCCCGGGTCTGTGTTGATGTGGTTGTCCATGTTGTTGTTGCGTTGGCGATTGCGTTGCTGTGGCGACGTGATAGCAGGGGTGCCCTGTGTGGGCAACATTGGCTGCCAAACCCCCACATCTGTCCCGTTCCCGAAGGCCTGGATGGCATTGCCTGAAGAGAGCACACATGTTGACATGACATAACTGCTAATGTACATATGTTGGTGGACCACCACAATGTATCCCCCTGGACATATTTTCTACAAGCTGACCTTCCGGCCAACCGGGGTTCAGGCAAGTGAGACATTTCCACTTGTCCATTGGGTGGCGTTGTGGCTCATTCAGGAAGTGAGCAATACATAGCCACACACCAATTAGGATCGAGCTCTGACCGTGTGAAGTCATGTATTAACGTTCACATTTTTGTGGCAAATTGTGGCATGAGCTTACATGCATCTTGAGTCTCCCCCAAAATGTGTGGAAACAGAAGAAATAAAAACTGGTGGGAGGGGCTAATTTATTTAAAAATGAAAGGAGTCACTACTGGATTAGTTTCAACGGTTTGTGTTCGGGACCCCTGAAATATCATATTTTTGGCCGGATGTGACGTCTATAGAAGGCCCTCAAAATAATAAAAACATTAATTAATTAAATTCTGAAAGCAGCTCTTTCCATATGATTACACTCTGATTCTTCCAACGATGACTGTCGCTGTCGGCGCATGAGTTAGGGGCTTGTTTGGGTCGTCCTCGTTTGAAAATAAAACTTGATAGTGTTCAGGCTGAGGCCTCAATTAAAGGAGAGTGAGGAGCTACTTAGCTCTCGTTATCACCTGCCTCATTATCCATTCACAAAGATGACTGCTGATGCGGCCATTTAACATCAAGAGTCCATTAGTGGCCTATTATTAGCCTCCTATGGCTTTTATTCTGACCCTCAGTGACCATCAACAACTTTCACCCCACTTAAATCTTTCTATATGCATGTGCAAAAATATCTACTATAACTAGTCCTTGATCTTTGGTCCTTCCAAGTCACTAATTAGTGAAATGGACGGTAAGACAAATGCTTACCACAACACAGAAGCAGAAAAACACTAGCTGTTGTGTTATTTCCTGCATGTTTAAACCAAGTTTTCACTCGGTTCCACCTCCAACATTTCATCAACATGACCAAGAAAAACATCTGTGACCACCCGCCCAAAGCTGGAAAGACTTTGTCCTCCCATAAAGATCAGATGTTTGAATTCTGAACTTCCTTCGGGACGAATAAAGCATCAGGTTGTCATAAACAACATACGACCCAGTGAAATAATTCAAAGAGTCAAGTAGTTAAAAACAACAGTGTTCCTACTTACTCTGCTCAGCATGAGCAGGGAATCCCAGACTTCCCTGTACGGCGGATCCCCAGGTTTTTCCTGGAACAGTTGAGAGACATAGTCTCTCCAACATGTTCCTTGCCCTATGGTAATGGTATAATTTTATCTGAAGATAAGCTAAAGATAAGATAAGCACACAAGTTACATTGAAATACGTCACATAGTACAATTGACAGTTCCACGTGTCCAAAAGGAGTAGGAAGAAACAAATCTTATTTAATCCTACCCCCATTGGTTTCAACCAATTTCAGTACTGTATATTTGTACACTTACTGCATTCCTAATGTGTTCTTAGTCGATTTAAAATACATAAGTAAGGTAATGTGGCAACGTGGTAAAATAGTAGTCGAAGTTCTTGTCAGGGTAAATAAATTATATAGCAACCATAATAAATAATAATAAATAGAGAGAACAGAATGTAGATGGATTGTGGGTAAGTACAAACAATGTCCGCACAGGAATGAAGAGTTAGTGATAAAGGTGATAGTGATTTGACTATTGTTATTGTTGGGTTCTAGATATTGTATTATTGACCTTCCAGTTCAGAGTCCCTGCCCTCAACAGTAATCCAAGAATCTTAATTTGTGATTGCTTTGAATGGCGAGTTGATTCAGATATTGTCTGATGTTGTTATGATTTGCATATATACTTCCACTGTTTATACTGTTTTCCAGCCACCCTACAAAGGGAAGTCATTTCAAGCTTGTTCTTTGGGTCACTACCCAAAGTTTATGAGAATAAAAATACAGACTCTAACTCCAAACCCTAACCCTTAACTCCAGCCCTAACCTTTACCCTTAACTCGTACCCTTACATTACCCATAAACCTAAACCTTAACCTGGTAAATTGAGAGCTTTGCCTTTCGGCTCAGCCTCGTCTTCACCACAAAAGGCCGAGCGATTCGCATGTCCATCTCATGAGTCTTCCTTCCCTCAACCATACTTAAACTCCACGACACCTGGGGTCGGATTAAATCCCGGACCTGGACACTCCACCCTTTTGCGGGCGAGAACTATGGACTCAAACTTTAATCCATCCATTTTCTATACCGCTTATCCTCATTAGGGTCTCAGGTATGCTGGAGCCTATCCCAGCTGACTTTGGGCGGGAGACAGGGTACACCTTGGACTGGTCGCCAGCCAATCGCAGGGCAGACAAAAAAACAATAAAAAAAAAAATAAAAAAAAAAAAGAAAATTAAAAAAAACAAATAAAAAAAAAAAAAAAATTTTAGAAAAAAGGAAGAAAACAGAAAAACAAAAAAAAAACCAAAAAAAAAAAGGGAAAAAAAAAAAAAAACAAAAAAAAAAAACCCAAAGAAAATAAAAACCAAAAAAACAAAAAAAAAAGACAAAATAAAAACCAAAAAAACAACAAAAAGAAAAAAAAAAAATAGAAAAAACAAATAATAAATACAAACAAGAAAAAAAAAAAATAAAAAAAAATAAAGGTTGATGCCAAAACCATCCATCCATTTTCTATACCGCTTGTCGTAATTAGGTTCACCGGTAAGCTGGACCCTATCCCAGCTGACTTTAAGTGGTAAGGACCTGGACTGGCTGCCTGCCAATCATAGGATTCTGTGAATCCCTGTTGGCCTACAGACAATTTTGAGTCTAGACTGAACCTAACGTGCCCCCTTTTCCTTTTATGGTGCACTCCTAACCTAACTGTTGCAATGTACAAACATAATGGATGAGGACCATGAAGACTAAAGAAGTCCACTAATGTTTCAACAACACAAATGGACTCCATCTTTCCATGGTCGTCATTTCAAGACTTTCTTTCTTTTTTCTTTTTAGCGGCGACCCTGCGGCCGCTCGGTGTCGCGATCCGAGTTGTCAGCTCCTGTTACTGCTGAGCCAGCTTAATGAGAGCAGACTGGAGTGGGGCGGGGGGCAGGAAGCAGCCAAGACAAAGAATGAAAGAAATAAAGACAGAGGTAATGAAAAGTCAGTGCAGGTGTTCGTCCTCTTTGCCCTCCACGCTGCGGAATAACAAAGATGATGTTTGATCCCAAGTTAACCTGACTCCAAGACAAACACCAGGTGGGACTGAAAAAAATGTTGTCATGGCAACCACACATCTCAGCCCCGACCATACCTGTCAAAACTTGCATTGGAAAACAAGGAACAATTCAAGGTACAAAAAAAATGAGATAAAATGATGGCCCCAAAACACAACTCTGCAATGTTAAGTTAGCAATTTCACGGTTTAATTATCCCTCCCTTGCCAGATTGTATTTTTTCAAAAATGAATGAATGAATAAAGTGGCAAATAAAATCTTGCACTCACAAAGCAGCTAAGTCAGTGATAACAAACATGATGACTGGACACTACATGATATTTAGATATCATTCAACTCAACATTTTACTCACATATAGTCATTTGGCACCATAACTATGGAACTTATGCTTCAGAGCATTCCAGGCGCTTCCCACTATGAGATGTATGAGATTCTGACCGTAGGATAAGGATAACTTTGGGAAAAAACATCACACTTTGACGGTTTTACAGCATTTACCAAAATCACAAAAATTAACTGACATCTTTCTAAATAAAATAAGTAATGACTTCCACTGCAAATCATTTTACAGGAATGGCAGAATTACACTTGCAAGTATGAGCAGAGGAGATGAGTTGCTGACTTACGGAGACAGGTGTTGTCGGTGAAGAAGGTGGTGAACTTGTCACATTCGTCCTTATTGTTGCCGCTGTTGCTGCAGTCACAATAAGGAGACACGCTGATCTTGGGCAAGCGCAGGTAGTTTGGAGTCATCACCGTCCCTGTGGATGGACGAACAAACATGTGAGTCTCTCGTGTTTGACAGGTTTGTCAAACACCAACGGAGCGCTGATGTTGGTGTGTTCAGGTTGGCAATAGAGCTTTGGACTCTTGATGGGAATGTGACACAACATACAAAACGTTACTTGCAGGATATCAACTTAATGCGCTCGTAGCAGGTGTCTGAGTCGGCATTCCTTTAGCAGGCAAATGAGGCGCTAATGGTTTCTTAGTTACAAGCGTTTAAGTCACCATGATACCATGTGATTGCATTATCCTGGTGGGAACCTGTGTGGAAGTGACTGGGTCGCCCCAAATTGTGGAAAAAAAAACCAGGGGAAAAGTTTCCTCATGTTAGATGAGCTTTGAGGTTTATCATCCTGAGACCTCTCATCTGTAATGGTGTGGACTGTCTTTGTGAGGACGGAGCGTCTCTAGACACTGTGAAACTTTCCTGGTGTTACATGATGGATAACAATAGTCTTAGCTCATTCATACAGCTCTGTGTGTGTGTGTGTGTGTGTGTGTGTGTGTGTGTTAGCAGGAAGTGAAGTGCAGAGGAGTGAAGAGGCTCTCTGGCAGCAAAAGGAAGTAAATTGCTTCAGTCAGTGATTCTTCACTCCTCCAACAGGCCGCTCCCTGGTGCTGGCCTGATTCCAGAACCTTTAGCCTTTTGTTTTGCAGGGGTTGGGGGTGCCATGAGGACAATGTGAGCTGTGTGCCGCCTGCTTGAGAAACTTGTGAGGATGTTTTGGCTCGCTCTCAACATGCTCACTCAGGGCGGTTGAGATAAAAAAGACAAAGCCAAAAAGTGGGACTATCAACTCACCGATCAGACCAGAATACGCTAGAAGACAGTCTGCGTAGTTCTCCTTCAGGCAGCCCAACGATGACCGGGGTTCAGGCTGGCAGTTGGCGAAGAAGTCCGCCAGACGTGACCTACACACACACACACACATCCAAAAATATGGACATCTCTTATTTATTTTCATGTACAGAAGATCCCTTCCATTCACCAAGGTTATGTTCCAGGTCTACCATCAAACAGACCAACACTGCAAGTCATTGATCCACCCATAAAAATGTTGGCTAACCTTCCCACTACTTGATGTTCATGTTCCCCTTTCATTTTGGATCAACATTTGCAAGTAATTGACTAGATTCAGCTACGGAACTTTTCCCTTCTCTCTTCAATTGCCATTGCCAATTGTCATGGCACAACCTGTTTTTAAGCCTGAACTTTGCCTCACACATTTAAAATATAAAATGTGCAGCTACTCACCACTAATTAATGATAACGTAAGATGGTGGATGGACACGTGAAATGGCAGTCACAGTGTAGCCTTTAGCCTGGTCGTCAGGCTAGCGCTAGAGGCTAGCAGGATAGAGAGAGTGTTTCCCCGAGCCGCGTCTACATCATCCACACTCTTTGCCTGTTGTAGGACTTAACATCATATGTTAACTTGTGTTCTTTTGAGCTTTGAGGCCAAACACAACGGTGGTGCGATCAAAGGTGGGAAATTTCAATGCTTGACCAAAAAAACCCATTATCAGTGAGGCATAAACATCTAAAAATTGTGTAGAGGTGCACAATGTGATTTTTTTAAAACTAATACCGATACCGATTGGTTGTTTTCTTTTTTGACCTATTTTTGTAACTTTTTTTTTTTAAACAATCTGCAAATTTGCAGGCCGGTGAATGCTGAATGTGCGGGGATCCACTGTAATTGGCAGCGAAAGAAAAAAAACACACCCTCTTCTACTTGTAGTCGGCATGGAGCGCTTACAAATAGCTGACATACGGCAAGGCAGGACGAGGAAATGTGACACTTTAATTCATCCCAGCTACCTGACAAACGAGCAAGCGGGATTTACTCTATGTCTGTGACGGGACTCAAAGATGGACGCAAACTTGAGGTTAGAATTTACTGCAGTCAGTGTATACTGTGTGTGTGTGTGTGTGTAGGAGGTCCAAATGGAGCTCATTTATGATGCTTTGATTTAATTCCGGTAAGCCACAAGCTGCAGCCTCCAGAGACTGCATAACGCACACACGCACACACGCACACAGAGTAGGTGTAGCATTAGCACTAGCATGTATGCTGCTTGAGGTTATCAACATAAAAGACGGTGATGGTAGTCAGTTAAAATTATCATCATCGTCATCCTCCAAAGTAGTGGGGATTTACTTCTCCATATTGAAAAGGTCTGGTTGCCCTGGTAACTGTCCCGTGATCTTCTCTGTGGCTTCCTACCTGCAGATGTAGTTGGTCCTGCAGGAGGCCTGCAGCTCCAGACAGTTGGGTTTTTGTTTCTCTTCGTAGGAGCAGACCGGCACGATGGTCTGGCGCCGGCGCTCCGAGCACGCCGTCTGGTCGCTGAGCGGGCACGAGCAGAACAACATGCCGTAGCTGTGCTTGGGGGGAACCTGGGCAGGGAGTTGGTCAAAGAACATCTGGGGTTGGATTATTGACACTTTTTTGACACTTTCACATAAACCGGAACAGCTTAGGTAGAATTTAGTAAGCTTCCTTATTTATAAATGAAATATTATGGTAATTACAGATAAGAAAACCTGCTTACCACATTCTAATTTTGCTTTTTACCATAATGAAAGCCCTCTACACATGAAATAACACCACTATAATCACATTTACAATCCTATTATCCAATATGTAGACATCGGGAAAGAAAATAAGCCATGTTAAGCATAGAAAACATGTTTATGGTTTTCTAAATATGCTTTTTAACATTATGAAAGCCCTCTAGACATGAAATAACACCCTATAGTCACATTTATACTCTTATATACAGTATACAGTGGACATGATAGGAGAAAATAAGGCATATAAGACATGTTAACCCCAATATACAGTACTAGTAGACATATTAAGAGAAAATAAGACATAAATGACATCGACAACCCGTTTACAACTTTTACAATATGTTTTTTTACATTATTAGAGCCCTCTAAACATGAAATAACACACCTCTAATCACATTGTCACTCGTATTATGCAATATAGTAAACATAATAAGAGAAAATGAGACATATAAGACATTGAAAACCTTCTAAAACACTTTACCATTATTAAAGCCCTCTAGACATGAAACAACACCCCTATAGTCACATTTACACGCCTATGTATATAGTAGACATAATAGGAGAAAACAAGACATACAAGACATAAATAAGACATGCCCCTGCGTGTGTTGGTGGAAATGTGGGGGCCTGAATGGTGGGAAGACAGGAAGTGACACACAGGGTTCTGAGTTGAGTTTTACGGCCACACCAGTAGCCCTTGGTAGGGATTATTGTGTCCGTTGTGAGATCATCAAGTCTGGTGCTTGTGTCTCAGCCAACATCACATTCTAGTAACATTACTGACACCTAGTGACCAATGTACAATACTACATATCATCGCAATCTCTTTCAATGCATCTTCCGTATGCCTTGTGTTTGTATTTGACTTCATTTAGACATTTGTATGCTTGAAAATGTACAGTTTTTTAGGTTTTGCTTTGCTTGCTTCAGTTTTGACCATTTGGAAAAGAATCATGATAAAAACCCAGTTATACTGGACATGAAGCCTAATGTGCAACTTGTGGGCATTAATGACATTATCAGCCTTGAAATGCTGCCTCTAAAGCATGCACACTACTGTACTATAATAATAATAATAACTATTATTACTATTATTACTGCGTAGACTTCTTTACTGGTGCGACTGGCTGGTGACCAGTCCAGGGTGTACCCCGCCTCCCGCCCAAAGTCAGCTGGGATAGGCTCCAGCGCACCCGCGACCCTAATGAGAATATGCGGTATAGAAAATGAATAGATGAAGTTATGATTATCATGTTTGCCATCTTCAGTGGAGTGCAGTGAAGTGTAGTTGGAAGGTATAAAATCCAAGCAGTTTGGTGGATAAATGTGCAGGTTTATGTGTGTACATGTGCAATAAGCACTTAAACATTTGATGAAACACTTTGGATGGTTTTATGGCGACGTGGCCTATTCAGTGGACTAACAATGTGGAGATTTAAGAGGCTGTCGTCGTAAAGCGCGACACAAGACAATAAAAGTATACTGTCGTTCACAGCCGGCCCGACAGCTCTCTGCTGCTTCTTCTGTTTATTCATCTTCTTATTTACAAGAATTCTACCCACTTAAGTTGTTCTGCACGGACGTGCTTGGAGGCGCACGGTTCCGCTGTCCCCTGCGCGCGGCCAGAAAACATCTTTTGTGTTTGATGACGGAATCAATGTCACAGCTTTGTGTGGCACGAGGTTATTTACGGCGGATGACGAGCAAACCTTAGCGGCCGCCACGCACACTCTATCAGATTAGCATGGGGTGTCCTTTCCATAAGATCTTTCACAGATGCCAAATCGCTACTTTGCAAATGGTGCCAGTGCTTACACAGTGCTTAAAAATAGAACACATTTCGTCTAAAAACAATGCTTTTTTACTAAGCACTGCTGTTGGTGAGTTAAGGCGGACAATAAAGTTAAAAAATCCCGTTGGACACTGCGTGTGTCCCTCAGGACAGTTGATGTTACTAACTTGCACAATATCACCTTCACACAAGTACCGCAGGCGGCTGAGTGTGCATTCATTTAACACCCAAATGAGGTGCCCACAGGTGAGATTCTGACA
>QODF01000156.1:890689-920647 GCA_024372805.1 Oostethus manadensis
TTACCCAGCCCATGGCTAGTAGCTACTTAGTTTGTCTTTCCCTTTATGTCAGCATCAGAGCCATTTTTATTACTGATTTTGCTATTACCTTGTCAAAGAACTGCCGCAGGGCCTTGTGGCACTTCCTCTTGTTGCAGACTTCGGCGGTGGACACGCGGCTGGTGCATGGGCTGATGTAGGCCGAGCGGTACTTCTTGCACGTGTCGTTCAGGTTGCAGGCCTTTGCCGCGTTCAGGCAATTGTTTTCCCGGGCCACAGCCGGCTCGCCTGTGGACGGGGGGGAGGGAGAAGGCTTCATTTGAGCTGCTGGAGGAATTATTTTCTCTGCTCAAGGTACAATCCACTCTAATGTACTCCCAGAAGATTCATTATTTTTGCCAGCTTCAGGTGTGCTCCCAAGTTGTAAAAGTCAAATTACAAAAACTTTGAGGGTTACATTCCAATGACACAAAATTGTACCGCTATAGATACAATCATGTATTCTCAGGGCATTGATTGCATGTTCAGGTCGTCTTAGAAAAAGCTTTCCCTCTCATCCAAGTTCATGCTCAATTACTAGACAGAACAGCTCCAGAGGGAAAATGAAAGGCTTCATCAGTCCATGCTTAACGACTAGTTAGGACACCTCTAGAAGTGAAACAAGAGTTTTCTTTAGGTCATGCTTAATGACTAGATTGTACAGCTTTGAAAATCAAACAAGATGTTTCAGCAGTCCATGCTCAAAAACTAGATAGGACAAATTTAAAGGCAAATGAGCAGGCTTCATCAGTTCATGCTCAAAGACCAGATGGGACAGCTCTATAGGGGAAATGAGCGGCTTCACCAGTTAATGCTTAAAGACTAGGTAGGACAGCTTCAGAGATGAAACAAGCAGGCTTCATCAGTACATGCTCACTGACTAGATAGGACAGCCCTCATCTGAGGAGCTTTGCCGTGTACACAATTAATGAGGGCGTTGCGTAATTTCTTTTATGTGGACTATACAGATATAAATGAGAATCCAATATGGCCATGGATTCCTGACCATGCATTCTGGCACATTCATGTCAAATGATGTGCAAATGAGGCCAGTGATGTCACTTCCTGCATCAAACCCTCGTGCATGCGTCCTAACCTGCCGCATGGATTCCCAGTGCACGCCGACATTAGCGGCTAATTATCATTCTCCGGTGAAAGCGGAGGGAAAAGAGTGCATTTTCTGTCTAATTAACGAGCACCAATTAAAAAGGGGGCGGGTTGGTGTGACAAACATCTGGGAGTAGGAAGGGAGGGCAGGCGGCAAGTCAACAGGGCTGATGAGCTGAATGAAAAAGTGTGCTAATGAGATGCCAGACTTGCAAACACCAGAAGAGAGGCAAGTCATAGCGCATTAAGGAGGCGGGCTAGAGGATGGGTCGCACTTGACCCTATTCGCCATAACAGTCATCCACTTGCACCCAAAACATCACTGAATTGGACCAGGAGAAAGCCTGCAGAGCCATACCTTTGTCATGTGACCAGCTGAAATTTGACATTGATTCTTTAATGGGCAGCTGTGGTGTTTTTGTGCCTTTATGTTGAAGGAGGAAACAATCAATAGCGAATATGCTCTTTTGACGCCCCCACGGAACCCGGACCCCTGCCGAGGCAGTGCCATTCCACCGAGAGAAACCCGCCTTTCCATCGCATGCTTCTTCTTAAAGGAGCCCATAGGTGACGTCTAAGCACACGTACATTTCACGTTCAACAAGCTCTGATTTGGAACCATTTGGGGTAAGAATCCTCAAACAACATCAAACTAAAAAGAGGCAGCAAAGAATGCACGCAATGGGAACCCACTTATCCCGCCTAGAAAGCAAACAAATAAAATAATAAGGAACAAACAAAACAAATAATAAAGTTGGCATTTTTTGAAAATTAGGTTGGGGCAAAAAGTCAAAATATTACGGAAATAAAGTCAAATTTACAAAAAGAAAAACAATTAATAAAATATATTTGAAAAAAAACCCCAGCAGTAATAAAAAATGAACCCAAGTGTGATTTTACAAGAATAAAGTCAAAGTACTGTATTAAGAGAAAGTAGTGTATTGCTATTAAACGAGGAAAAAACTTGCAATTACATGGGAATAAACTTAAATAAAAAAAATAATGTTCTTAGTAGCATAGAGTAGAAAAATTATAATTTGTTTTTAATCATAATATTATGAGAAACAAACAAAACCAACAAGTTGTAAGTTTTTCAAAATATGTTTGGGAAAACAGTCCAATTATAAACAAACGTAAAATCATAATTACAAGAAGAAAATTAGAAAGAGTTGGAAAGAAAAAATAAAAACAACAGTATGTGTCAAAGTATTAAGAGAAAAAAAGGTGTATTGAAATGAGAAAAAAAAAGTCTGTTGTAATATTATTGTATAAATCGGAAAAAAAAATTTGAGAAACAAAACCAAAATAAAGTGGTCATATTTGGAAAATTAGGTTGGGGAAATTTGAATGTGAATCTTCTTACTCCCCGTAATTTTCTGTCTATTTTCAACTCCTTCTCTTCTCACCTCCTCTTTGTTGCAACTGCATGGCCCTTCTTTTAAAAGACGTCCATAAAAAGCTAAAGAAACAGCAAAATGGCTGAACCGAGTTCTTGTGAGGAAGGTTGCTTCAAATTAAGGCATGGGCCAGTATGAGATTTCGACGGTACATAACCTTATTCTGAAATATTTTTACTGAACCACTGCACTGTGGTTAATCCACACAATACAATTTTTTACTCTACAGTAGGGATATAACTTGATCAGTGTGGAATTATGTCCAAGTTAGGCCTTTGGATTGTAAATATGCATTTTGCATTGAAAGCGCTGGTTATGTTTAGGGGGACCAGGTGGATAACTCTCTGGTCTCTCAAGTCTCTCGAGTCCTTGCAGCATAAGAGTTGTGCAATGTGACGCAAACAAAGATAATAAAAGTGTAATGGCGACTATAGGGGTGTTATTTCATGTCTAGTAGGCTCTAATAATGGTTTTCTATGCTCTAACTACAAAAAAAGAATTCGGTTTATTAACACTGAAACCTATAATGTGGAAATGAAATTCTTGTGGTCGGGTCGGGAACCAACCCTATAAGCGAGGGCCGACTCTTGTAGAACATGATATTTTTAGTTTTTTTTTAGTTCGGTACTTGGGTATAAGAGTCAAATACATTTTTTTTTGCACTTATTAGTTCAGTAATTAGTTAGCCTGTGTCCGTACCGGTTGATATCGATGGCGGACTTTCCCCAAAACTTCCATGAGCTTGCAAATGTACAGTATGAGCTTAGGGGTCTTGGGATTGTTTCACTGTAGTTGTTCTCATGCAGGCGTGCCACTGCACCACCTAGTGTCAGCAATTGTATGATCAAGTCCTGGCAGATGGTATCATCTCACACACACACACACACACACACACACGCGCACGCACACACACACACACACACGCACGCAGAGGGTTGGAGCCGGGGCCATCTGGATGCCTGGTTGGGGGAACGAGGACCCCCCGGTGGCTCATGTTTCCGATCCAGCCACAAATTGATTATCACGTCTCCTGTTTTCTCCGGTCCTGACGACCCCCCCTCCCAGTCACCCCACCTAATTACAATTAGCACGGGACAGGGTCGAATGCTTACCTCCACCCCCCACCCATGAAACTTGCCATCCTGTCTTCTCCTTCTTTCCGCCTGCCCTGCATCATTTCTCTCCTTTTCTGCATCCTCTCTTCTTCCTCCTCCATCATCATCATCATAAATCTGGTCACCCCCCCTTTGGGGCCTTGGGGTATCATGAGGCTGTGTGGGGGCTCCTCTTTAAGTCACGTGAAGACTGTAAATGATCTCCAGTGGTGCCTTGGTTAACGTCCTAAATCCGTTCCAGAAGGTTCTGACTCAAACCAAAACGGACTCCAAGCAAAACAAGTTTTCCCAATTTCAATCAAGTTAATCTGCTCCAGACACATTTTATAGGCAATAATAATAATAGTATAAAAATAATGACAAATGAAAGGACTACTGAAGATTGAACAACACCAGACAAGATAAACACACAAATCTGCTGCAAACACAATTTGCAAAAAGCATTTATCAAACTAAATATGAATGTTCTAAAACCAATAAAACATCTGCGTAATGCTGAAAAAGCAAAAAACAACAAGCGCAGCGGCGAGGATTAGGTGTGTGGTGGTGTGTGTTATGTTTGACTGTGGAGGGTGTGAACATGCTACTAAACGAGTGTTATGGATGTAAAAAGCAGAAACAGCAAGTGTTAGACTCCATGCGGCGCCGGGTCGAAAGACTGCGGACAAGAAGTGGGCCAGTATAGTGTTCATAACATTCCAGGTGAGATGGCTTCGTTAGACCCCCCCCCCCCCCCCCCAATCAACAACAAGCTTAGAAACTGATGGAGGAAAATGATTGGTTGGTGTCGGACCAATGTTTCTCTCTGGTCATGCATCATGGGCTTGACCTATCAATATCTCCACGCACCGCCTGGCTGATTGTGTAAAAAGATCTGCCATGCCAAATAAAGCCTGAGGTCTCATGTCTGATGATCTCGCCGCTGTCTCCTCCCTTAATGGCGCCGCCGTCTCGAGTGTTCTTGAGTTTGAGACGAGCGGACGAGGATGAGGAGGAAGGCTGGCTCATCTTTTCTTTCCAGAAATCCCCACTTCTTCTCTCCTCACTTTGTCTCTCCTTGGATGCAGTTAATAATCTCCGTCCCAGTGCAATAAAGCCACATGGCACTCGCTGCAGCAAATACCATAACTCACATTTCTCGGTAATTGATCCCTGCAGTGCAACAGTCTCTCTGTTTTTCTCCTCCATCCACGCCGCCGCCTGCCCCTCCACCTTATAGACTCACAACTTTTTTCTTTCCAATGCTGTTGAGTTTATTGAGCTTTAGCGGCACAGCCCAATAAAGGAAATCAGCCACAGACAATTATTTCAGTCTTTACACTTTGTGCTGTGGCGTTATGACGGCGATAGATGAAAATAACATACGCTGGATCCCTCATGAGGGAAAGCTCACACATTCATCTTCTTACCACAAATGTCACCCTTCATCCAAAAGGGTTTTTTCCAAGATGGAAATTTCCAAACAGTAGTAGCACCAGAATAACACACATACTCTTGTCCTGGAACACATTTGACCCCCTCATCCAACCTCATTTCAACAGATCCTGCTCAAAGACTAGATAGGACAGCTCTAGTCTGAGCACGTGGGTGCAGGATCCGATGGATTTATCTTCTAACGAGAACGGTTTCAATAGTTTGCTTGTTTTTGTTAAAAGAAAAATGATTGGATCTCTGGAATCTGTCAGACTTAAAATCTTTATATGGACACGCCTCGACCTTGGAAAATAAATGCTTTAGACTGTGCACCGACCGGACCGTCAGACTAGAGCTGTCCTATCTAGTCTTTGAACATGAACTGATGAAGCCTGCTTGGATGAGAGGTTAATCTTTTTCTAAGACAACCTCAACAGTGCCGTTGCGATCAATTAAATGTCCAGAGAATACATAATTGCATCTTTGGGGGTGAAATTTTCTGTCATCCGAGTAAAACCTTCAAACATCTTTGTAATTTAACGTTTGTGCTCAAAGACTAGATAGGGCGGCTCTGAGGCTTCATCAGTTCACATTCAAAGACTAGGAAGGACAGCTAGTTGGTGCACAATCCAAAGCCTTTATCCTCTAAGGTTGAGGCATGCCCAAATAAAAATGGTTTACAGATTCCAGAGAGATTCGATCCTTTATCCACTAACAAATAACGATCCCCACGACATTGTATCTAAATGACACAAAAAAGTGAAGTTGTTCTTGTTATAAGATCAACACTTTGCACCCTGCACTAAGCCCTCAGACTAGAGCTGTCCTATCTAGTCTTCGAGCATTAACTTAAATTACAACAACTTTGAAGGTTTCACTCTGATAACAATAAATTGTACCCCTAAAGAGACAATAATGTGTTCTTGAATTTGGGCATTGAATTGATGCAGGCTTTATTACTTCATGTTAAAAGACTAGATAGGACAGCTGTAGGTTGAGGCATGCCAAAAAAAAAAAAAACTTTCACGGATTACAACTAGATTGAATCATTTGTTCTCTAACCTGATACAATGTTGTGGGAACTCTTCTATTTGTTAAAAGATAAATGACTGAATCTTGTAGCAATCTGTGAAATCGTTTTAACCGTTATGGGGCGGCATGGCTAGGGTGGTAAGAGTGGTCGTTACCCAACCTGAAGGTTATTGGTGTGATACCCCCATGATCATGTCAAAGTATCCTTGGGAAGGATTGAACCTCCAGTTGCTGCTGATGCTGCATCATCGGTAGGTTAATACGGAAACAGTGTCCAAGCACTTTGAGAGCCTTAGAAGTGGAAAAGTGCTATACAAGTACTGTTCTAATATGAGCATGCCTCAACCTTAGAGTATAAATGCTTTGGACCATCCACTGACCAGAGCTGTCCTATCTAGTCTTTCAACAAGTGCTGATGAAACCTGCTTGGATGAAAGATAAAACGCCTTCTAAGACAACCTCAACAATCCAGTTGCGACCCATTCAATGCCCTGAGAATACATTATTGTTTTGTGGGTACAAAGACTTTAGGGCTCAGGGACTAGATAGGACAGCTCTAGCGACGAGCGTGAACGAAGACAAGCTGACCACAAAGATGCTCTGGTGGGTTACTAGGTAAGATGGTAGATGTGTGTAGGACTGATTGGTAAGGTCATGCTATGATGATCTACTTACTGTAGGCCGATCCCCTCTACACACAAACTCATTTCCCACCTGACCTGGTTTCTCTCCTCCGTACCAACAAAGTGATTCCGTTCTGCTTAGCAACATCAACCTTGGTAGCGTGCAGTGAGTGACTTTTAGGGCTGCCTTGAAGTCTGTGTGATGCTACCGGTTAGGGTCTCTCTGCAGGGTGTGGAGTTCAGCGGTGAATGAATGTCAGACTAAGGCCTTGTTTACATACACATAGCAGGGTATTTGTAAAATTGCGTATTTCTCCCTCTCCGGTTATGAAAACGATGGTGTCCACCCAACCTCGTATTAAATTTTAAAAAAAGCATAAGCAAAGTAACCACATAAATGCATTTGGAACCACAGTCACAAGCATGCAAAACCCGCAGGTGGCGACAGTTACTAAAATTCTATCCAATCAGAATCATCCCATCACTTCAGCAAAACACAAAAGTGTGGACTTTTGTGGACTGACAAGAAGCAATATTTGGGCTCGCAAAAACAAGCAAGAAAAAACGCTTGGACAACCAACGAGGTTCTGAGGGCATCCATGTTGTTTCTGATGTAAAGACAGGTCGCGTGTGTGACATCACAGCATACTTTGTCGCAACTCCGGTTACTTGCGTCCATAACGTTCTCCAAATGGACACTTTGGCCACAGGTTTTGAAAGCCTTTGTTTTTAGTGCCATATATCTGCTGGCTCGTGGAAAAATAACTTTGTTTTATGAGATACCCGCCTACGTGTGGACACGGCCTAAAAGGTGGACAGGATCAACCACTGCAGTGATATCACCCTCTTAGCGGCAGTGCAGAAGATGCCACCCTGCCAGCTCGTGTGTTTGCACAATGTCCAACAAAGCAAGACTGAGAAAGCAAAATGTGAGTGGAGAGCAAGCGAGGGGGGGCTGATTCTCCAACGAGAGGCCAGTTTCATTAGCCGTCTGCCAGAGTGGAGCTCAGCCCGGAGAGGGGGCCCTGCGGGGCTGCAGCACAAATATATGGCTCTTTAATAATCTCCACAAACACATTCCACTACACCGTGGTGCACTTCGCCGCAACCGCACCGCTCCCTCGCCGCGCTGGGCTGGAGCCGCCGTGCACTCACTCTACCACTTGGCTGCCTTCTCTGGAGCTCAGCAGGATTTACTGTCATGCACGGAGGATTAACACGGGGTGCGTGTGTGTGTGCGTGTGTGTGTGCGTGTGTGGAGCTATACAGGTACGCGTATTACGTAGTAGGTTTACATGCTACACAATCACTGTTGGCTCAGGCTGTGTCACATGACCTGCTTTTCCTCCTACACCGTTTCCTCTGCCACTTACAGTCAAACCTCGCTTTTAACACGCCCGTTTTTGCATTCATCAATTTCCAACTAACAATTTGCAAGTTCTCGTCTTGGTTAGCATACGATATTGCACATAAGCGTTGCGTGTTTATTCAGCCATCTTGGATCGCAAAATCTGGCAATCCAGTCATTCTTCGTTTATGGCGGTTAATTGGTTCCAGACCTGACCCTGATAAATACATTTCTGCAATGTAGGTTTCAATATTATTAAATGGAACATTTATGTAGTTTTCTTTTTGAAATATTATCAGAGCCCTATAGACAGGAAATAACACCCCTATTGTCACCTTTACACTCCTATTACCTGATAAAAAACTTATAACTTATTAATATGCTACCTCCACCCCCCACCCAAGAAATATATGAAGTTATGTCTTCCCAGGCAGCTTGAGAAACTGGTGGCGAATGCTGCCACCCATTTTAAATAAAACTCCATGCAATACACTTTCTACTCATGTTCATTTATTGTAAGAATTATAGTTCAGATAAAAATAAAATATAAAATAGATAAAAATATAGTCACCCTTACACCCCTTTTAGCCAATACAGTTTACACAGTAAGACAAAATAAGACATTAACAACCTTCTAAATATGCTTTTTAACATTATTAGAGCCCTCTAGGCATAAAAAAATACCTCTATCGTCACCTTTACACTCTTTTTACCCAATATAGTAGACATAAGAAGGGAAAATAAGACATAAGTAAAGTAACGTCTCACACGCTAGTAGTCCCTTGTTTTTTTCTGCACAGCATATTTCCTGCGATGGCTATTGTCTCGTCAATGCTGGAGCCTATCCCAGCAGCCATAAAGTGAGAGGCGGGGTACACCCTGGACTGTTGGCCAGCCAATGGCAGGGCAGACAAACAACCATTCACGCTCACACTGATACCTACGGACAATTTAGAGTGGCCAATGAAACCAACATGCATGTTTTGGAATGTGGGAGGAAAGCGGAGAAACCTGGACACTCGCAAGCGGAGAACATGCAAACTCCACACAGAGATGCCCAAAGGAGATTCCAACCCAGGTCTTCCGCATCTCCTGTGGCCGACATTCTAACTGCGGCGGCTTTACAAAACATAGTAGACATCATAAGTCATTTAATAAAGAAATAAAAGTAGCGAATAAACGCTTCCCTTAGTGCCAGGTGGACAGGAAATGACGGTGGCGGTTCAGAATTGAGTTTTAGCTGAGTTATGGTCCAAACAGTAGCCCATGTTAATATTGTGATTCTGATGTTATTATAATTGTGTGATATGATTCAAACCTGGCGCCGCACAGTGGATGAGTGGGTAGCATGTTGGCCTCACAGTCAGGAGGTTCAGGGTTTGAATCTCCATGGGGCATTTCTGTGTGGCGTTTGCATGTTCTCCCCGTGCGTGCGTGGGTTTTCTCCGGGTACTCCGGTTTCCTCCCACATTCCAAAAACATGCATGTTAGGTTAATTGGCGACTCTAAATTGTCCATAGGTACGAATGTGAGTGGGAATGGTTGTCAAAAAAGTCCACAATAATTATAAAGGTGATGTTAAATGTTGTCTGCCCTGTGATTGACTGGCAACCAGTCCAGGGTGTACCCCGCCTCCCTCCCAAAGTCAGCTGGGATAGGCTCCAGCATACCAGCGACCCTAATGAGGATAAGCGGTATAGAAAATGGATGGCTGGATGTTTAGTGTTCATTTATGCGCGTTATTCTTTGTTTGTGTGTATCTCGCATGGCATTTGCAGGAGAACAGCAATATTGACTTCAAGATGAGACCTCAAAGACGGAGATGTTTTTTTCTCCAGCTGCATCCCGACATGTGACCACATGAGGATTACACCCATATTGACCATTTCCTTCTTTTTATATATCAGCCTGTTTCCATACTGCCCCGCCCCCCACCCCCACCCACTCGGCCTCAAATCACCTGGCTTTATTCCCTCACCTGCAATCATCAGGCAGCCCCTCTGCATCTACTGTCCCCCCGTGAGCACCAAGCGGATTTGTGAGGAGATGGATGTGGACAAGAACAAGCGCACGGCACATGAATGTATTCAGCAGCTCACCTCACAAGCCGTCAGCTTGATTTACCGTCGCGGCAACAACGTACGCATCCCCGAGCAGGACGGAGCTGCTGCGAGGATGGGGTGGTGGTCGCCTGGAGCAGGACAGAGCCCTTTCAGCTACCCCGCTGTGTCGTCAAGGCAGAACGCTCAACCCGATATTTGACAAACACACACGGCCAAAAGAAAACATGCTGCAGGAGATAGTAAGACTCAGAGGTGCTGAATATATAATATACTGTATGTACATGTACATACAGTATATTATATATAATATAACGGCGTATTAGGGCCACATTTAAAAAAAAAAAGACTGACAACCAGTCCAGGGTGTGCCCCGCCTCCCGCCCAAAGTCAGCTGGGATAGGCTCCAGCATACCTGCAACCCTAATGAGGATAAGCGGTATAGAAAATGGATGGATGAATTAAAAAAAACCTGTCAGATTTCAAGATTCAGAGTCGTAATATTACAAGATTAAAAGTCATCAATTTAAGAGAAAAAAGTCGCAATATTACAAGATTTAAAGTCGTAATTTTATGAGAAAATAAAGTCGTAATATTACCTTTGACCCAGGCCAAAGGTCACACGAGTCCCCTGTGTTTAGAGCTGTCTCGGGCAGCATCTGTTAAATGTAGTATTACAATCGTCAGATTACGAGAAAGTAGTCTTGTAATCTGGTAATTTACAAGAGTAAAAGTTGTAACTTTACAATAAAAAAGTTGGAATTTCAGTTTATAGCCATTGCCTGAGACAATGGCTAGGCTAGGCTATGAATCGGGGAGCCGTATGGGGAGGTATTAGAGTGTAGGGGTGAGACGATGCTAGCCCATGCTAACCTGTTTGTGTCCAACTGCTGTGAACTTTGGCCTGGGTCAAAGGTAATATGACTTTTTTCTGATCAAATTGCGACTTTTCATCTCGTAATATTCCGATTGTTAATCTCAAAATCCTAATTTTTATTATTTTTTTTAAAAATGTGGCCCAAATACGCTGTCGTACTACGGTATCTAGCTGGTGTGTCAGAAAAGTTCCAGCACTGTGGTGTTTTTGGATGTGTATTGTCCACTGTCCACAGCTCCCTACTTCCTAGAGGGTCATCAAGGGGACCCCTTTAGAACACAGATCACATCAAGATGGCCGGGACGACAGAGCTCAGAGTTCCTGGAATAATCCCTTCTCGACTACAGAGAAGGCAGGCAAAGTTTGTTCGACTCCCGAGGGATTACTTTCAAGGGGAAAACTTGGTCTATTTGTCTTTGGACTTTTCTGAGCCACCTAATAAAGATCAGTGCTGCTGCTCTTCAGTCTGTATGCCAGTTGGTGGAGCTGTGCCGAGGTACGTTGGGAACGTTGGGAAACCCCACAAGTGAACAGTAAACTAGCAAAAACGACATGCAAGACGAGCTCGCTCTCGCTGTTCAGTCTCGTTTCTGCAAGCGATGTCGTCAACGTGACACCTCTCAGCTAAAGCCCTTCTGGAGGTGGACTTGGTTCAAAAGATTTTTCATCAAAATAGTAGTCATGCCAATATGTTGTGTTGCTGCTGGATGTTAACAGTCACCAAGTGAGACTGGAAGCGTGTTTTTTTTTCCAAAAGAGGAAGCTTTAAGACAAAAAGGGAAACACTAGAGGCATATGGACGCTGATCGCAAGTTCTGTTCTTTGCACTGATCATTTCACGAATGACTGCCATGAAGCACACCTTTACAAGAAGCACTTACAGGTGGCAAGAAGGATATAAATGCGATTTGAAAAAAGGATGCGATTTTGCCAGTACACAGGAAAAAAAGACATAAAGAACGGCACCAAAGTCTGCACAGAACGAAGTAAGTCCTGCTTTGTTTAATAATGTCGTCTATACACTATTCCATGATAGCGACAAGGCTGCAGAGCATTATACATGTTACATAGACATCTTTTCACTGCCATATGGTTATAATGTTAGCCATGTTCCACCCATTTCTCAATTACTGGCTAAATTGGAAAATGATGTATTGCATCAACACGTGTGAGGACAATTGCATTTAATAAAAGGACATTTTATTCAATAATCCCAAAAAGCATACACTCTATGCTGGTAAGGTAAGTGGAAAGGGTAAAAAAACAGGATTCTCAAAAATAGAAATATTCCCCAAAACATATTCCCATAGGGCCTGCAGCTCAGTTCTGTCGTCTAGGCGAAACATTATTAGCATCAATATTGCTCTTTGCTGTTTTTTTATTATTAATATTTCAACTTTCTTTTAAAATAATCTTTGTACATTTTCCTGTTTTAATACTATGGCTTTATTCCCATAATGTTTTAACATCATTTTCCAAAAATGGCAACTTTATTTTTGTTTTGTCCCTCAATTGTACCTTCCAAATACACATTTATCAACGTAAAATCAAGACTTTTTATTCCCATTAAAAACATTTTTTTTCTCCTATTTTGATTTTTTATTCAATCATTTTCTATGCCGCTTATCCTCATTAGGGTCACGGGGATGCTGGAGCCTATCCCAACTGGCTTTGGGCGGGAGGCAGGGCCCTGGACTGGTCGCCAGTCAATCGCAGGGCACATATAGACAAACAAACATTCACATTCACATTCATACCTATGGACAATTTAGAGTCACCAATTAACCTAACATGCATGTTTTTGGAATGTGGGAGGAAAGCGGAGAAACCTGGCGTAAAGACACACTCGCGATGCCCGATGCCCATCGGAGATTTGAACCCTGAACCTCCTGACTGTGGGGCTAATGTGCTACCCACTCGACCACCGTGCGGCCTTATTTTGATTTTGTTTTGTCAAACCACGGTTGTTTTTCCCCCCCTAATGTCTACAAGTTTATACAGTCTTTTTATTTTTATTTTCCAACTACAGTGCAACTTCGACTTACGAAAACCTTATTATACCAAAACTTCATAACACAAATTGGGAATTGCGGAATAGGTGTGTCCCATTACGTGCATTCTTAGCTGCCTTTTTTAAAAATCAGTTTTGATATAGTTAGAAGGTCCAGAAAAGAGAAAAATGTGTTTTTATGTCTCACATAAGGATTGTGGATGGTGGGCAACCCCCCCCCAAAAAAGTGCATTTTCCGTGCTGTGTGCTTTACGCGCTAGATGGAACATCCAGATGTGGCAAGATGGACGAGGAGAGTTTGAGAGTGGGTGGGTATGTGAGGGGAATAAAAGGAAAGGGCGAAAATACAGCGGCTAAATTGCATTTCACAGAGACGATGATGTCTGCTCTACTGGCCGACGCGGGAGAGTGCGGGGGTTATGGCGGTGTGGGACAATAGAGACGATGAGGTCATGATCAAATGGAATTAGTTAATGATGACTTAACGACTGGTCAGGCGACCCCGGGCTCGTTGCTGATGACTTCCCCCTCCGTGCTCATTATTTGGCAAGGAGAGAAACAAAGGCTCAGTGTGCTCAGCGGCGCTCTAATCGCATGAAGGCCGGACGCTGCTTAGTTTCAGAAACATCAACTCAACTCCCGCAAAGTCCAACGCCGACTGTGCAGCCATGCATGCACCGATCTCGGATTCCTAATTGCAGCAACATTAGACAGCGTCGTGAGGTTCCAAATAATAAGCGCTTGGCTTCAAGGAGTTTGTCACCACCACCTCATTAGCGCCTCTTCTTTAATGAGGCAACCAGATCACTGAGCCCAAAACCTATTCATTGATGAAGTTCGTCAATAGAATCGATTGAAACTAAGAAATATTCATTCATAATTCATACCATAAATAAGAATAGTTGACACATTTTTGCCTAAAAGCATTCAATTAAGCCTCCGGGCATAAAATGGCTTAATTAACCCAAATACAAATACAAGGCAAAAAAAGACACATTCAAAGGCTTTGGAGAAAAGATGCAACATTTTTTTTTTTTTCAACCTGATATCGATAACTTCCTGCTTCTCACAGCCGATAAATTTTTTATATCTACTTTTTTTTTAAACTTAGATGTGAGTGTAGCTTCTTCACACCTGGAGGTAAGAATGATTGTCAAGAAGAAATTAGGATGCGACCAAATGTACTGTTGATTTGTCCTGATCAAAAATGGCGACATTACTAATACCACATCACTACTGTCAGGAGAACCAGAGTATAGAGGGGGAGGAGCCACGTGCTGTGGCCCAGCAAGGTGCACTGTATTCGGGCACGCGCTCCGAGCAGCCGGTGTGCCCCTATGGAGGTCAGGAGAACCAGAGTATAGAGGGGGAGGAGCCACCTGCTGTGGCCCAGCAAGGTGCACTGTATTCGGGCACATGCTCCGAGCAGCCGGTGTGACGCCACGGAGGTCTCTGGCAAAACCTTTTTTACTTTTCAGTGGCTGATAATTTTTTTCGTATGCTCCATGTTTGTCTTTTTCCCTCATGTGGGAGCATTTGGTACGACGTCCTTCCTCTTAAAGTTAACGTTTGTTTACAAGTGAGCTCAAGGAAGTTATGACAGCCTGTTAGCGCCACAGAAAAAAAAAAAGGTTAATCAGGAGCTAGTTACATTGTTATTGTATTCATGCCCTCATAGTCTGATAATTATCGCGCTATGTAGTATATTACACTGGTCACTGGTAATGTTATGTAAAGTTGGGTATGACACACAAGCACCAGACTTGATGGGCAGAACAACAGGCATTTATTACAGCTACTGTTGCGGACGTAACCCACACCAAACTCAACTCTGAACCCCCAAACGTTCCTGTCTAGACTAAAAAGGTTAAAAATCATATTTAGAAGGTGGTGAACAGGTTGTCCATGCTCCAACTACCAACATGGTCCATTTATAAATAAGCAGTCCCGCTTGGCAGAAACAAATTTCTCACAGTCGGGTCTGGAACCAATGAAGCGGCAGCAAGGAGGGATTCCTGTACATGATAATCCCTGCCGTACTGTAACTCCAGCCAGACTTGAAATGTGTAAACTTTGATACTTTCCCGTCTGTTTGCCATCATCGATGTCCTGACTTGTCTTCCGGCTCCTCTGCTGCCCTTTAACAAGTCCGACCTTCCTTGACAATAAAAGCAAACAGAAAGCACTCAAAGAATTTCGCCCGACTGCAGCGGCTGCCGAGTGAATCAGTCATGGGGAGCTTTTGCTTTCCATCACAACAAGGTGAGAGGACAATTAACAGGTGTGTGTGTGTGTGTGGTCCTGTTAGTGCATGCAGGGTTGATGTACCTTCATGGAGCTTTCTAGCTTTCTGCACGAAGTCCTGACACGTGTTCATCTTAGCTCAAATCTTGACTGCTGCCACTGACTGAGATTAGAACCTGACCCCCCCCCCCCCCCGAAAAAACCCCCAAAACGTTCCTTTCCTTGTCCCCATGGCAACCGCAAAGCAAGATGACCAGCAACACTGCTTTGACTTCTCTTAAGCTGTTCTTTTGTGCTTATTACGGTGCGTGCAGTTACATTCGCATGTGTGTGTGTGGTTACTGCATCTTGTCCAGATGCCGGGCTGTGGTTTATGGATATTCATTACAGGACCATTACAGCGGGGGTTACAGAAGACAGGAGGGATGTTTTATCTGTTAAAGCATAAAACACACACACACGTCCATATCGCTTGACACGGGAGAAATGAAAGCATCTATCATCCCGCATGGCAGATCGACCCGAGCAGGAGCGCCACGACGAGAAACAAATCACTCAAACACGTTTCTCTTTGTCACAGATGGAGTCGGAGGAAACCGTGATGGCGGCGGCGGCGAGTGAGTGAGCTTCGACCCGTCCCGTCTCTAACAAAGCCGCTAAAGATGCCGCACGTCGCGGTTTTGTCGCTGGACGTTCACTCGGGTCACCCTCCACCGATCAATGTGGTGTTCAAGAAAGGATCAATGGAATTGATGGGAACGCTGATCATGTGACAGCAGAAGGCGCCCGAGGCACCGTCACGCGACACGATGGTCGTTTTTTTATTTACGAGCGCTTGAACAGAGGCGAGTACAGGTTTGGCAAAAAACATCAAAACAACAAACCCCGACCATGGCATCAAAGTTGCCACAGAATAGAGTAAGTCGTGTCTTGTTTACAAAATGTCTTCCAAACACTATTCCACCATAGAAACAAGGCTGTAAAACATTATACATGTTATATAAACATCTTTTTACAGCCATATAGGGCGACAGCAGTAAACATTCATCCTCAACGTGCAGCCAAATGTACAATAAAACTTTTATTAATTTTAAATTGACTAGAATAGTTGAAGGATAAGCACCTCCAGAGTAATTGACACTTATCATTTTGTGTTTTGAAGGCCATCAATCTTCATCTCCATTTCTTAAGGTTTAAGTCCATGTTCTAAAAGGACTCTATTTCATCTCCAAGTGTTTCTTCCACAAAAACTGTTGACACTCTGCTGAAATCCTGGCTATAACAACTGGGAACATCCTCTGTCTCGTACACCACCATCTTTGTTTACCTGATAGTACTCCCACAGCGTCACTTCCGGAAATGAGACGGAAAAGCAAGAGCTAGCTCGTCATGGCTGGCGCCATCAACCACAGATGCCATATTTTGCTAATTTACCGTTGGCTTTCAAAAATGGGACAATGACGTATGTATGGCATATTTGGTGCAATGGAGCGAGGTTCCCTAAGATGGTGAAGTCGGCACAGCCATAACTTGGTTTTCATTAGACTGCTTTCACATGTTGACATTTGTGAACTTTTTCTTTTCTGAGTACTTTAATGAGAAATGAACTTCATCATTATCAGTACATCATACACGTCCGCTCTTGGCTCATTCTTCACAACACTTTGTGTGACAGGTTTTGAACACACACCCATCCTGGCTGGATTTATGCCTCAGCAGACTGCTGCTTTGCATTCAACATGTGCCATCCATTCATGAACGCGAGTGCGCGGCGTGGAGTGCCCACTTACTAATTGACTGCATTTCCCCTGGAAGGAAGCGCAGCGTGCCAACGTCCCACCATGACGCCTTGCAGGGCGCCGAGAGCCGAGCGGTGAAGCTACAGTCAACACGTCAACAAATCCTGCAGCTTTGCGTTCATCAACACACACTTTGCCGAGCATTCATCCATCTCCACAGCACTCATCAAAACCTTTACAGCCACGCAGCAGACCGTTAATCAGCAATCAACACAGCCGAGTGCACTCCACTTCCACTCACCTTCACTCTCTGCTCTCGTCCGGCCGCTTCATAACTGAATTCTAGGCTTGTCATGTCATGGAATACTTTATGATATCACAGCTTCTCGTTTGAGTGTTTGGAGAAGAGGAGACAAATCACACACACAAGAAGTTCTGTGACGAACAACAAACGTAAGAAGTTTCCCAGATTCACACAAACTGCCCTTGTCTCTGACAACTCTCCTGGATTGTCAGGTTTTTTTTGCATATACTGTAAATACTTATGTTTGTCAATGACTTTGTGAATGAAATTTTGTGAGTATACCACCCCCAACCCTTAAATATAACGCTAGCCCCAACCCTAACTCGCTAGTCCCAACTCTAGTCCTTAAGCCTATCCCCATAGCCCCAACCCTAATTCTTAACCGTAACACCCTAGTCCCAACCCTAACCTTTACCCCTGACCACATATTCTCAACTCTTAACCCTCACCTCCTACAGTAGTCCCACCCTAACCCCATAGTCCCAACCCTCAACCTTAACCTTCTAGTCCCAACCCTAACCCTATAGCCTCTACCCTAACCCTTAACCCTCACCNTAGTCCCACCCTAACCCCATAGTCCCAACCCTCAACCTTAACCTTCTAGTCCCAACCCTAACCCTATAGCCTCTACCCTAACCCTTAACCCTCACCTCCTAGTCCCACCCTAACCCCATAGTCCCAAACCCAACCCTTAACCTCTTAGCTCCCAACCCTAACCCAATAGCCTCCACCCTAACTCACCTCCTAGTCCCCCCTAAACCCATAGTCCCACCACCAACCCCTTAACCCTAATCTCCTAGTCCCAATCCTACCCTAACCCCATAGTCCCAACCCTTAACCTTAACCTCCTAGTCCCAACCCTAACCCTATAGCCTCCACCCTAACCCTTAACCCTCACCTCCTAGTCCCACCCTAACCCTATAGTCCCAAACCCAACCCTTAACCTCCTGGTCCCAACCTTAACCCTATAGCCTCCACCCTAAACCCATAGTCCCAACCCCTTAACCCTAATCTCCTAGTCCCAACCCTTAACCTTAACCTCCTAGTCCCAACCCTAACCCTATAGCCTCCACCCTAACCCTTAACCCTCACCTCCTAGTCCCACCCTAACCCTATAGTCCCAAACCCAACCCTTAACCTCCTAGTCCCAACCTAAACCCTATAGCCTCCACCCTAACCCTTAACCCTCACCTCCTAGTACCACCGTAAACCCATAGTCTCACCCCCAACCCCTTAACCCTAATATCCTAGTCCCAACCCTACCCTAACCCCCTTGTCCCAACCCTAACACTTTTTGTCTAAAACCAATGCCTTTTTTTTAATAGAACATTTGCGCCTTACAAGTTGATCAGAAAAGTCTTTGAAATACTTCAATAATCTAAATATAATCCCAACTGGTTCGTTGGAGTACAACCCCTGGTTTGTGCCTCAACACCCGACTTCCTGTTTGTTTTGGAACTTTTTTGTGCATCTTGATTGAGATCTCCACAAAATTTCCTGACAATACGTGAAATTGATGGCAGGAGCAAATTTTTTTTCAACATTCAAAGAAGGCACTGCTGAGGGAGGTTTGGGGGGTTTGTGTTCAGGACACCATAAATTAAATTTGTTTCACCAAGACTGATGTGCTCATGCGTGTTAAGGCCCTCAAAATGCAAGGAAATTGCAAAGGCATGGTAACCCGTCCATTCATCCATCTTCTATGCCGCTTGGGGTTGTGTTGGAGGCTCTGCGTGATACAAATAATATTAACTAGTTTCAGCTAGTACACCGTTGATGTTCAGAACTCCAGTTTCACTTGTGTGATGTGTGATTGGTGGATAATGAGGAGGAAGCGATGTTGATGTGGGAACAGCCGAGAAAAGCTTCCGAGTTAACCAAGTTGGAAGTGAGCGCTGCTGTTGGCGTGTTAAGGTTGGCAGTAAAGTTTAAAAAGAGCGTCAGACGCTGTGTTCCTTTGTCAGGATGTTATGTACAAGACATGGCTTGTATGGATATTCATTCATTCATTTCACACCCAAATGAGGCGTTGTTAAAGCTCGCCAATCCGATACTGAGTTTGGCAACCCAGCCACACTCAAAATGGCTTGCGAACTGTGTGTCCGGCAGGGGCTCCAAACACCAAACGTTGGCAGCTCTGAGGAAGTAGACTGAAGCTGTGAGTTGGATAAACAAACTGTGTGTGGCGTCCATTACTAACCCGCCATTAGACACCATGATGGAAGAAGCTAGCATGTCCAGGCTGTGACACCACAGATCCTAATCTGCTTGAAAGCATGCACGCACACACTTTACACAGCTTTGTCATCCATCAGCTGAAGAAGCAGAGCCGTGTTCTCTGACAGTGTTTGAATAACACGTCACTGCACGGCTCCAGCACCTCCATGAACTGTGAACTCGCCTGTGAAACTGACCAGATGACCACCATCGTGGTCCATAAGGTGCCAGAAGTATGAATCTATTCCATTACTTCAAATGTAGTTTTTTTTCCCTTATGTATGTGGAATTGTATGACTTGAAAATAGAAATGGATGAATGAGAGTGCTGCTCCGAAGAGCTTGCTGGGCTTGTGAGAAGCAATGCAAGTCTAGTAATGGTAGCCATTGTGGTTTTTATTGTTTCATTAGTGGTAGCAATTGTGGTGGTAACCTTTATTGGTGGTAATGATAAAGACTGTAAGAGTAAAACGTTATTACTATCACTACAGGTGTTACTATAGTTGTTTATTATTCATTATTGTGATTATTGTTATCATCACCATCATTATTATAATTGTTTTTTTGGTGGTGTAATTGTTTGCCTTTGGTTTTTTTGGTGTAGATTTTTATCACTTTAGGTGTTGTGGAGCTGGACTTGGATGGAGTTGGGGTTGTTGCTTGTTTGTTTCTTTTCTTGGTTAAACAAATAAACACAAAATAAGTATTCCAGACTACAAACATGCATGTGCAGAAAAATCATCCAGACCTGAGAGCTGCTTGCTGGCATGTGGAGACTAAGAGCATTTGTTTTTGAAAGTTCTTAGCTTCTTTCTTTAACTCAGCATGAAGTGGAGCATAACAATTTCCATTCATCCCAAATCTGCCAGCACCGCTGTCCTCCAGACACAGTCCAGGTATCACTGTCTCCGCACCCGGTGGAGTAGCAGAGATGTTCTCAGGCTGTAAAGATGATGGCAAAGATAAACAACACGGTGGAGGGAGTGGGGAGTTAACCTCTCGTTTGGCTTGAGCGACCATTGAGTGAGTGTTGAGGTTGCTGCTCCACGTCGCTGAGCTGCTGCAACTCAGGAAACAGAACCCAGCGGCTTTGATATTTGCCTTTGCTGAGGCTGAGAAGTTGTTGGCCTACCTTTCTCAGTAACGTCATGAGCATCTCGTGCAATGTTGCACTGGAGATACTATCATGGGTCTCTGAGGGGAGAATAAACGTGAAAACAAGGCTGGTGATGAGGTTGAAGCATCACTGAAGCCAAGTGGTGCTCCTTGAAAAATTCCTATTATATTGTACAGCAAAAGCTGCTCTCACTTTCCAGACAAAACATCTGATTTTAGAATCTACTCTACTACTTGTGTGCAGCGAGCTGCATGCTGGAACGACGTTGTTTTGTCAGAAGATTCTCAGTCATCCAAGTGATGAGCCATGAGAATGTCCTCTTCTGTACATGTACATACATTAGTGCTGTATGTGCAACTAAACAGTGATTGGAAAAACTATTTGAACCCCAGCTGATTTTGTAAGTTTGCCCACTAACAAAGAAATGATCAGTCTATAATTCCAATGGTAGGTTTATTTGAACACTGAGAGACAACAATGAACAAAAAAAATCCAGAAAAATGCGTTTCAAAAAGAGTTATAAATTAATTAGCATTTCCATGAAGGAAACAAGTATTTGATCCCCTTCCGTCAGCAAGATCTCTAGCTCCCAGGTGGATCTTATACAGGTAACGAGCTGACATTGGCAGCCCTCTCTGTTTTTTGTGTGTACATGTACAGTAGAGGCCACACACACACAGGATGACCCAAAAAAAACAGGAAGGTTTAAGTATTGGCACACAGTGATCTTGAGCAAGTAAACACACCAGATGGACCTATACGTAATAAATGTCCCAGAGGTGTTCTATTGGGTTTAGGTCAGGTAAAAGTGGGGGCCAGTCAATGGTTTCAATTCCTTCATCCTCCAGGAACTGCCTGCATACTCTAGCCACATGAGGTCAGGCATTGTCGTGGACCAGGAGGAACCCAGGTCCCACTGCACCAGTGTAGGTTCTGACACTGGGTCCAAGGATTTCATCCTGATACCTAATAGCAGTCAGGGTGCCATTATCTAACCTGTAGAGGTCTGTGCGTCCTTCCAGGGATATGCCTCCCCAGACCATCACTGACCCACCACCAAACCGGTCATGCTGAATGATGTTGGAGGCAGCATAACGTTCTCCACGCCATCTCTAGATACTTTCACGTCTGTTGCATGTGCTCAGGTTGAACTTGCTCTCATCGGTGAAGAGCACAGGGCGACAGTAGCGTAGTTGCCAATTCTGGTGGTCTATGACAAATGCCAATCGAGCTCTACGGTGCTGGGAGTTGAGCACAGGGCCCACTACAGGACGTCGGTCCCTCAGGCCACCCTCATGGAGCCTGTTTCTGATTGTTTGGTCAGAAACATTCACACCAGTGACCTGCTGGAGGTGATTTTGTAGGACTCTGGCAGTGCCATTTTGTGAACTGATGAGAGTAAAATTGTTCTTTTTGGGTCCAGACAGTTTGTGAGATGACCCGTAAACCCTGAATTCAAGCCACAGTTCACAGTGAAGACAGTCAAGCATGGTGGTGCAAGCATCATGGTATGGGCATGTTTCTTCTATTTATCACATAGCAGGTATCATGGATCAGTTTACAAATGTAAAAATACTCAGTCATGTTGTGTTTAAAAATGACTAAAAAGGTCATGCCCTTGAAATTGCTGTTTCAACAAGACTATGACCCCAAACACACTAATGAATGAGCAAAATCTTGGTTCCAAACCAACAAAAAGAATGTTACGGAGTGGCCAATCCAATCCCTGGACCTTAATTCAATGGAGAACTTGTGGGGTGACATGAAAAATGCTGTTTCAGAAACTAAACCAAGAAATGGTAATGAATTGTGGAATGTTGTTCAATAAGTTGTTCACAAGTTGGTTGACTCCATGCCACACAGATGTGAAGCAGTTATAAAAAAACCAAAACTGGTCTTACAACTAAATATTAGTTTAGTGATTCACAGGATTGTTAAATGAGTTTGTAAAGGCAATGGCAGACATTGCTTTTTTTTTAAACATAACCCTTTCAACTAATTGCCCAATTGCACAGCCTTAACAGCGTGCAAATCATGAATGCTGGGTCTTGTTTGTTTTCTGAGAATCTACTGCACCTACTGGTACGTTTGCCGTGTAGCAATAAAAATATACTAATACCAGTGATTCAACTGGTTAGTCACATTGGACTGTTATTATTTTGAACACTACTGTAGATACTGTACATGTACATGTACATACATTAGTACTATACATGCATCCGAATTTATTATTACACCTAAATTTAACTAAGCAGTAGCCAGCAAAAGGTACGAGGTTCAGCAACACTATGTCCTCAAAGAATGAGGTCAGATGACTACCTGAATACACGGAATGAGCAGGTTATTCCATTTTCTCTTCCCTGAGGGCACGGGCATAATCCAAGATGACAATGCCAGGATCCATCGGGCTGAAATTGTGGAAGAGTGGTTCAGGGAGCATGAGACATCATTATCACACATAGAGTCCAGACCCTAACCCCATTGAGAACCTTTGGGATGTGCTGGAGAAGGCTTTGCGCAGCGGTCATCAATGCAAGATCTTGGTGAATGAATGCAACACTGGATGGAAATAAATCTTGTGACATTGCAGAAGTTCATCAAAACAATGCCACAGCGTATGCGTGCCGTAATCAAAGCTGGAGGCGGTCCAACGGAATGTTTTTTGGTGGCGACTCTTTTTTTGGTTAGGCAGTGTAATAAGCTGATTTATTAAATGCTTATGAATATTCCCATTCATCCATGTCATTGTATTCCCAAAGAAGTGAATGGACTGTTCAGGTTGTCTTAGAAAATATTAAACTCTCAACCTAGCAGGCTTCATCGAATCACACTCAAAGACCAAGTAGGACTGTCACGTTTAGCTCGGCTCGGCATGGTGAAACGACCCCGGGGAAGAAGCGAGCAGGACGTCAGGCAGGTAAGTTTGGGAAAAGAAGCGTCTTTAATAATCAAGCTGCGAGGCAGTGGCAGGAACAACAACAGGGCCGCAGGAATACGAAGCACACACGACACAAATGACAATGACCCGACACAGACTGGCGCACACACCTGAGCCTAAATAGTCAGACAAACAAACGAGGAACAGGTGCATGTAATCAGAGGAAAAACTAAAGTGCAAGGAAACCAGGAAAACAACACAACACAAGAAATCCAACTCGAACAAAACCCAAAAACTGTCACGGGAACAACACCCGGATCGTGACAAGGACAGCTCAATAGCAAATGAGAGGTTTCATCAGTTCATGCTCAAAGGCCAGATAGGACAGCTCTAAAAGCCAAATGAGCGGCTTCATCAGATAAGACAGCTCCAGAGGCAAAACAAAAAATGAAAGACAGGAGACAGGACAGCTGTAGAAGTGAAACAAGATGTTTCATCAGCCCATGCTCTAAGACTAGAAACACTAGCAGGCTGAAACAAGCCAGCTTCATCGGTTCATTCTTAAAGACTAGATAGGACAGCTTTGGAGGCAAAATGAGCAGGCTTCATCAGTCCATGCTCAAAAACTAGATGGGACACCTCACAAAATGAAACAAGATGTTTCATCAGTTTATGCTCAAAGACCAGATAGGACAGAGTCGCCCTCTAAGAAAACCTAACATAAATGAGCACAGCATGGAAGGTGAAGTTCAGCTTGTTGCGGTGATAAAGGAAATGGGATTTCTTCACTGACTTAAAGGAAAACAAATTCTCTTTTAAGCGCTGCCAGCACAACATGCCCGCCATCCATATTCAAAACCCCAGTGCCTTCATTAAAATGGGAATTTGGACTAAACAATGGCTGTGCATTCTGCTTCCACACTTTCTGGCCAATGACCTCCTTGCACTTTGCAGACGTCCAGGCTGACTATAATGGTGAATTACATCCCCAACATCATTATTAGAAGCAAAAGTGGAATTATTCATCTACCGCTGGAGACTGGGAGACACTGGAAGAAGAATTAAACATCATATTTGTTGGTGGAATATAACACTGCATGCTCAAACTTAACCACTTATTGACCACCCAGGGTGGCAAATCAGCTTTGACCTTGAAAAGTGCACATTTAGGTCAGACAGCTGCACACGCACACACACACTCACGTACTGACAGCCCCTCCCCCCAGCATGGCAGACACAAGCTTTTGTTTCCATCTGGAGAATGTCACGCAACTCAACCTTTTATTTTGTTAAAAAGAATTTACCTTCAGTGAGAACGTGGTCTTTGCACCATCACAACAAAAAACATCTTCACAGAAAACACAAGGGGATCCTCATTGGATTAGATTGGATTGCATGCCAGGGAATGCTGCTTGTCTAGCCCATTTGAAGCACAACAAGCAAAGTTTTGTTTGACAAAACAATGTCGGTTTTCAAACGCCCCAGTTGGGCTAGCTGGAAATCTTTGCAAATTTGTGGCCTCTGTTCTCGCACGCAGCCTCGCTTGTTGCACAGTGTTGTGTTTTTACCAACAAACTACAACAACTGCACAATTACAGGACTGCAACTACAAACAGCAGAACCCCAGCTGGTGTCATAAAGCCATTCATCTAGCTGAGACATACTCTAACTGAGGTACACCCGCGGAAAAGTGGCCTTTTTCTGGAATTTTGCCCTTCATTCACAATCCTTATGTGAGACATGAATGCACATTTTATTTTCAGTTCTTTCTAAAGACATAAAGCCAGATAAAAAAAAGAGGCAGCCCTAATGGCCCTAGAAAGCCTTCTGCAAAAAAAGCTCCAAAAAGTGCCAAGAAGACTGCAAGGAATTTTTCAGGCATTTGTGTAATGTGATTAAAGTTGTTGTTATTGTTATTTTTACATCCAAGAACTACATTACAGGCATAGTGACACCTCGCCACTCCAACTAGCTACTAGCTGGCTAGCGACTGGGCTTCAAACCGGGCTTCCTTTTCCATCCAAGTGTCTTAGCCGACCTAAAAGGTAGCCAAAGTGGGGTTTGGGTGAAACAGTAGAACGCTTGCTGTTAAAAAAAGAGAAAATCCATTCCTTCCCCTGAAGTGCAATTATCCTCTTGACTCCTGAAACATTTCTTGCAGGACTTTTTCCATTTTCTGATAGAGACAAATTCACTCAGGCCGGAGAACAAGTCAGCACACTTCTTGTCGCTTTTAATGGCTGAAAGGGCTTCAATCAACGTCCGTGTGCAGGTGGAGCAACATTCCGAGTAGACTTAAAAAAGAGGAACTCAGCACGACCGCCTCGGATCGTTTTGGATGTGAGTGCACTCACAGTCCATTACTCGGCTGGCCGCAGTCCAGCGCGCGAAGATGTCTCAGCATTTATTGAGGGAAGGTAAAACAAGCACACAGCGAACTTCAGCTGCCGTCGAATCTCCGCCCGATGGCTGCAGGTGTGAAACCGCCGGAATGTTTCTCTCCTGTTTCATTTCCGAATCCGCCGCCGCCATCCGGGAAAGATATGTTAAACTTGCTTGGCCTGGGGAGGTTTGATTTGTCTCTGCTGTGCTCGCTTCCATCTGACATGTTGGAATAACAAGGAGAGCTAATTGGAGAGGCTGGGGTAACTCCCAACATGTCATTTATTTCTGTACTATAATTCTTTAAAGAATTAAACAGAAGAAAGTGTATTGCATGGAGTTGTATATAAAATTTGGCCGCCAGCATTCACCACCAGTTTCTTAAGCCGCCTGGGAACTGCATTAACTGATTTTACAAGAAACTCTGGTGGGATGGAAGACATAACTTCTCCTATTCGCCTTTCAAGTTCTTCCAAAGTCGTTGGTTTGGTAGAATAGACATGCCGGTACTTCACAGAACATACACAAACAAAATGAGAACATATTCATAAATTCTAAGTATTTTAAAAAAGGGAGTTACTTTTCACTCACCCTGTATATTCAGGCTCAAAAAGATAAGGTTCTGGATCCTCATTTGTCCCACAGTAGTCATTGCAAACAGACACGCCTGCTTCCTTTTCTGTTATTGTTGAGGGATGTAGCGTTAGTTCCTATCTATGGGCTCTGTGAAATCTATGCACCCAGAAAAGAGGTTCCGACAATGTTTAAAATTACCAACATACAGGAAAATACTGTAACACATATGATAATAATAATTATCATATGATAATGATAATTTTCAATAGTTAAAAACATGAGATCCTGTTGCACACGTCTTATGATACGGACTGCAAAGCCTCGTTTGACTCGTCAACCCTTTTTGAAAATCTCGGTTTTTAAGACGTGTGGACGAGAGGCCAACATGCGTGGAAAAATATGCCTCTTTCTAAATATCCGTTTTCAGGTGGACAAAGGTGAAAGTAGCAGCAGTTAAATCAGTGAGATGATGTAACATAACATCACAATCAGCTTGGACTTCTTGGAAATCAGAGGGCAGATTTCAGGCTTTTAGAAGAAGAAGAAGAAGGAAAAAAAAACCTCATCTTCACACGGTATGAAGATAAGACCGCAGCTTTGTGGTAAAATAATCCCACCTCGGAAATCAACCTGCAGTCCACAATCATCACCAGCGCATTTACTGCACTTTGAGCCACGCACTGAACCTTTTCAGTCAAAAGACTGGCGAGGACCTGACAGCTTTAGCGCTAAGACAATAAAGAACAATAAATACTGTAAAGAATACATATCGACCACACTCAGAGGCTTCATTGGTTTCTTTTTTTTAAACACACAAAATATATAAAAAAAATTAAGGGAAAATAAGGAAAAAAATTTTTTTTTTTACATAATTTGAGTTCAATGAGTAAACATGTCGAAGCAAAGTGCATGCTTTGAAATTCAGTTTCTTAAAATAAGGACTTTAAAAATTGTGTTTGCTTTAAAAATTGAGGTAAAGTTCAGCACACATGACTTAGATTCCTAATTTATCATAGCTAATGGTTGCACCCGACCGTGCTAAGTGAATTTCCACCAAGTAGCACTCCTGCATGTTTTCATAGTTATAGTATAGAAAAAATATTTATGACCTTCTGATAGCGCCTTTTAACATTATTAGAGCCCTCGAGACATTAATCAGCATCCCTATATTCATTTTTAAACCCCGTTACCCAATATAGAAGACATAGTAAAGGTAAAATAAGACATAAATAAGGCTTGTGTTTGTGTGTGCTGCAGTAAATGTGTTCTGGTGCTAGCGGAGCAGCGTGAGGGGCGGACAGAAAGTGACGTCGGGGGTTCAGAGTTGAGTTGTTAGGTTGGAAGGGTCATGCACTGCAACAGTGGGCCGTTTTAGGGATTATCATATCTAGATCATTCAAAGCTGCTATAAAAGCCTCTTGTTCCAGTGATCAAGTCTGGTGCTTGTGTGTCTCACCCAACATTACACTAACATTACTGACACCTATTAACCAATTTAAAATACCACCCACTGTCTTTCAATGCGTTTTTGGAATGCCTTTTTTTTTATTTTACTTTATTTAGCAATTTTTATGCTTGGAAACGCTCAATTTAGGCCAACAACACATACAATCTGCATAAATATGCATTTATTTGACTAATAATAGGACATATTCAACCACTACACAGCATGCTTTATTATTATTTGAAGTGTGAAGTGGTGAGGAGTTTCTGTGTACACTTTCAACAAATTAAACGAATCAATCAGGTTTTTAAAACTGAATTTTAAAACACACACATTTAGAGCATCATTTGAAAAATGAGTTTCCAAAACTCAAACTGAAAAAAAAAACAATTATACAGTAATGCCTCGCTTTATTGTGGTTAAAAAAGCTCTTCGGTGGGTGACTTTAGCCTATTCGTAAAAAAAAATAGAAAGACAAGTTATGTGTTGTGCTCTCTAGGCATCAGTCACGATATAAGACGTTTTAAAAAAATACGGTGCTAATAAAGTGTACTTCTAGTAACTATAGATCTATTCATTTTGGTCAATAGTGTGCAGTGAGTGACAACAAAGACTACCACATGATGATGTTGATGATGAAGATGATGAGCTAGGATTTTTTTTCCATGTAGGCCTCATCCATCAAACGTCACGGTGCTTTTTAGGGAAACAACACACCCGTCTGTAATTACACAAGTCACCGAATTGCGGTGAAGGGACGTAAGTGCAGCAATTTGGCAGCCATCCACCCCGTAAAGCTGCCGCTAAATTCCACACGGAGATTGTGAGCACACGGTGTCAAGCAGAGAGACCAACCAATCCTGCACATGGCATCACAGCCACATGATGGGAACCCTCACGACACCACAGCATCCACAATACATGGCTGACCATAACCGCAATACTGCCATGCCGTGGTAGGCATGAAGCCAAATCAAGCTCATGCTTTGTATTTTGCAGCGCAATTTAACGTTCTGACGTGTGTCGTATTTTCATGGGACATTTCTTACATACTGCAAAGACCTTATCTGGCTTTGCTACACAAACCACAGCGAGTTTTCTGGAAACTTTGGCTTGTTATTGGTATTGGTACTGTTCCTGTCCAGTCGTCCCTCGTTTAGGGTGGTTAACTGGTTCCAGACCCGACCACAATAAATGCATTCTGGGATGTAAGATATATGAGGTTAATAAATTGAATTTGTAGGTAGTTACAGCATAGAAAACCTGCTTATGACTAAAAGCACTTTTAACATTATCAGAGTCCTGTAGACATGAAATAACACCCCTATGTCACCTTTACACACACCACTATTCTTTGTTTACACCACTCATGCAGCCGGGACTGGAAACGGCCGCTGGCTTGCAAGTTAGCAAGCTAGCCAGTTACGCTCAAATTTATTTCTTCTAAATTTCTTCTACATTCAAACAGCCTTGGGTGTCTAGGCATGTGAGTCTGTCCTTCACTGTCTCTGTCCCTCACAGAAGGATGCCTTCGTACGTGCTTCCCTATATTAACATTTCACGTGAAGAGTCAGACAATTTCTTTTTTCGTCTTTTGCGTGTCTTGTCCAGCATCATAACAGCTGAATGGGAGTCAAGCTGCCTTAAAGTGCCGAGCAAAATTGCTTTGCCAAGGGAAACTTCATAATCCAAATGAGTCTCCCTTGACATTTGACTGTGTTTATTAAGAATAAACCCTCTTCCACCACTCACACACGCCCACACGCATACACACACTCCATATACCCACACACCTACATTTTCACATATCCATCTAGAGTGCCACCCCCCAATGCAGCGAGTAGCACCACCGCGAGCTCCCTCGAGACAGGGGGCCATACCAACGTACCCGGCCGCTGGGAATCCCACAGCGACCCCCAACCACATCAGTAGCTGCAACAGCCACAGCCTTATGCCCAGGCACACACACACACACACACGACGGCCCTCCTCCCAGCAGTGCAGCCGGCTCAGACCCTGGAGGCAAACTGACCCACTCCCCCCAAGCGCCCCCCCCC
>QODF01000156.1:921660-944667 GCA_024372805.1 Oostethus manadensis
AAGTGAAAGAGCTAATCACCGGGGACCAGAGTGAATGAGATTGGTCCAATTGATTGTTTAAAGAGCTAGACATTGTCTCACAAGAGATATGATCTAATAAAAGGTTCCTAAATTGGTTCATACTTAGATTGGCTTTTGTTTTCCAATTCATGAGAATAGTTTTCTTTGCGATGCATAACGCAGTAAGGACCATACGTGAGGTGTTATTATCGATATTGATGCCACCTAAATCGCCAAGTAAACACAATGTGGGGTATGCTGGAATATTACATTTGGACCAAGTGGACAGCTCCTCACATACCTGAAGCCAAAACCTTTGGACAGGTGCACAATACCACACAGCATGTATATAGTTATCAACAGTTATTTGTGCACTGTGAGCAAATATTAGACTTTGTGAGAGCCATCTTGAACATCCTTTGTCCTGTATAATGAGTCCAATGAAGAATTGTGAACTGAATTAGCTGTTGTCAGACAATTTCTGTAGAAGTCGTTTGTTCAGGTTTTATTGCTCTGTCTCTGTGCATGCAAGTTTTATTCTACCGTATCGTTCCTTGGAGTCGAGCGCCCAGAAAAAACAACACCACACGTGTTGTTGACTCACTGACCATGGTTTGAATAACCAAACATGGGGCCAAAGAAAGTTAAGGGCCAGCAAACTGATAAACATGATAAACATTATCTGCATCAACAATTAGTTTCAGTCACTCCTCATTTAGAATTATTTTGCATTGTTTATTGCATGTGAATTATGTAATTATTCACAATAACAAACACTATTTGTTTATATTCCTGGGTATCTGGAACGGATTAATTCGATTTTTTGGAATAATAATTGTCTTTTTCAAAAAAGTGAGCAATCCAACCCCTCGAAATGATTTGTCAACAAACTAGTATTTCAACCCCTTTAGATTGTCTTCCAACCCCTCCAGATAGCGAGTATTCATTAATAACTAAAACCGAGGTACCACTGGACAAAAAAAAAAGATGAAACGCTGCACTAACAATACACACTACTGTAAGTTCCCCTGGGAAAAAAACGGTTCCCCGTTGGACTTTTGGGACGTAATTTTGGTTAGAAATAGAAACAACAGATTGGAGCTTACGTGGTGCCAACAGTGTAAATAATAATATTTAATATGCTTTCTATTGTTCCAGCGTGAGCAAATAGCTACACTGACGCCGCCACAGCGTCCCTGCGGAGCGGCTCGCTAATTTACTTGCTTCCTCTCCAAGACCAATCAAACAGGTAGATAATTGGAACAGCGGCACCGGGTCATGTGGCCGCGTCCGCTCGGCAGGCATTTTACAGCCGCAATTTCATCCTGCGGTGAAGTGGCGCTGGCAGTGTTAAGCGTCAACAACAGTGATGTACCAATCATGACGTGCCGTCAACTTCTCTTTGTTTTGCTTTTCCTGCGGCACATTTACATATGAATAACATAACATATTCATAATAACATATTCATAACATGCACACAAGCAGGTGTTTGGCCTCATTAGAGCCCACAAACACACGCATGGCGGTGAAAACCTCCACCGATGCTTCAATATTTACAGTACCAGAGTTTCGGGTACGTGCTCTCATGCACAAGAATGTGCGGGTGACGTGTACTGGGCTGACAAGCGCTGACACAAACACGTGTACATGAAAACCAGAATTTTAAAAAAACTACAGTATGTAGTTGTAGATGTAGTATGGAAAATGAGTAGGCCTCTGCTAATGTCCATCCTTCCATCCATTTTCTTCCGCTTATCCGAGGTTGGGATAATCACTCTGTGATGGAGCTAAATCTCACACCCATCCTCTGGTGTGCTACTAACTTAGCTGCATTTAAAAACAAAAATAATTTAATTGAAAGGCCCACTTACAAACAAAAACAAAATAAAATAAAAAACAGTTTCACTCAAATCTCATGTTTTTCTTTGAAAAAAGGAAGCTGTCCACATTTTCTGTTGGTAATACACCGGCTTGCTGTGTTTTTCAAAAAGGTGAGTATTCCGACCTCTCTACATTGTCCTACAACCACCCTGGCGAGAAAGTATTCCGACCCGTCTAGATTGTCCTTTCAAAAAAGCAGATAGATGGCAGTCCTGCATGAAACACTGCATACTTTTTGCATCTCGTGTTTCCTTTTCTGGGTGTATTCTGCAGAATGAAAAGGAAGATGATGACGACAAAGACATTCCCGTTTTTGTTGGGAATATTTATCAGCACATGTTTGCGTCTACAGCAATAAATCCCACGTAGTGCAGCTGCTACTTTAATTGCCTGAGATCTGATTTCATGGTTTTCCCATACGACGTGATGCTGTGCTCTGAGAGAAATTAAGGCCTGGCAAGTCAGCGGGATTATTATTTTTAGATTGACATAAGAGGCGTACCTAATGAAGTGACCGTTGAGTGCCTGCTACTTGATCTGCTGCTGTGTAGATGTTAGGATTAGTTGCAGTCAGTATCGGGCCGGGCCAGACCTGACACGCGCACATCTGTTCTTCCAGCCTGATTTACGATTTAGAAATGATTTTTTTTGTTCGCTGAGAACGCGGCTGGAAGACTTTCAGGTTGAGTTTGCCTCGGCAGAGTCGGGTTGTGTGAAAGAGTCGGACACGAGCACGACCTCAACGCGTGGAAATGAAACCAGAGCATCTCTGGTGTTTTACACGTCAATTATAAGAAGATGGATTCCTTCTTCAACAGTTTGCACACTGAGAACCCGCATGAGCTCTGCTAAATCTGCATATTCATCGCCTCAGCGCAGCACCCAATAGTTTCACGCAGCTTATTCGCTTGCCTACATAAATGTACTTTCGGTCACTAAGAGGTGGCGAGCAGGAGAGTCTAATCACACATGAGGCAGGACGGAGGGAAACAAGCAAAGCGAGAAGGAAAGAGGGAGTGACGAAGGGTCTGGAGGATGTCATTGACCTGCAAAGTGTGACAACAGAGAGCTTGCTGCAAACGGGACCAAACACTTGCATAAACATGCTTCTGCAGAACAGAAGCACACAAAGCGGCGCCACCTACACACTGGAACTTCTGAGGAAGAACACATCTGACCATCGAACTGGTTGTTCTTTGTTAGTTTTTATAGGAAAACTATAAGCTACCATCGGGAATGGGCCAGGTTTCTGTCACCAGGATAAGAAACGTATAAATGCTCAATAATATTAATAAATACTTTTTTATGAAGTGACATGACTGCATATTTGATACAAATACAATTCAAAACTGCTTTGAACAGAATAAAAATGCCGTTTGTTGCTTGTTCCTCATTTTCTAAAATTCCACCTTACCGTGAAATATAATTTAGATGAGTAAGAAATGTTTTTTGAAATATATTTAGTATATATTTGTGTTACTCCACATTACAACTGTACTTTAAGTGTATTTTCTATTAAAAATAAAAAATAAATTAAAATTCACACTTTAGTCCTGTCCCTGGATTTCCAGCAGAGTCATGTTACCTACATTTTGTTTATTTTTTTTAAATACATTTGTTTGTTGAATTACTGCAAATGTGCTAAGTGTGTGTGTTAGCAAATGTGCTACGTGTTCAGCAGCCTGAACAAAGATTTGACTGGCACTAGTCCATGGCAGCACCTTAAGCAGCCATCACTGCATGCCACCCATATAAATGCCATGTGGATATATTTCATGTATTTGCTAATTCAAATCTAAAAACTGCTGTGTAGGAAATGCATGCAACATTTGAGTAGTAATGTCTACAGTCATCCCTCCCTCCAATTTCCCAGTGTTGCTCTGTCACAGTTTTTCAAAAATACTTATATATATTCACTCATAAATCATTGCTGTTTCCTGCTTAAATACAGCCTTTTACTTGTACTTACTAGTAAATTTGACATATTTTTCAAACTAAATTAAGCATAAATAGCTCGCAATGAACAAAAACAATTCAGACGCTGCATTCAAATACATTGTAATGATATCTAGTATTAGAATGATATCAAGTAAAAGAAACAAACAACAAAGAGCTTTCCCAATGCTAACATGTGTGAGTCTATTTTCACTTATTATGTCCACTATATTGGGTAATGGGAGTGTAAAAATGACTATGGCGTAGAGGGCTGTAATAATTCTAAACCCATATTTAGACGATCATAAACAGTTTTTTCCTATGACTTACTTTCTCCTGGGCAGTGGGGAGATGCTTTGCATCTGTACATTAAAAATGGATGACCCCGCCCTCCACGACTCTCCTGCTGCCTTGCAGGTCGACCTTGTTTGGTCAAAGGCTAAAAGTGGTAGTCCCCGAAAGGTGGACGGTTGCATTGCCTTGCAAAACCTTTCGGCGGCTCCTGCAGCGGTGTTGGCACCGACTGTATTGGCTTGCCTTTTCGTCAACAAGCTTAGTACAAAACCAAAAGGCTAGATGCAAAAGACCGCACCAGGCACCAGGCAAAAACGAAAAGAAAAATGATCCGCTAGCCATTGCTGGAAACCTGGAATGTTAGGACATGTGTCCTGAACTCTCAAACGACCTCCAACAAGATGATGATGCCAGAAAAACAGCCATCATCGATCGAGAGCTAGCCAAACGCAACATCGACATAGCGCCTTGCTTCCAGTGGCAGTCTTAAGGAGAAGGATTACACTTTCTTCTGGCAAGGCCTGGAGTCAGACAAGCGCCGGCTCCATGGGGTCGGCTTCGCAGTGAGCAATTCCATACTGACCTCAGTCAAGCCTCCTTCTGAGCGCATCCTGTCACTGTGCCTCACAACCTCCTTGGGTCCCACAATCATTTTTAGCATCTACACCCCCACACTCTGCTCTACAGCCAAGGCTAAAGATGCAATCTATAAGGTGCTTGAGGCCAGGATAAGAAGAATCCCAGAGAAATTCCTTCGCTCCAAACAGAAGAGCAGCCCTTGCATCGACACGGCCAGGACATTGATACCAGAAAAGCAAGAATGCTTCGCCAAAGCCATCGACAAGGTCCTGGATGACTGCCCCACAGACAGCGCCCAGGCGTGATTTGACTTCATTCGGGACGCCGTGTACAAGGCTGCCCTTGATACCTTTGGCAAAATAATAAAAAAGAAGGACTGGTTCGAGGCAGGTATTGAAGAGACCTTTGGCTACCATCACCGCCTAAGAAGCTGTTCTCCCCCAAGAGACAACCCTGCGAGAAAACACTGGCTGCCTAAGCAGAAGCCCGCAACAACACCAAGAAGATCTGCAGCAAGTGCGCCAATGACTACTGGCTGGAGTTGTGCAGTGACATCCAGACCTCTGCAAACTGTGGAAACACTCGTGCCATGTATGAGGGGATGAACAAAGCATTTGGTCCCATTGACCTTAGGATTGCTCCCCTTATATCCACCTCCTGGGACTTTACCAAGGACCGCAGCAATACCAGTAGCTGTACTGCAGAGAAAACGTCATCACTGACACAGCCATTGAGAGCACCTTGCCACTGCCCACCCTGGATGAGCTAGAAAGGCCATAGACTCGCTGGTCTGAGGAAAAGCACCAGGCAGCGATAACAGTCCACCAGAGATTGTGAAGAGAAAACTCCCTCCTTGACCACCTGCACCAACTCCTACTCCAGTGCTGGGAAGAGGATACGATACCCCAGGAAATGCGGGATGCTACGATCGTGACGCTCTATAACAGCAAGGGCAACTACAGTGATTGTAACTACTATCGCAGGATCTCCATCCTCAGCATTATGGGCAAAGCTTTTGCACGGGTAGTCCTCAACCACCTTCAGTTCCTGGCTGACCGAGGGTACCCAGAGTTGCAGTGTGGGTTCAGAGCAAAACGCTTAACAATCGACTAGGTGTTCTCCCTTAGGCAGCTGCAAGAAAGTGCCGTGAACAGACACATTCCCTGTTCCCTCCCTTTCATCAATCTGACCAAGGTGTTCAACCTGTTCAGCTGGCCTCTTCACCCTCCTGTTCAGTATTGTATCCCCCCCCCCCAAGCTCGTGTCATTCCATAAAGGCATGACTGGTACAGTCCAATACAATGGTTAATTCTCAGACCCCTTCCCAATCGAGAGCAGTGTGAAGCACAAAAAGCATTTTTCTCCACATGAGGAGTGAAGGCAGCCTTTTCAACTTCGCTTGTCTCAGAGCCAAGACAAAAGTGCGTAAAATACTCATTCGAGAGATGCTCTTTGCAGACGATGCCACTCTCACTGCCCACTCTAAGGATGCTGTTCAACGACTCATCACCCAGTTTACTGGGGCAAGCACAGAGTTCGCCCTCACCATCAGCATGAAGAAAACCAACATCACGGGTCATGATGTCATCACAACCCCTGCAGCATCGGCGACCATACCCTGGACGTGGTAGACAAGTTTACCTACCTCGGTTGCACCATCTCCAGCAACTTATACCTGTACGTGGAGCTCAACGTGAGGCTAGGCAAAGCAGCCACCGCCATGGGCTGCCTTGCAAAGAGGGTGGGGGACAACACCATGCTGACTCTCAAAACAAAGATGAGGGTGTACCTAGCCTGCAAGCTGCAGTATGGCAGTGAGACCTGGACTCTATACTAGCACCAAGAACGAAGGTTGAATGCCTTTCACATGCGCAACCTCAGGCGACTCCTAGGTATCACATGGCAGGATCGGGTCACAAACGCAAGAGTCTTGTCCAAGGCAGGCATGCCAATCATGTTTTCCATCCTCACCCAGAGACGCCTGCGCTGGATAAGTGTGCAGGATGGAAGATGGCCACATCCCAAAGAACATCCTGTACGGAGAGCTCACCTCAGGAACGCCAACTGGCCGGCCCAAGCCTGCGCTACAGGGACACCTGCATGAAACACCTGATTACATGTGACATCAACCCAACAGACCTTGAGCCAGGTACATCGGATCACACTAGCTGGCAATCACAGGTCAAGTACGACATCAAAAGAGAACCCGTAAGCGGCATAGACAACAGTTTGCCCCTTCCGCCCCCTGCCATCCCTACCACTGACTACATCTGCAGCAAGTGTCAACGCAGCTGGCAATCGAGTATAGGACTGTATAGTCACAGCCGACACTGTCGACAAGCCGACAACCAACTAGGTGCAGTAAACCACTGTCTTTCACGACAGAAAACAGACTTTCTCCTATTAGGTGTAGACATATACTATGTTGGGTACTGGAGATTAAAGGTGACTGTAGGGGTGTTATTTCATGTCTAGAAGTCTCTGACAATGTGAAAAAGCATATTTAGAAGGTTGTAAACAGTCTTTTAAGTCTTACTTTCAGTTGTTATATCTACTATATTGGGTAATAGGAATAGACAATTGACTGTGGTGTGTTATTTCATGCCTAGAGGGCTGTAATGATCTTAAAACCCGTATTTAGAAGATCATAAACAGGTTTTATTTGTCTTGTTTTGTCTTAAGTCTACTATGCTGGCCAAAGGGAGAGTAAAGGTGACTACAGGGGTGGTATTTCATGTCTAGAAGGCTTTGATAATAATAAAAGGAGTATTTAGAAGGTTGTAAAGTAGGTTTTCTATGTCTTATATGTCTTATTTCCTCTTTTTATGTACTATATTGGTTAATAAGAGTGGAAAGGTGACTATAGGCCTGTTATTTCATGTCTGGGGGCTCTAATGATGTTAAAAAGTGTATTTACAAGGTGGTAAACAGTTTTTCTATATCTTGTTTTATTTTCTTTTATGTCTACTGTATTGGTTAATAGGAGTGTAAACATAAATTTAGGGGTGTTATTTCATGTCTAGAGGGCTGTTAATAATGTCAAAAATTAGAGTTAGGAGGTGGTAAACAGATTTTTATGTCTATTATATTGTTTAATAGGAGTGTAAAGGTGACAACATGGGTGTTATTTCATGTCTACAGGGCTATAAAAATGTTATTAATTAGAAGGTTGTAAAACAGGTTCCTATGTATTTCAGTATATATGTTTTATTTTCTTTTATTATGTCTACTACATTGGTTAATAGGAGTGTTATTTCATGTTAAGAGGGCTCTAAACATGATAAAGAGTGTACTTAGAAGGTGGTAAACAGGTTTTCAATGTCTTATTTTCTCTTATGTCTACTATATAGGTAATAGTGACGACAATGTATAATAATGGTAAAATATTTAATCATGTTAAAAAGTGTATTTAGAAGGTGGGAAAACAGGTTTCCATGCGCAAATAATGAATCCTACTTTGCAGAAATGTACTTATCACGGTCTGGAACCAATAAGCCAAAATAAGCGAGGGATTGCTTTGTTATCAGATTTAGAGTTTAAAAAAAAAGTAAGTTGTTTTTGAGAGTGTTACAACAAGCAAATGGCTGAAAAGCTTGAACTGTATCGGGTTTAAGAATGATTTTAAGATTCTTGACTGACATTAAAGTGTAAAAAAAAGCAATGATTGCTAATAAAATATTCAGCAGTATAATATTTTCTGAAATATCAGTCCAGTGGTTTTCACGGCAAGTTCAAGGACGGGTAAAAGAGCTGAGGTGCCGACGCCAGTGACATCATCGTTCTTGTACGGACATAAAGGCAGCAGATAGTGTCGGAAAGCGTGTTCATTTTCCAGACGTGCACGTCCAGGAGTTTGCCTGCAACTCCCGACTTTGACTTTGCTCTTGGAAATGAAATTGCTTTTCTCGCCACTCTTTAAGCGCATTTGCTCTGAGTACATTTCAACCTTCACTTCCCCAAGTTAAGATGCACCAGCACTGCCGCTTTGCATGGAAATCTCTCACGTTTAAACACACTGCCTACGCCGTGCTTTTCTCACACACACACACACACACACACACACAAGACTGGTAAGCATCAGCCGTTGCAGGATGATTCACTCCCTAGAAGTCAACATCTCCAAAAAGTTCAGTGACCTTTTGGTTCCAGCAGCTGTTTTTACTTTACGTCTTACTTCCTTACATTTTATTTATTTATATTTATGAAGAGTCACTTTTGTGTGACGAAGTATGATAATCCTTAAACCAAGATCCAATTAATCATCCGGACTTTACTTCCCGGCTGTAAGAAGTTTCTACCACAGGAAGGATGGGATAAGGGAAGCTGGATGGGGTCAATTCAGTCCGATCCAAACCTGGAAAGTAATCAGGCTTTAAATCCTGCCTGGCCAAAAAGGTCCGCTGTGTCACTAATCAAGTGAAGCAAGTCAGTGCCTTGCTAGTCTCAAGGCTTTCATCTCAAATCTCGAGTCATGTCAAGTAAACGTGTGCAAATCCAAGTCAAGTGTCAATAAATACCCACCGTCTTTAATCTCAAGTAATTAGTCATGTCAGTAAAGACATGCAAAACCAAGTCTGGAGTAAGGCTACATTCACACTGCTGGGTGTGGTTCCCAATTCGGATTTCTGGTTTAGAATACGATTTTTCATGTGGTCGTTCACATTACCAAACAAATGTGACTCACTAAGAGAACGCATTATGTGAGTGACGTGCATGCGCAGAAGCACGACATCACTCGTGCTTTCGTGAGTTTATCGCATACAGATCCCATTTATATCCACATACAAATGAGACCTGAGTCGCATTTGAAAAAAATCTAAATTGTCCTGTTCACACTGATATGAAAAAATCCGATACAGGTCGCATATGAACAAAAAAATCGGAATTGAGCTGCATTGTGAACATTGCCTTTGTCTCAAGTCTGTAATCTGAAGTCTCGAGTCATGTCAAGTAAAGTCGTACAAGTCCAAGTCAAGTCTCAAGTAAGTCTCAAGTCTTTAATCTCAAATTTTGAGTCATGACTTAAAAATGTGCAAGTCCAAATCAATTTACAAGTAAATCTCAAGTCTTTAATCTCAAGTCTCAAATCATGTCATTAAAAACATTCAAGTCCAAGCAATGTCTCAAATCTTTCATCATCAAGTTATTAATGGCAAATATCAAGTCAAGTCAAAAAAGATGTATAAGTCCAAGACAAGCCTCAAGTAAGTCTCAAGTCTTTAATCTTACATTTTGAGTCATGTCAGTAAAGATGTACAAATCCAAGTCAAATCTCAAGTCCAGATAAGACAGATGGAGTCAAGTCCAAAGTCACAGGCTTGAAATGTTGTAAGGAAGTCGATATAGATTTTGTATCAGGTCTCACAAGAACTCACACACATTTGTTCAGACAAAAAAAAAGTACTGTGTGCATTAGGCCTTGGACAAAAATTAATGAATTATTGAATTAATTAATCAATTTACACAATAAATGAAAACGAACTTGATAATTTTTGCGGCTTTAATATGTTACCATGCATGCGTGTCGGTTTTCCCCCGTCCCTTGTCTCCAAGCAGGCAGGAAAAGGTTTCACTCTGTACATTGCTTATATCTCCTTGGCACGTTTGTTCCATAAAACAACAGCATGAGCGGAGTTAGCCCTTTTGTCAGTCATATAGTCTCTTTGCCTCGGTGGGTGGAGGCGGGGCTGGTGGCATACACACAAAGTGCAGAAGAGTGTAGAAGTACAATTTATATTAGTAGATTGTCGGGGTGTAACGATTCATTCTCTAGATCGCTGTATTGATTTATGTTCTTATAATCCAACTACCTCGATCTGTGTTCACCAAACTGCCATTCCAAACAACATATCGATTTACCATAATTTAATCGATACTAGGAAATAAAGCATTGGATTCAAGCATGGCAGGTTTGATATGGATGTGTTTTTTAGCTTTTTAATGATAATGACGTTAAATCTTACCCTTGTAACAATTTGATTTCATCTGCCTGTTGACTGGGGCGCACGGATGACATCATGTGATGCTTAGCGTGCACGCCCTGTTAGAAACGTCCGTGTGAGCGTCCTAAAATATGCAATTTTTCATAGGATAGGGGATGTATTCTCCTTTTTTCTTGCAATGATACGCGTGTTGATCAAACGCCTCCTCGTAGCTTTAATAGCGTGTGTGCAGACGTTACAGTATGTAGAATACTTAATATCTATCTGCACATGAAATGTCATTCTAATCTGGTGGTGCAAAATAACTTCTGAAAGACTTAAGACTAAATCAACCAATATCAATGTCATGCAGCAAATTCTGATACGAATCAAATAGTTGTTCAAACGAACCCCTAGTTGATTGCAATATATTGTCTTATTTTTAAACTTTTTTTTCATTGTACTTTTCTTAAAAGTCATGTTAAAATCTTGTTTAGTCTAGTTCTCGCAGACCCAATCTCCAGTATTGTCCAATCTCCCCAAACCGAGTGTCTCATGACAGGGCCAGGCTTTCGTGTCCCCCAAATAAAACGCTGTTAGAACCATGTAACGATTTATGATAAATACAACAAATGCACGTGGCTGAGGTAATTGGGGTAGTTAAATTACTCCCCAGTGGCAAAGCTCCGGGGGTAGACGAGTTCCGCCCAGAATTCCTCAAGGCTCTGGATGTTGGGGGACTGTGTTGGTTGACACGCCTTTAGAACATTGCATGGAAGTCGGGAACAGTACCTCTGGACTGGCAGACCGGGGTGGTGGTCCCCATTTTTAAAAATGGTGATCACACTCTTCAGCCTCCCAGGGAAAGTTTACTCCAAGGTGCTGGAGAGAAGAGTACGACCGTTAGTCGAACCTCGGTTACAGGAGCTGCAATGTGGTTTTCGTACCGGTCGCGGACCACTGGACCAGCTCTACACCCTTACAAGGGTACTGGAGGGTATGTGGGAGTTTGCCCAACCGGTCTACATGTGCTTTGTGGACTTGGAAAAGGCATTCGACCGTGTCCCTTGTGGTGTCCTGTGGAGGGTGCTCCGGGAGTACGGGATTGGTGGCCCGCTTCTACGTGCCATTTGGTCCTTGTACAATCGAAGCAGGAGCCTGGTTCGCATTGCCAGCAGTAAGTCGAGCTTGTTTCCGGTGAACGTTGGCCCCGCCAAGGCTGCCCTTTGTCACCGATTCTGTTCATAATCTTCATGGACAGAATTTCTAGGCGCAGTCAAGGCGTTGGGGGAGTCCAGCTTGGTGACCTTAGGATCTCGTCTCTGCTATTTGCAGACGATGTGGTCCTTATGGCCTCATCAGGCTGTGACCTTCAGAGTTTACTGGAGCGGTTTGCAGCTGAGTGTGAAGCTTCTGGGATGAGACTCAGCACCTCCAAATCCGAGGCCACGGTTCTCAGTCGGAAACGGGTGGACTGTACCCTCCGGGTTGGGAGTGAGGTCTTGCCTTAGGTGGAGGAGTTCAAGTATCTCGGGGTCTTGTTCACGAGTGAGGGAAGGTTGGAGCGTGAGATCGACAGACGGATCGGTGCAGCATCCGCAGTAATGCGGTCGCTGTACCGGACCGTCGTGGTGAAGAGAAAGCTGAGCCGGAAGGCAAAGCTCTCTGTTTGCCAATCGATCTACGTTCCCACCCTCATCTATGGTCATGAGTTATGAATCATGACCAAAAGAACGAGATCGCGGATACAAGCGGCGGAAATGAGTTTCCTTCGTAGGGTGGCTGGACTCACCCTAAGAGATAGGGTGAGGAGCTCGGCCGTCCAGGAGGAGCTCAGAGTAGAGCCGCTGCTCCTTCACATCGAGAGGAGTCAGTTGAGGTTGCTCGGGCCTCTAGTCTGGATTCCTCCCGGGCGCCTCCCTAGTGAGGTGTTTCGGGCATGCCCAGCCGGGAGAAGGCCCCGGGGAAGACCTAGGACACGCTGGAGGGACTATGTCTCACAGCTGGCCTGGGAACGCCTTGGTGTCCTCCCGGTGGAGCTGGAAGAGGTCGCCGGGGACCGGGAAGTCTGGACTTTCCTACTGAGACTGCTGCCCCTGCGACCCGGACCCGGTTAAGCGGAGGAATATGGAACGGAACGGAACAATAAATGCTTTTTTAATTGTTTTATTTTTCAAATAAATTCAAAGCAGATTGACAGAATAAAAAGTAGCATACAGCAAACGTAAGCCACACCATCGCTCTTTGTTCTTCAACATGATTGGACGTTAGAATAGAATACCATTGAATTGTTTGGTTGGCTGGAAATGACATAATAACCATCACATTAGTTCAATATGTGTTACTCAACACACTCACTGAAAATCTCAAGTATTTTCAAGTCATCAGGCTCAGGTCCGAGTCACATCATCAGACATTGATGATGATTGAAGTCCAAAGTTTTTGATGATTTTGTCAAGTCAAGTCCAAAGTCAGGAAACTCTAAACTCACGTGAGTCTAAAGTTGAGTCAGGTCTCGAGTGTGTTGATTGTGAGGTAAAAAAACCCAAAACATAAATAAGTAGACCACCAGACTACCAGACACCAACCTGTGGGGAAATACCTCTCTGTACCACCCTTTAAGCTTTTTAATCCAGCCCGCAGGACATTTTCAAATATATTTTTAAACCTTTAACATAGAAGCTGCAGCCAGCAATATCCGATTTTAAATGGCAGTAAGTCAGTCTGCAACTGCACAAATGATTCCAGTAGTTTGTACACTCTGTGTCTTCCAGAGGCATACGTAACTATAATCATAGCAACAGCAGAGTGGGGGCAGATAGGACTTGAGTGACGGAGAGCTTTCTACCATGAAAGTATGTTAGAAAAGTCATATCTCTTATTTTATGGGTGTTTTTTTTAATCATTTGTTTGTGTGTTTTGCCATGTTGTTTGTCACTCTTCTGCTGTGTTTTTGCGTGACTGCAAAACAAATGGAGGAGGTCATCTGGGAAGTAAACAAGGAGGAATGCTCACATACTCTTATATCCAATGTTTTATTCTTCAGTGTTCATATTCAGTAGAAACCTGTCCAATTGAAATGTATTTTTCTGGCGTGACATTTAAACACGCTCCATTACCGCATGCTGTTTAAAGTGCTCCTGAAAAAAAAAACATACAGAAGATAGTGGAACACTTTTACAGCTAAAATAATAACAGGTGCACTATTAAAATAATAGCTGTTAAATTCATATTGGGGCTGTCAGGGTTGACGCGTTAATGGAAGTTTCCTTTAATGCCATAAATTTATTTTTGTGCACGGTTGTTGTGCGGTGTGCACATCCTGTGTGACCCTCGGCCCACACCATAGGCAACGACGTGGTGTGGCAGCTGATGTGGAGACAAATATTGAACAGACATGGGCAAAGAAAAGTTTTTTTTGAAAGGTAAGTTTAGCTTCAAAGCCCCGGCATATGGCTTTTGCCACGCGACCAAAGTTATTTGTGTCTGTGTTAGCTGAGTTGTCAGGAAGTGCATCGCCTTTCTGTTGCCAGGCAGAAAAGAGAAGCTACGGGAGCAGAGCAGGTATTTTTTTCAATTGTCATTCATACAGTGGTACATTGGCAAACAAGTGTCCTAACTAATGAGCTGTCTATCAGCTGTTTTTTGTTGTGTTTCTTTTGCATTGAACTACAGCTAAAATTTGGGTTAGGACCTGCTTGTTACGGGCAGGCATAGCCAAAGACAGCTATTTCAGAGGCTTTTGTCAAAGTGACCATGGCTGAAGACGAGAAGGAAAGAAACTGGCATTAGCAGTTTTTTTAAAACATCAGCAAAAAAAAACACATAATTGATCTCATTTAAGACAGGAACAACATCAAATTATAAGCACTAAATGAATACCAAGCCACCACAGACCAGTATCAGCCTGGACTTTGTTGTTCATACAACGGGTGGAGATTCTGGCCTTCCAGCATGCTTTGGGATATTTGAAAATAATGTAAGCATGACACGGTGGTCGAGTGGGTAGCACATTGGCCTCACAGTCAGGAGGTTCAGGGTTGGAATCTCCGTTGGGCATCAGCCCAACTGAGTGGGGCATCAACTCCTCCAACTGTGTGGAGTTGGCATGTTCTCCCTGTGAGTGCGTGGGTTTTCTCCGGGTACTCCGGTTTCCTCCCACATTCCAAAAACATGCATGTTAGCTTAATTGGCAACTCTAAATTGTCCAGTAGAGTGTGAATGTTTGTCTATATGTGCCCTGCAATTGACTGGCGACCAGTCCAGGGTGTACCCCGCCTCCCGCCCAAAGTCAGCTGGGATAGGCTCCAGCATACCCGCGACCCTAATGAGGATAAGCGACATAGAGAATGGATGGATGGATAAGCATGACACTTTTGTTCAGTTGGCTTCTTTATTTTATAATGTAAAATGTATGTCTACATCAACAAATGTAATTACTGAGTGGTATCAAATCATAAGGTTTGTACATTCTGTTTTTAAAATGTATCCTATTTAAACCGTATATTACTTGTTGACCACAAAGACATTTACATCACTAGTTATTAATGATAAAATCTTTTATTGTGATTCAATACGAGTTACTATGGACAACATGCAATTAATTGCGATTGAATATTTGAATGGATTTCCGGCACTATGCAGCCCTGCTCTATTCTCTCTGCTGTCTTTTCTGTCCCGTGGTCTCGCTTTCTCCGGCATCAAACCTTTGGCAAAGAAGGTTAGTAAACTCTTATGCTGCTAAAAGCACACGGAATTAAATATTAGACGCATGCGCCTTCAGGGCGTGTTGCATACGTGACAGTACGTGAAAGAAATCTCCCATTTCTTCTATTTCAAATCCTCTTTGGGGCGCCTGAATCATCAATTATTGCCTGCGACCATGAATCCTTTTTAAATGACAATTTTGGGGAGAGGCAGCATTTACAGTTAAGCCCCCGGCAGCATCCTTATTCCTGTCGGAGAACAGAGGGATCCCTTTTTAATTAATCTGGATGGCAGCGTCGTGGGGAAGACACACACATTCACACACGGCAACTTATTGCGTCAATCACAGCTGAAAAGTGCTGAAGATGATGATACTAACTATGACACATTTTACACGGCACTGTCTGCTCACGTCTTTTTCACCAGCCTCCAAACAGTGTGAAGTTTGACCTCAAACAAAGAGGCCCAATGACACAGAGAGAATATCAAAATGAGACATAGCATCTTGCTTTTTCTGACACTCCATCCACCCATCTTCTCCACAGGGTGCACATCTGCTGGAAAACTCTTCTGAAGGACACGTCCATCACCACCCAGTCTGAGACTTCTCTCAATTGGTACTTCCTGAACCTCATACTGTTTATACTCAAATGAGCACCTTGAATGATGTGCTTCATCACTACAGATACCATTTATGTCATCACTGTCAACCTAAACTGAGCCTGATGTCATGGGGTTAACCCATTATGCTTCTTCTACTGGATGCACATATGAACACTGTTTGTGCCAAAGGGTTAGTGGTAGGTGATTAGGGGATGGGGGATTAGGGTTAGGTTATTAGGGTTAGGGCTAGGGGAGGGGGATATGGGTTAGGGGTATGAGTTCGGGTTTATGGGCTAGGCTTAGGGTCAAAGTAAGGAGTTAATGTTCGAGGCTGATAGGATTACCGCAATATGCAGTACAAGTCATAAAAATAATTGCAGACCACAGACATACTGAGCCAGCAAGGATGCTGCTCTCGCTGTAGACAAAACAACACCGATATGACCCGATATCTCATGTCTGATTATTGGACAACCCGATTCATCACCATCCAAAACCACAAAGCCATCACCGAGTGACAATGAAGACTTCCCGAAAGACCTCGGAGCTTATCTACCTCCGCCTACCTCTGGACCACGTTTGCTTTAAAATCAATAATGTTCCTGTTTTGAGACAACAATCCCTTAAGGGCATCCTAAAATTGTGCCTAATTGAAAGATAGTGAAGGACATCAATGGTGTTCTTTGTGGGATATAGTGAAGGAGGACAGGAGGATTTAGGGGTTGGGGGAACGTTGACTGTGCCTCTATGCACCACCACACACAAACACTTGTTACCCAGTATGGCCCAATTGGGGTGAGCCCTCCTGTTCCTACTGGGGTCCTGAAGATCTGTGAAGGAGGTGCTCCCCCGACCCAGTGAGGGCGTCCTGGCCCGGTTCACCCCCCTCGCCGGAAGCAAAGTGGCCGAGCCGCTCCAAGGTTCCACACCCTCTGCAAGAGATGCGCTTGGTTCAGGACCGCCGACCAACTGCCACCAGGTCGCACAGAGGTCAAAGGGGCAGGGGTTGACAGGGGTCACACCACAACTGGGAACATTTCGTCAGATTGGGAGGGGTGGAAGGTGCAGGGAGCAGGGACCAGTGGGCAAGGAGTTCAATTGTTGTCTACATCCTAAGTTCCCAAAGTAGGGTACACATACCCCCCGTATGGTACGTGGGGGTATGTGACTAAAAACGGTTGGTGTCTCATACTCAGAGTTACGCAGTGCGCTTGAACACCTGATCATGTGAAGAGACCACGTCAGAAAGGGCAAGGCGCTACATGAAGAACGTTTTCCTTCATGACTTGCTGACCAGCCACACAGCCGACACCTGTGAATAGAGCCGACATCCAACCAACCAGATTGATGCCAAATAAGGAGCCCGGAATAGAAGCTTCCTGGCAAATTGGGGGCGCGCAGCTATAGATTTGTAGTTAGGCGGGAGCGCTTGTAGATGAAAGAAATGCAAATGTATGTATCAATGTCCTCATTTAACGTGTGTGTGTGTGTGTGTGTCTTGGCTGTAGCTTGCAAGCTTTTGCTTTTTGAGGATGCTGCCTTTGTGATGAAAAAGGGAAACAGGAGAGAAAAGCGGCATCACTATTATCCTCCGGAGAGAAGCATTGTTAGTCGCCGCTTTAATCAACACACTGCGGCTGCAGACAAACATGATTTGTAGTGGAAAGGCACGTCCATTCCCATCGTCTGGTCAACACTGCCAAAATGCATTGAGCGGCAAAAGAAGATTCTGGCTGCCGTGCTTCTAGGAATAAAGCTTGGAAGTCAATCTTAGGGCCGGTCCACACAGGAACGTTTCCAGGTGGAAACGATAAACTGTTCATCCTCACGGCCTTGAAACACTATTTTTTTAACTGCTCCAGAGTGGGAAAATAAGAACAGTGGACAAGCAAAACATCACGTTCTGATAAAGATGGCGTGACCAGAAGTGACTGGCGGGGTACTGCTGCTGAGCATCCAAAATAATATCTGAATACAGTCGTTACTCCCTTATGGTGGTCAATTGGTTTCTTTGTTTACATCCCCCGGCGCAGGCTATATGGGATCACTGCAGGGACATAAGTATTTACTTATTAAAAACTTAAAACATGTTTTAAATAGAGTGGGGGAAAGGACAAAGAAGCCAAAATCCTACCTCCTCCACACGGAATGAGAGGAGAACATTTATGTCATCCTATCTCAGCCGTGGCGGGTCAGTCTCAGACACGGCATGTCCGTCTCAGCCATGGCGTGTCGGCTCAGTTCTGCTGGCTCAGTAGTCAGTCTCCATGCAGTGTAACAGGTAATGTAATTTAACATCATGTCTGATAACATAACCGATCCTAGTGACCACAATATTATATATAACAACAGTATATATATATATATATATATATTATTTTTTACTTTAAATAGGTCATAGTTAACTGCTAAACAGCAATAATTTATTCTTTTTTTTTTTTTTTCCACACGCAAGGTTGCACAGTATAGTGAGAGATGACTGTATTCCCACTGCCATGACTCCCAGTCCACGTTTGCCTGATTTTTTTTATGTTATAGTCCAAAATGACTCTATGTATGTATGTATGTACGCACATATGTATGTATGCATCCTTGCATGTATGTATTTAGGTATGCATGTATGTACATTTCCACATATACATGCGGATGCATACAAACAAACATGTATCTACAGTAGTGCTACTGCACGAACAAGGCCTTAGCCCCATCACACAGCCAACACCTAATCTGGCAAGTTATACTTAACAGTATACAATACTACGCTATCGCGTAAGGAAGCTACTGTTGTTAAGGGGCCATTTGTTTCTTTTCTACCAAAGCTTTTATTAGACACTCAATTCATGTCAATAATTTTTTTGCATTTGAATTTGGTGAATTTTTACTGTACAAGATTTTATGCAGAAAATGTCACTGGATAAAACGTGCATGTGCTTTGAAATTCAATTTATCAAAATACACAGTATAAAATTCAGTCTGCTAAAACACAGTTGTAAACTTCAATGTACAAAAATTCTGTGCAAATAAATTTAATGTTTCAGATATCATATATATATTTCCCGGACATTAAGGCTGAACCTGTTGTGTCTCAGAACCAATCAGTCAGATTTAAAGTCCATAGTCACATGACACCAGTTACATAAACCAGAAGTGTATGTGTGCGTGGTGTGTAAAAGGTAAAAAACGCAAATACAAAAATACAACAGCACTTGGGAAAAAGGAAAAGGGACTTTGATAAAAGTTGGCAAATAAAGAGCAACAATACGAGAGTGGGAGAGAGGCCTAAAGAAATATCTGGGAAGAGAAGGAATATCTGGGTCGTGTCCACTTCCCCGTGCTGGAGAAGGAAATTCTATTAAAATCTGACAGTTTAATCCCTGCAGCCGACAGCTTACCCCGCAAGGCCGACACCAACGTTACACCTGCCGGCGGTCAGTCACCACCCAGAAAACCCGGCAAAGTCCAATTTTTCCAGCAGAAAGAGTACATTTCTACAAATGGCTCACTTCACGTCCAGCAAGGGGGTTATGTTTTGCATGCAACTTCCTGCCTGGAGTTTGTTTGTCATATGAGTTTCTTTTCCCATCAGCCTGCACTTGACTTTGCTGCATGAGCGTGACGTCTTCTCCCGTTTCACCAAAGTGCCGTCAGCGGCTGTGAAAAGTTAATTGTGCATATTTGCATGCGCCGTAAAGTGACGGCGGGCAGCAGACCTGGCGCGGGCTCCCTCCTGCTGATTTGAGCTGTCAGGCACGTTTATTAACGATGACGAATCACCGCGCCACCTCACATCCAATAAAAGGTCTCTCAGAGGGGCTCAAACCCGGTCGCCTTTGACTAAATGATTTTTTTGGCCCGCGGTGAGCCAGCCAGCGGTCTGACCGCTGACCTGATGATTCTGCTGCGGTCGGAACGTTTGCGCCAACAGCTGGATTGCGTGGATTGTGGCACAGCGTGATGAATTATGAAGCTACCTGACGGCTGACTCCATGGGGGAAGACAATTAAAAAAGTGTTTGACCTTCTTTGGAGTTTGAATTCCGTTTTATAACAAGACAGTTCAGACACGACGGAACTGTCTCTTTCACTTCTCAACTGGCAGCTTTAAAGGTTGGAAAGATTATCAACACGCATTTCATTCCGCGCAAACAACAGGCAGACTCATTATACAGTAATACCTACTCTAACTCTATGATTACTCTCTCATTGTTGAATCCAACCCATTATTACTCAAAAATAGCCATATTTTAAATATATATATACCTTTTTTGACTAAACAAAGTCTATTCAAGCATAATGAAAATGCTAAATGGACTATGAAACAATTAGCCTCCTAGGGCGCTATTCGCTCCAGTCGCGCCTCCCAGGGCGCTGGCGGTTCCTGTTGCGCCACCCAGGGCACAGGCCGCTTCAGTCACGCCTCCCATGGAGTTGTCCGTTCCGGTCGCGTCTCCCAGGGCGTGGCGGTTCCTGTTGCGCCTCCTGGGGCGTGGCGGTTCCTGTTGCGCCTTCTAGGGCGTTGTGCGCTCCAGTCGCGCCTCCCGGGCCGCTGGCGGTTCCTGTTGCGCATCCCAGGGCGCTGTCCGCTCCAGTCGCACCTCCCAGGGCGCTGGCGGTTCCTGTTGCGCCACCCAGGGCACAGGCCGCTCCAGTCGCGTCTCCCATGGCGCTGTCCGCTCCTGTCGAGCATCCCACGGCGCCGATCGCTCCTGTCGCGCCTCCCAAGGCGCCGTTCGCTTCTGTCGCGCCCAAGTCCCCAGCCCTTACAAGGCGTCAGCCCGTCCGACCCCCGGAGGGGTCCCGCCAGCTACGTCGGAGTCACCATCATTAGTTTCGATTATAATGCCTGGGTTCTAGCTGTTTTCTTATTTCGTGTGTTTTTCCTGCCATCCCTGATTTGACTTTTCTTATAATTACGCGCAACTGTTTCTTGTTTGTGTCCGTGCTATTTATGTTCAGGTGTGTGGGCCCTCCGTTGTGGGATCATTGTTAATTGTTGCCAGTCGTCTTTGGTGTGGACTCTTCTGTTCCTTGCTGCCGCTGCCCCACAGCATTTACTATTAAAGAAACTTCTGTTCCTGACCTGCGTTTGCGTCCTGCTCTCCGCATCCTCGTGGTCGACAACGCCATACCGAGAAGACGAAACACTATTAAGTGAAAACCTGACTTAAAAGGAGGCTCTAGAGGACTAATAATGTTAAAAAGTGTATTTAGAAGGTGGTAAATGTGTTTTCTTTGCCTTATACTGTATGTCTTATTTCATCTTTTTATCTTTACTATATTGGTAATAGGAGCGTTAATTCATGTCTAGAGGACTCTAATAAAAAATGAATTTAGAATGTCATAAACAGGTTTTCTATGCTCTCACTACAAGAGATGAATGGAATCAGGCTAATGTTTGTTTATTTTATTGATGGGAGATCGGCGGATGAGAACTCCCGACCTTTATAGCAGCAGCCGTAAAATGCTTTGTTTTTGCAGCAGGCCAGAAAGTAAACAATGCCATGTCAGCCACGTTGAAGCGTTTTTGCTTGATATAATTAATGATATGACATGATATTTCTGACAGCCCTAATCATAACATTGTCAAAGTCTCAACTTGGGACTCCACATTAGATTGGATTTAAGAAAAAAAAAAAAACTGGGATTGGAGGTCAATTCCAATTTTTATGCTCATATGTGACCTGTACCTGATTTTTACTTGTCATTGTCAACACTGACGTGTAAAAACCAATTGTACTGCTCAAGCAGTACAACTCTGATTTTTTCAAATGCATCTCTGGCCTCCTTCGTATGTAGATGTAAATCTCTTATGTATCTGATTTACCTGCAGCCAGGTTGTATATAGCGGACATATGCACCACGGAAAGGCAGGGTTGACTTGGATAAAGGTGCCCACTCCTTGGAAGCAAGTTGTCTCCAAACTGCCTCAGCAAAATTCTTGCCCTCTTTCTTTAAATCTCCCACTGGGAATCAGTTGCTTGAGAAAATACTGACTGCCCTTGCACAAAATTGTCGAAATTGCCAAAAACGCGTTACGCTGAGCACACACCGCTGCAATCTTTACTTGCGTACACACACGGGGATGCTTCTGTACATGAACGTCCCTTCCTGGACGCTTTGATTTCACACAAACAGGTCATGAGGTCACATTTTTTAGGTAATTTTTAGGTAAGAAAAAAAATCAGATTTGAACAAGAAAATCGAATTGGGTCGGGCATCATACCCTGCAGTGTGAACGCAGCCAAACTAACTGGGAAAGATCTGGATCGATGGATGTACAAATTTCTGGGACAAAATGCGCTTATCCTGGTTGGGTCCGGTTGGCGGTAAAGGAGGGATTACTGTAATGACACAGACACAAAGGAGTACAATACCGACTCAATGAAACCCATCTCTGAACCAATCCCAACCAGCGACAGACATGCTTCTGTCCGGACTGCGGTAAACATCTCCATGGCAACAGAGCCGGAGCCTGGAGACTGATAATAGACTTGAGGGTCATTTAGACGCACGGTGGATGAGTGGGTAGCATGTTGGCCTCACAGTCAGGAGGTTCAGGGTTAGAATCTCCGTTGTGCATCTCTGTGCGGAGTTTGCATGTTCTCCCCGTACGTGCGTGAGTTTTCTCCGGGTTCTCCGCTTTCCTCCCACATTCCAAAAACAAGCATGTTAGGTTAATTGGCGACTCTAAATTGTCCATTAGAGTGTGAATGTTAGTGTGACTGTTGTTTGTCTGCCCTGCTGATTGCAATTAACTGGCGACCAGTCCAGGGTGTACCCCGCCTCCCGCCCAAAGTCAGCTTGGATAGGCTCCAGCATACCCGTGACCCTATTGAGGATAAGTGGTATAGAAAATGAATGGCTGGACAGCTTGGACATGATTTGAGTTCCACCAGTCTTGTGGTCTGTGGAAGACGTACACACAAAAAGTAAAAGCCTGCCATCACATTGCGGTTAATAAACACATCCTACCCTGTAAAGACACTCGGCTCTGTTTGATGTCTCATGTGTGCTTCCAAACCACCGACAACTGCATCTAAGTGGGAATCTGCTGACGCGCTGTGCAGCACGCCAGAATTCAACACGG
>QODF01000156.1:947593-994647 GCA_024372805.1 Oostethus manadensis
GTTATGGGTCATGACCGAAAGAACGAGATCGCGGATACAAGCGGCGGAAATGAGTTTCCTTCGTAGGGTGGCTGGACTCACCCTAAGAGATAGGGTGAGGAGCTCGGCCATCCGGGAGGAGCTCAGAGTAGAGCCGCTGCTCCTTCACATCGAGAGGAGCCAGTTAAGGTGGCTCGGGCATCTAGTCCGGATGCCTCCCGGGCGCCTCCCTGGTGAGGTGTTTCGGGCACGCCCAGTCGGGAGAAGGCCCCCGGGAAGACCTAGGACACGCTGGAGGGACTATGTCTCACAGCTGGCCTGGGAACGACTTGATGTCCTCCCGGTGGAGCTGGAAGAGGTCGCTGGGGACCGGGAAGTCTGGACTTCCCTACTGAAGCTGCTGCCCCCGCGACCCGGACCCGGATAAGCGGTGGAAAATGGATGGATGGAAAGATGGAAGTTGTGTATTTCTTAGAAGAACACAAGACACTTATTTTTTGATTAAATAAATGATTCATTTAAAAATATATATACTGTACATTTGAGTTTACGGAAGTAAAGACTGCTGCGCTGTGCGATCCAGTGTTGGGCACTACCACTGATTTAATTTCTGATTCAAAACTGGGTGAAATTCATGATGGTATTGGCGATACCAATTTAATATTATGTGCAAATTCACCTAACGTGTCTGACAAATTGTAGTGTACAAAATTTCAAATAATAGCACAAATAGCATAAAGAATACAACATTTATTCCAAACCTTGACGTATATTGATGTAGTGGGGCAATATAAACAATATAAAGAAGCTAATATACAACATCAGAAAAAACTAAGAACAAAATCCTATACCTGAAGTATCAAAAGAAAGAGCTGGTATCGAGATATCGATCCACACATAGCACAATACTAGCATGCTCTCCTTAACGCAGTGTGTTATATGCCATATGTCATATGCAAACTTGGCCTGGAAGGATAAAAAATTTATGAATGAATCACATAATAGATGAAAATAATCTGGATAATCAATATATTGCCATGTGCATGTGTGTCTGCTTTCCTAGTCTCTCGGCTCCAAACAGGCAGGAAGACAGTTCACTCTGTGCAGAACACAAACTTAGAGTATGACTGGGATTCTGTGAACATCCAGCAGCAACACCACATTTTGGCATGACTACTGTTCTGATGAAAAATATAGTGAACCAATTCCACCGTCTGCCTCAAGTGTTTGTTTACTCTGCTTCAGCTGAGAGGTGTCACCCCCGATGGCGTCACTTCTAGAAATGAGACAAAACAGCGAGAGCTACCTCGTCATGGCTGGCCCATCAACTATAAATGTCATTAATGAACGTTAACGTTCAAAAATGGAATGGAACAATGTAGAACATGATTACAAACAATACATAACATATTTATGCCGTGCTGATAAATAATGTCAGGAACCCTTTAAAAAGATATCTCGTTTGGTAGAAACAAGTTCATTTATCGTTTTGTCTCTTTCGTGACAGCCCTACACACACAAGCTGATAAACTCCAGTGTGTGCATGAACAGAACACCTGCATGTCGGCACCGGAGTAAAAGTAATCAGGCTAGATAAAGGATGAGACCCGATGTCCCACTTTCCGGTCTCTGGTGTCGTTCCAACATAGGTTCACATCTGCTTACAAGGGATTATTCAAAAGCAAAAGTAAAGTGGGCAACTTGTAATAGCGCCGCTATCTGAGCTCAACACCCTCAGCCATGGATAAGTTCAAGGTTTGTGGACACAAGAGACCAGAGGCCCCGGGGCAGAACTAGTAAAGCGCTGAAGGGATTATGTCTCACAGCTGGCCTAGGAAGGCCACGGTGTCCTCCTGGTAAAAATTGAATAAGTGGTGAAAGACCCGGAAATCTTGGCTTCCCTACTGAGATGCTGCTCCCGAGACCCAGTTCCGGATAAGAAGAAAAAAATGGAAACAAACCTTGTTAATATTGCAGCCTGACTGACGTCATGGACACGGCAAGGAATTGAATCACTCAGCATACAAAGATGATGCTTTTCCGGCAAATGATGTTGAGGGGAGGGTGGAATCAATGATGTCATCATTAGATGATGGTGTAAAGATCTCACCTTCTGCAGCATGACAATTTAGATGTGCTGTAAACTTGCTGCATCATGGCAGACTATTGGACTGTATGGCAGTGGACACGGAACACAAAGAATGATGGAGGAGAACGGCACCACTCAGCTCGGATCAGCACATTGTTACGCACACGCAATGAGTGATGACTGTTCTGATGATGACTATTCTGACTAGCACATTACTTGAAACGGGTGCACGTCGGGTAAACGTTAATATGCAGGACTTGAACGCTTGCATGCACACAATCTTATGTCTAATCACTTTAATACTTCTTTCTCATTTCTTGGAATCCTGAAGTATTACATTGTCTCTGCTCACTCATAACCCAACTACTACACCGTCAAGTACTCATTTCTTCATCAATTAATATTATATATTCATTACTGTTTATTAGAATCTCACCTACACTATTTGCATGTATTTACAAACCTTATCTTGAATACAGGAAGTGAACACATGTATTATTGCATAAAGGGCGTAGAATTTTTCATACTCATTTTTGGACATGGAATTGTAAATTGAAATTTATTTTTTGTGATGTAGCACAAAGTAACATCAAATAAACCCAACCAAACCAAACCAAGGTTAGACTCTAACCAAAATGTACTCCAACTGAACACTGAAACTGACTGAACAGAAGATATATATATACTGCTCAAAAAAAATGAGAGGAACACTTTGCACTCATCCTCATCACTTTTGGCTGATTTTTTTACTGACTGACTTTCTACTGCTGCAGTTTTTCATTTAGCTCGGATCAACATCTCTGTTGACAGCATGGTGCCGTACCTGGACCCTACAGAGGTTGCACAAGTAGTCCAACTCCTCTAGGATGGCACATCAATATGTATCGTTGCAAGAAGGTTTGCTGTGTCTCCCAGCACAGTCTCAAGAGCATGGAGGAGATTCCAGAAGACAGGTAGTTACTCCAGGAGAGCTGGACAGGGCCGTAGAAGGTCCTTAAACCTTGAGCAGGATCGGTATCTGCACATTTGTGCAAGGAGGAGCAGGATGAGCACTGCCAGAGTCCTACAAAATGACCTCCAGCAGGCCACTGGTGTGAATGTTTCTGACCAAACAATCAGAAACAGGCACCATGAGGGTGGCCTGAGGGACTGACGTCCTGTAGTGGGCCCTGTGCTCACTGCCCAGCACCGTAGAGCTCGATTGGCATGTGCAATAGACCACCAGAATTGGCAACTACACCACCGGCGCCCTGTGCTCTTCACCAATGAGAGCAAGTTCAACCTGAGCACATGCGACAGAAGTGAAAGGGTCTGAAGTTGCCGTGGAGAACGTAATGCTGCCTGCAACATCATTCAGCATGACCAGTTTGGTGGTAGGTCATTGATGGTCTGAAGAGGCATATCCCTGGAAGGACGCACAGACCTCTACAGGTTAAAAAATGGCACCCTGATTGCTATTAGGTATGGGGATGAAATCCTTGGACCCATTGTCAGAACATACACTGTTGCAGTGGGACCTGGGTTCCTTCTGGTCCACAAAAATGCCTGACCTTATGTGGCTAGAATAGCACGCAGTTCCTGGAGGATGAAGGAATTGATACCATGTTCACCTGACCTAAACCCAATAGAACACCTCTGGGGCATTATGTTTAGGTCCGCCCGGCACCGCCATGTTGTTCCTCAGACTGTCCAGGAGCTCAGTGATGCCCTGGTCCAGATCTGGAAGAAGATCCCCCAGGACAGCATCCGTGGTCTCAGTAGGAGCACGCCCCGACGTTGTCAGGCATGCGTACAAGCACGTGGGGACCACACAAACTACTGAGAATCAATTTGAGTTGCTAATGACATTTTGGCAAAATGGACCAGTCTGCTGCATCTTTTTTTCACTTACGTTTTTGGGGTGTCTTTGATTTCCCCCCTTTATAGGGTGATCATTTTCATTTCGATCAAATTATGTGACATCATTTTCTTACTAATACATCACCTACTTATTATCAGGAAAGATATTCAAGATCATATTTCCCCCCGATGTGCTTTCAAAGTGTTCCTCACATTTTTTGCAACAGTTTGATTTGTTGTAAGTCGATTAGTCATGCCTGTTGACTGGAATGCACAGATGACGTCATGTGAGGCTGAGAGTGTGCGCTCTGTTAGTAAAGTCCATGTGGACGTCCTAAAATATGCAGTTTTTCATAGGATATGGGGTGTATTCTCATTGGTATACATGCTTGTTAGCTACAGGACGTCTTCCTCTTCAATTTGCTTTGGGATTTATACTGAGTGTTGGACCACATCCAAAGTTAAGTTCAACTTGAAGCCTTTGAAACTCGTGAATGGGATCATCAGGACAAGATAAAAAGTACTTAGTGAATGTTAGGTTTGTGCATGTTTATGTTCTGGTTGAATGGGGGCTTGTCGTTTGGGAGCCATTGTTGTTCTGGTGTATGTTCCACTTTTTCTTGCAATGATAAGCGTGTTGATTAAGCGCCTCCTTGTAGCTTTAATAGCGTCTGTGCAAACGTTACAGTATGTAGGATATTCATTTCCTTTAAAATCTATCTGCACATGACATTTCATTCTAATCTGTTATGGTGAAATAATATATCTAATACTTTGGTTAGAGAAGTGAAAGCGGTATCAAATTAAAATTAGTCATGTTTTTTCAGAAATAATTAATCTTCAGCCTGTTAACTTATTCCTAATTCAAACTGAAGTGTTGGTTACACTTTATTCTAATAAAACGTCATCTTTTTGTTTTATGTATATATGATTAATGTGTATCTCATTCTCTTACCAAAAGCAAAGAAAATGTAGGAATCTTCACCTGCACTGTCCAGTATGCAGCTATTTATTTTACCGTCAGGCTGCTCGAATTTTTGGCAAAACAGTTATTGAATTGATTTAAAGTTACTGAATTGTTTTGGATCGTATCCTTCTAAATGAACCAATATTGTCCTTGAATCAAAACGAATTGTTGCACCACTAATATTCATTCATTCATTCATTTTCTATACCGCTTATCCTCATTAGGGTCACGGGTATGCTGGAGCCTATCCCAGCTGACTTTGGGCGTGTGGCGGAGTACCCCCTGGACTGGTCGGCCGGCAATTGCAGGGCACATATAGACAAACAACCATTCACACCTATGGACAATTTAGAGTCAATTTGGAGACCATGCAAACTCCACACAGAGATGCCCAACGAAGATTCGAACCCAGAACCTCCTGACTGTGAGGCCAACCTGCTACCCACTCATCCACCGTGCAACCGCACTCCTAACATATCCATCCATCCATTTTCTTCCGCTTATCCGAGGTCGGGTCACGGGGGCAGCAGCCTAAGCAGGGAAGCCAAGACGTCCCTCTCCTCAGCCACTTCGTCCAGCTCTTCCCGGCGGATGCCAAGGCATTCCCAGGCCAGCTGAAAGACATAGTCTCTCCAGCGTGTCCTGGGTCTTCCCCGAGGCCTCCTACCAGTTTGACGTGCCCTGAACACCTCCCCAGGGAGGCGCCCGGGAGGCATTCTAACCAGATGCCTGAGCCACCTCATCTGGCTCCTCTCAATGCGGAGGAGCAGCGGTTCTACTCCAAGTCTCTCCCGGATGACAGTGCTAAGGGAGAGCCCAGCCACCCTGGGGAGAAAACTCATTTTGGCCGCTTGTACCCGCGGTCACTACCCAAAGCTAGGTGAGGGTAGGAACGTAAATCGACCGGTAAATTGAGAGCTTTGCCTTTCGGCTCAGCTCTCTCTTCACCACGACAGACCGGTGCAGAGTCCGCATCACTACAGACGCTGCACCAATCCGCCTGTCTATCTCACGTTCCATCCTTCCTTCACTCGTGAACAAGACCCCGAGGTATTTAAACTCCTCCACTTGAGGCAGGACCTCATCCCCAACCCGGAGATGGCACTCCTCCCTTTTCCGGGCAAGAACCATGGACTCAGATTTGCAGGTGGTGCTTTTCATCCCAGCCGCTTCACACTCAGCTGCGAACCGATACAGTGAGAGTTGAAGGTCACTGCTCAATTAAGCCAGCAGGACTACGTCATCTGCAAAAAGCAGAGACTGAAATGGAAACCCCTCAATGCCCTGGCTGCGCCTAGAAATTCGCTCCATGAAAGTAATGAACAGAATCGGTGACAAAGGGCAGCCCTGTCGGAGTGCAACTCTCAGTAGAAACGGGTCCGACTTATTGCCGGAAATGCGAACCAAACTCTGACACCGGTCATACAGGGAACGAACCGCCTGGATTAGGTGGTGCGATACCCCATATTCCCGGAGCACTCCCACCAGTATTCCCTGAGGAACACGGTCGAATGCCTTCTCTAAGTCCACAAAACACATGTAAACTGTTGGGCAAACTCCCATGCACCTTCAAGGACCCAGCCGAGAGTATAGAGCTGGTCCACAGTTCCACGACCAGGACGAAAACCACAGTACTCCTCCTGAATCCGATTCGACTATCCGGCGGATCCTCCTCTCCAGAACCCCAGAATAGACCTTACCGGGAAGGCTGAGGAGTGTGATCCCATGACAGTTAGAGCACACCCTCCGGCCCCCCTTCTTGAAAAGCGGGCCCACCACCCCGGTCTGCCAGTCCAAGCGATGCTGCAGAGTCGTGTCAACCAAGGACGCCCACAGCATCCAGGGTCTTAAGGAACTCCGGGCGAATCTCATCCACCCCCGGGGCCTTGCAGCCAAGGACCTTTTTGACCACCTTGGTAACCTCAGCCCCAGAGATAGGGGAACCCACCTCAGAGTTCCCAGGCACCGCTTCCATGTTGGAAGACGTGTGGGTGGGATTGAGGAGGTCTTCAAAAGTATTCCCTCCACCGGTACACAACATCTCGAGTCGAGGTCAGCAGCACAGCGTCCCCACCATACTGTGCATTGACTGTGCACTGCTTCTCCCTCCTGAGACAGAAGTCGTTTTCCATGGCCTCTCCGAACTCTTCCCATGTCTGGGTTTTTGCCTCAGTGACTGCCAGAGCCGCAGACCGCTTGGCCTGCCGGTACCTGTCAGCTGCCTCCAGAGTCCCATGGGCCAAAACGGCCTGATAGGACTCCTCCCTAGTCATGGGATTTATTCAGCTTGACGGCATCCCTCACTCTTCTGGGATTACCGCTACGACAAGCACCGACCAACTTACGGTCACAGCTCCGATCAGTCGCATTGACAATGGAGGCACGAAACATCGCCCACTCGGACTCAATGTCCGCTGGGTCCTTTGGAACTTGGTCAAAGCTCTCCTGCAGGTGGGAGTTGAAACTCCTTCTGACAGGGGACTCTGCCAGATGTTCCCAGCAGAACCTCACAATGCGTTTGGGTCTGCCAGGTCTTACCTGCATCCGCCCCCACCATCGGAACCAACTAACCACCAAGTGGTGATCGGTTGACAGCTCCGCCCCTCTCTTCACCCGAGTGTCCAAAACATGCGGCCGCAAGTCCGACGACACAACCACAAAGTCAATCATCGAACTGCGGCCCAGGGTGTCCTGGTGCCAAGTGCACATGTGGAACCCTTATGCTTGAACACAGTGTTTGTTATAGACAATCCATGACGAGCACAAAAGTCCAATAACAAAACACAGCTCGGGTTAAGAGCAGAGGGGCCATTCCTCCCAATCACACCTCTCCAGGTCTCACTGCCACAGCCAACATGAACGTTGAAGTCACCCAGTAGAACAAGGGAATCCCCGAAGGGAGCACTCTCTAGTACTTCCTCTAAGGACTTCAAAAAGGGTGGGTATTCTAAACTTCTGTTTGGTGCATAAGCACAAACAACAATCAGGACCCGTCCCGCCACCCAAAGCCCTAGGGAAACTACCCTCTCGCTTACCGGATTAAACTCCAACGTGCAGGCTTGTAGCCGGGGGGCAACAAGACTTGTCACCCCTGCCCATCACCTCTCATTACCGGCAACACCAGAGTGGAATGAAGACCAGCCCCTCTCGAAAGGACTGGTTCCAGAGCCCTTGCTGTGCGTTGAGGTGAGTCCGACTATATTTAGCCGGAATTTCTCCACCTCACCCACCAGCTCAAGCTCTTTCCCCGCCACGTACCGACAACTAACTTCTGTAGCCGAGGATTGGACCGCCAAGGCCTCCGCCTCCGGCCGCCACCCAGCTCACTTAGCACCCGACCCCTTTTGCCCCTCCTACGAGTGGTGAGCTCATGGGAGAGGGGGCTCACGTTACCTTTTCGGGCTGTGCCCGACCGGGCCCCATAGGTGTAGGCCCGGCCACCAGAAGCTCGCCATCGTGCCCCACCTCCAGGCCTGCCTCCAGAAGGGGACCGCAGTGACCTGTGTCCGGGCGAGGGAAAACGAAGTCTAATGTTTTTAATCACCATCATGGTCTTTTGAGCCACTCTCTGTCTGGTCCCCCCTAGAACCTGTTTGTCATTGGTGACCCTACCAGGGGCATGAAAGCCCCCGACAATTTATCTCCTAGGATCATTGGGACACGCAAACTCCTCCACCACGATAAGGTAGTGGCTCAGGGGAGGACCCCCCCCCCAATATATAAAGTATCTATATTATATATATGTATATAATGTCTCCTGGAGATTAGTAAAGTATCTATTTATCTATTAGCAATAATTTCTGACAGGCATGTTCCATCTAATCCGGGTCTAATCTACCAGTGAGACAGGTCAGCCTCCATGATGCAACGCGTTCCTTAAACGTACGCAACACGATCAGTCAGCCAACTGGGAATCAAAAAAAGGGCAGGGTGATGCTCCTTCACGGCAAAATAAATCCTGTTTCTACCTCTGTACCTCCTCCACATTTCTCTCCTGTCTTTATCTTCCATGCCCCCACAAGCAGAAGCCCCTCTCCTGCCCGTCCGTAATGACAACAAAGTCCTCTGCAGCCAGCGCTTGAGAGGCGCCTCCACCTTTCAGCATGGTCTCAACTGTCGCCCGACGTGCATCCAGATATTTTTGCGCTCACACGCGTCGCCGCCGCAAGGTGGTGGACCCTGGCGGCGGAGAAAGCGCGGATGAGGACAAGATGTGTTTGAAGTGTTGACGCATGGAAGCTGAGGAGCGTTGAGTGGGTGATGCTCAGCCAGCCAGCCAACAGATTAAGGAGCAGGTGTCAGACAAACAGATTTAAACACACAGCAAGCAGGAAAAAAAAACATCCTTAGCAGGCTGGAGAGCAGTTTGTAATTCCAACAACGCAGCTTGTCAAACACGCAGGTTGGAGAGTAAACTGGAGGATACATGTCTGGGTTGATACTAATCCAAACAACCACTGGTGATGAGAGCTTTTAATGTGAAAGTAAACTCTGTAACATTTCTGACAAGGTCGCTTAAGATGAGATGCTGCATTATCTTCTCCAAACAGTCAAATGTGACGATGAGCATGACAGGAACGTTGTAGGACTATTCCTAAATGGGACTAATGTTCTCATCCTTTTCCAGATATACCCACAGCCTTGGCCGCTGCCCAGAAAGTCCATTATGGCACTTTTTTGACTTACTTTGACTTTGCTCTCATCGCACTCAGCCAACATGATGTCAAATCAGTTACAGCAAACTCAAAACAACAGTGTGCCTGACGTTAGTACTCGGCCTGATAAGGTCATCGGTACTGTTTGGAATTTCATGTCTGCCATGTACTGTATTTGAATGATTGGGATTATGCTGGCCAATCACTATGTCTTAATGCAGTGGGTTACAACTACTTATTTTTCATCCCCAGCCAGTATTACTAATTGATTATCTGTACAAACCACCGTATGAGTCGCTGGCACGGGCATCATTAAAGCCCCGAAAATTATAAAAAAAACAATACCCGTTATCTTTTTTTTTCCAACCAATATCTTTCTGCTTCTCAAGACCAGTATGATGCAGATAACCCATCTAAACTTCTTTATATGTACTTTTTAATTGATTTATCCACAATAATTGAGCACATGCTCCGAGCAGCCTGTGTGATGCCACAAAGTTCTCTGGAAAGCCGTTTGCACTTTTCAAGCGCCACGGCGCTGGCATTTCCGGTGGCAGATAAGGTTCTTGGGGTGCTTGCGTTTGCCCTCATTGGAAGTGAATGTTTGTTTACAGGTGAGCACGGGGAATGTTACGACGGTCGTCACAGACGGGAGAAAAAAGAACTTGATTCGTTGTGTGTATTTTCAAATGATCAGATATGAAGTTATTGGATATATCACTATAATGTCATGGTTCCCTCATATCAACACGATAATTACGGGCCCAATATTTATCATGTTGATATGAGGGAACCATGAAGCATTAAGGTATTGGTTTGAAAAAAAAAAAATACTGAGCATCGTTGTTTCTATTTTTCGGGGCTTTATTGATGCCGGTGCCAGCGCCTTATACAGTGGTTTGTACAGATAATCAATTAATAATACTGGGTTGCAATTACTTATTTTTCATCCCCAGCCAGTATTATTAACTGGTTATCTGTACAAACCACTGTATGAGTCGCTGTATAACAATCCCAAAATTTTGGATCAGTCTTTGCTATTTTCTAGAACATTTTGGAAACTTGTCCTGTATTTTTTTTCAAGTACTCTGACTTTTTTTGTGGCGTTATACCACTCCTTCCTTATCCCATTTCTGACAATTACTGAAAATTTCATTGAAATCCATGCAGAGGTTGTCAAATTATTTTAAACACAGAAAAACAAACAGCCTCCCTAGTGGTGGTAATAAAAAACTGGAAACTGGAAAAATATATACAATTAGAAATCTAAAAGAGTTTGCATGTTTATGTTTGTTGTCAGTGGCGACCTGTCCCACTTTGTTTGTTTGGTCCTTGAACACACGATGTAACTTTGCACAGATAATCCACTATACTGTATTTTTACCCTTTTTCTTTCACCTCAGATTTGCTCCCAAATGCTGATACCATGTGGGAATGCATGAAGGTGAGATTTCATCACCTTATCGAGTGCTAATGTGCATATTTGTTTGTGCAGTAAAATGTTTGCGTTTAAGTACAGTAAGTCAAGTATGGTAAAATAATGTCTGTTAATTCATGCTAGCACACTGCCCGTTGCAAAACAACAAAAACAAAGTCTGATGGTGGATCTGTATGTATGTGGTGCTTTTAACCTGATGTTTTTCCTGTCTTAGTTTTAGTTTGACACAAAACCAATTAAATACGGTCAATTAGATTGCTCTAATGTATGATCCTCGCACCCCCCAAGCGAAGTTTTGAAGAAGACAACAGACTGGACAGTTATGACTCGTAAAAGTGCTAAATGTCTGCAAAAAATCCTGACGCGTCCTGAGGACTACCGACACAATTTGTTTGTGACTTTTGGAGGTGAATAATCCACACAAAAATGAAACACATCCAACATGTGAATCCCCGCCAAAAAAGGCTAGATGGCATTATTGCCGTCTCGACCAGCTTAAAAAATTGGCATGTGAGTGTACGTGCAGCCAACATTTCACTCTGATGATGTCAGACTGACGCGGGCGGGCCAGTCATAGGGAACAGGTGTTTGTGTGTGTGTGTGTGTCCCACACAGGCATGCCACCGGAGATTAGCGGGCTATCTGGTTCAATTTACTGAATTACCGGGTCCTCATGGCCGCCTGGCTCATGAAAGTATTGGTGACTTATAAAAAGAATAACTGACTGGATTTATTTATCGCCTTTTAAGACACCCAAAGCGCTTTACACTGAGAACCCCGTTATTCACACACGCTGTAGCCACAGCTGCCCTGGGGTCGACTGTTGGAAACATGGATGCCAATTTGCACCAACGGTCTTTCCGACCATCACCAAACATCCATTCAAATTTCTACACAGGCATGTGGGGCACTGGAGAAAATGGTGTGAGAAGTGTCTTGCCCAAAGATACAACAGTGACTGGGATGGAGGAACATGGGTTCCAACTACCCAGTATCCAGAAGCTGAACAAAGGTATTTAATTCAGGTAAACTAATGAACTAGTGAAAAGAAATACATCTAAGACCACAGTCATCCTCACCACATGAGCATAACACAGTCAAATCTCCCTTTCCCAGCGCCCCAGTTTTCTTATGATTCGGATTTCAGGGAAGATCATTTTGCCCTGGGGCAATTCCCACCCCGGTAGGTTTTCCCCGATTTCAATACATTTGTACACTTCCTGCAGTAACTAAGTTTGTATGCATAAGCAAGGAAAAGTGACAGTGTGTTAGATAGCAGTCCTTGTCATGGTAAGTAAATTATATCGCCGTCCTGATAAATGATATTCATAATAAATAATAATAATAGTGATAATAGTGATGAGTGGTGTATAACAATTGTAACAAAACATTGCTGTAGTACAGACAATGTTCCCACTAGGAATGAAAAGTTCATAGTATAGGTATAAGGTGATAGTAACAAACAGTCAACAGAGAGAAAATGTACTCTCCAAGGAATGAAGTAATATGACCTTGGATGTATACAATATTTCACAACTCTTCTTCCTTGTATTTTGTAAACATCAGTTGTTTGTAATGTTTCTTGAAATCACTCATTGTAGAGCATTGTTTTAATTCTTAACTTAATCCATCCCATAGTTTGATTCCACATACCAAATTACTAAAGGTTTTTCGTGTTGTTCTTGCATATTTGTGTTTTAAGTTTAGTTTATTCCTAAAATCATATTTCTCCTATTTTTTTGAGAAAAATTGTATGACATTCTTTGGTAACTTTGTTTTTTGCTTTATGCATCATTTTAGCAGCGTGAAGGTTTACCAGATCAGCATATTTTAATAATTGTGATTTTTGAAACAGTGGATTTGGATGTTCTCTATATGCCGCGTTATGGATTATCCTGACTGATCTTTTTTGCAGTACATTAAGCAAGTGGAGTGTACTTTTGTAAGTATTTCCCATATCTCCACACAATAAGATAGATATGGTAACAGCAGAGGACAATAGAGAGTTTGGAGTGAATTTTGATCCAGGACAAATTTTATATTATTCAGTATTGAAGTATTTCTTGCTACTTTATGTTGTATGTTTTTAATGTGGGGTTTGCAACTCATTTTGTCATCAATTATGACGCCCAAGAATTTATGTTCATTCACCCTTTCAATTTCTTCACTGTGAATTTGTATTTTCTTGCAAGTATCTCTTCTGATATTACCAAATATCCTAATTTTTGTTTTACTTTGATTCAAGGACAAGGCAGAGTTGGATCCTAGTCGGCAACATGTTTTGAAATTCCCTCCATCTTCAAGTCAAATAGTATAAAACTAGCTTTTAATGGCTCAGGCAAAAGATTCCCAATGATTTTTTTATGGGGCCCAGAATTCCAAAAAGAACTCAAAGTACAAAAATAGAGTCACCTTCCCTCCTCCATCTCTGTCTTCACCAACAAGTCTTTAATAAAGGTGAAATGATGTTTTTCCACAATTACAGGTTCACAATGTTGTTTTTTTCAAACCAATAACTTTATGCTTCACAAGACCAATATACTCATAACTTTTTTACATCTGCTTTTTAAACATTTTAATGTGCCTGTAGTTTGTGCACACCTGGAGGTACAAAGGATTGGAACCAATTAGGATGTGACAAGTGTACCTGTTGGTTTGTCTTAAGCAGATATCATGACATTACTACTACCACATCACTACTATCAGGAGAGTGTAGAGTGGGAGGAGCCACCTAGGTGCCCAGCAAGGTGTACTGTATGCGGGCACACGCACATCGAGCCAAAGGAGATGCCACGGATGTCTCTGGCCAACATTTTGCACTTTTCAATTGCAGCGATGCTGGCTTTTCAGGCAGCTGACAAAGTTTTTGTTTGCTCCATTTTTTGTTTTGGGTTTTTTTTTGCGTTTGGTAAAACTAGCACGCAACTTGGCGTTCTTTGAAAGTGAATGTTTGGGTACAAGTGAGCCCGGGGAAAAATACGACGGCCCGTTAACGTCACAGGCTGTGGTGAAAGGGAGCGCTTGATTTGCTCACTTACACTGATGATTAAATGTAAATGTAAATATTTCCAGGTGGACTAAGTGAAATTACATGATTTCTTCTTCTTTTCCTTTCGGCTTATCCCTTCAGGGGTCGCCACAGCAAATCAATTGCCTCCATCTAACTCTGTCTTCTGTATCCTCTTCTCTTGCGCCAACTACCTTCATGTCCTCTTTCACTACATCCATAAACCTCCTCTTTGGTCTTCCTCTAGGCCTCCTGCCTGGCAATTCAAACTCAGCATCCTTCTACTAATATATTCACTATCTCTCCTCTGGACATCTCCGAACCATCTTAATCTGGCCTCTCTGACTTTATCTCCGAAACCTCTAACCCTGATCCTGTCCATCCTGGTCACACCCAAAAAGAACCTCAGCATCTTCATCTCTGCTACCTCCAGCTCTGCCACCTGTCTTTTCCTCAGCGGCACTGTCTCTAAACCAAACATCATCGCTGGTCTCACCACAGTTTTGTACACCTTTCCTTTCATTTTAGCTGAAACTCTTCTATCACACATCACACCCGACACTTTTCTCCATCTAAGTGAATTTACATGATTTCAATGGGAAAGAATGATTTGTTTTTTAAAATTCTATTTTTATTCGACCTTTTGGAAGAAATGAATAACAAAAAAGCACAATACTGCTCTGTCAGTCACGGTGTGATGTGCTTGGAGCTCAGCATGTCGACGGTCAGAAAGATGCTGTTTATACGTATGTCACGTCTCTACGGGTGGCTTTTCAGGGAAATAAGCCCTCGGCTTAAACTGTGTAGTTGATTGAAGAGGCAGACTGCATCTCCTATCTCGCTTAGCGTGATTATATACGTCTCATAACATGTACGCGCAATCTGAGGCGCCGTTGGAGAAGGGATTAATATCGCCATCTAGAGGTAATGCTCATCAACTCACTAAACACACATGCACACACAGTTGCTTTTTGCAAAACGTATACACAGCCAGTAAGCCTCAGTAGGAGCAACCTTCCTCCTCTTCATCATACTCTCATTCCCGCTCAGTGAGACTCAGAACTCAAACTCCCCATGCAGAATGATGAGGTGGAGGAGTCAAAGGGACGTGGAGGGGAGCGGTGGATAAACACTTGACAAACATGTGATCGCCACAAGGTCATCACTGGGAGACAATCGGACGGAAAGGAAGTGACAGAGTGAGAGCTTTACTCACCTATGATGGGAGCCAGGCGGAATATGTCAGACAGACGACTGTTCACGGGCTCGTAGGGAGAATCCTCCAGGAAGTCATTCCCTGCGAGGAGGACAACACAAGCTTATGGATGCAACCTATACACTCACTTCATTGGGATCACACGCACATCCGACTGATACATGGTCCAAATACTAGGAACACCTTTCAGTATGACACGGGCTGGCTATCGTTTATGACTCGTCCGATACCGGTGCCAAATCGGTACTTTTCAAACAATGCCCGAAACGGTACTTACAATAGCAAAACATACAAATTTTGACAAATGATTTTGAAAAATAAAATGATAACTAAGTAATAAACTCACTAAAATGAAATAAAATGGACAACAAAAGTGAAGATAATGAGGAAGTGAATTGGTGCTGGTGTGGAGGTCGATGGAGAGCACCGCTGTCGACGTGTTAAGGTCTCCAATAAGTTTAAAAACAGCGCCAGACTATATCAGATTACTTAGGATACATCATTATACATACAAGGCCCACTCCACAGGATCATAAAGTCTATCTAGATGCGCACCGGTTATGCTTTTAATAAGTAGAGGCCTTTGGAGGGTTCCGTTTGATTAGCAACTTATAAAATCCAACTCTAGTATTATTAAAAACCAAAACGGGCTGACAAAACATGTAGAAGGGGTGCTGAAGGGTGGAAATACAAAAAATTGGAGCTGGAAAAGAGCATACAAGATGAAAAAAAGCATTCAAATGTTAAGGTTTTGCACACACTCATTGAGGATCATTTGCACAATTTGTCACAAACACAACCTTGTTTAGGGCCGCAAAAAGCCTAAAGTAAATTAATTTAAGACAAAAAACGTCTGCGTGATGTTGAAACTGAGTACATTTAAAATAAGCACGTTCCTTTGTCAGGATGCGGCATTACATGTAAGATTTTACTCACGCGGTATCACCTTCAAGCACTTGCTGTAGGTGGCTGAGTCTGCATTCATTTAGCACCCAAATGAGGCGCCGACAGATAGACAGATACTTTATTAATCTCCAAGACAAATTAGCCGGTTAGATGTTTTTTTTAAATCCAATTTCTAAGTTTTTTTTAATCCGGTTTCTACAGTTTACCTACTATGTTTTTGCAAAATACAAGCAGAATAATAATATGAAACATACCGTATAGTTTAAAGGACATATCGTACATGTAAAAGCGTTGCGTAGCGCAGTGTTGTTTATCATTGGCCTGCATGTGACATGATGATTTGGGTCAGTCAATATCCACGCTGGCCAACAGCCGCACGCTTGATTAGGCAGGTTGCTCAACTGTGTTGCACAACTGGAAGTCGCCTCGCAGGGACGGGGTGTAGTTCGGGAACTGAACGTCTCCCGTCCACGCACACACACACACACACACGCGCACACACACTGTAAGGGTCAGGCCTTTACGCTGGGGCTGGGCAGCGCTTTGGGCCCTCAAGCTCCATTACGTCCGCAGAAAGTGACCGTGGCGGTCAAAGGGCGTCTGGCCTCCACATGAGTCACCTTTTGAAGGAAAGTTGAGTGATGGCCAGTGATGGAATTAGACTGTTATTAGATGGGAAGGCGTGTGCTACTTATGGACTTGTTGTGTCGACTGTAGAAGGTGGGGGTGTCTCAGCTACGTAAAAACATCAGTCACACACACACACAGATGCTGATTTGTGAAGGCCCACCTTGTAAGGTCTGGTAGATGCCCCAGTAGATGCGCAGGCAGTTCTTCTCTTTCTTCATGCCCCTCTTGCAGCGGCAGTTGTAGAGCGGACTCTGCTTGAGCGCGTCCACGGCACTCCGGCACTCGTCCTGCGCCTCCAGGCGGGCCACGGTGCTGAAGTTGCTCTCCTTGCCGCCGGCCGCGCACTGCCTCATGGTGCGGTACTTGGTGCTGCACGCCTGCTCCTTCAGACACTGCTCGCTGGCCCGCACGCAGTCCAGCCGGCCGCCCCCCGCACGCACGCCCTCCTCGGCCGTGCACAGCACATCTGCAGGCAGAACGGAACACACGTCCTCACTAATATTTTTACCCCAAACTCTCCAACATCCACCCAACATTGCTCTACCGGCACACATTCCAACTTTCAATCAGTACTATGAGAAAGTTCCTGACTTTCCAGCCTTCACCTCCGCACAAAAAGGAACCACGGGGAACTGTACCTAAAAGAGTCAGAAGAAGCACTCCGGCGAGCATCATCGTGGTCCTCTGCCGATCCCACGACGCACAGCCTCGTTGGAGGAAAAGCTGCAAAGTCCAAGCGCACTTAGGAGAACTTGAAATCCTCTGGCAGGAATTCCATGGAGGAGCGGAGAAAGCGATGCCCTCGCGCACACGCACTACCCCCCGAACAGAACAGGAGGAAAAACAAAGCAAAGCGAGTGTCGTCCGGCGGGATGCTCGCGTCTGAGCGCGCACGGCCAAGTGGCGCATTGAGCAGGAGGAGCGACCGAGAGCAGTGGAGCGCATCAGCGCAAACACGCGCTAATTAACGCCCATTTGCATCCAATCACTCCCGCTTCGTTCCCTCGTCCAAGCATTTAGCAGGAGTTTTATAAAGTTTCCTCGCAGGCACGAACCTCTTTTGAAACACACAAGACGCGGCACGTTCAGCACAAACACAGTCAGTTTACACGGAGAAGTTCGTGATATGGGGACGATGCGAAGGGAAATCTTTCTCTTATTTTTCAAATAGTTGCGAAGCGCCCTGTTTGCTGTGAATATGCCGCACGGTGCGTTCAAGGACAAGAAGATTGTTACATGCTGCTGAATGCTGGGGCTTGAGCAAGCTGGACACTGGCGCCATCTGCTGGTGCTTTTAGGTACACCGCGAAACAGGCTATACCGCGTACGTCCGCCTGCTGCCGGAGAACTGCAATTTGAAGAGCAAGCTCGCGTTTACGAGGGCAAATATTTCACCCATGGTTTGACCTGCGGTCTGTGATGTCGAAGAGTTAGCTATTGAACGGCTATTTTGGTTATGGACTTACTGATTTGGTAATGAAATGGTTATTAACGTCTCGACGACAACATTTGCACGAGGCGGTCTGCGGGTTATCGGGGAGCGCTTCGTTATTATCCATCCGCACTTGAAAGTAGTCCCCTTTTGTTTGGAATTGTAACTCGATAAGTTGTAAAGACACACTTTATGTCTTGTATATGTATGACATGTGGACGGGTTTACATACCCACTGACCCCCTAAACAAGAAGGGAGCCGAATTATTCGGCAGGGAGTTCTCTTTTGTTGTCTGGACTTGTCACGTGTCTCTCGCTGCTAATGAGTTAACGGCTAACGTTTAGCTAGCTAGCTAGCGAAGTGAGTACTGTGCATGCTTTTGTCTTACCTCTTTAACCTTCGCCAAGACCTTGAAATGAGTTTGGACAAACTCTTTCACCAAATCCTTCTGACTGAACAGCAATTAAGCGAGCAGACCCAGAACCTAAAAGAAGGTAAGGACTCTTGCCAGTCGGGGTTCAAAAGGAAGACATGCTAATTGGGTTAGCATCAGCTGTTTGCACTCAGATCGTGAGGTGGACAAGAATGACCTTTTTCATATTTGTAACATTCTATATTGTTTGTTACGTTATTTTATTCATTATGAAGTGTAATATAGTTCAGTCGCTATATTACCAGCTTCCGTCCTGTTTTTATATATGTCTGTTATAAAAGGTCTGGGTTTTGATGTTTTTTTTTTACCGGGCCTTGCAAATATAGCTAACATAACACAGCGTTTTAGTTATTTATTTATCAATTAAAACTTAAAAAGAGAGCAATTATTTCATTAATTTATAGTATAGTTTATTTTTCCCAATACAAAAGATACATTTGTTTCTAGCATTATTTCACTTTCACTTTTTTAGGCTATTTATTCACCATTGAAACTTATCAAATAGATATTATTTTAGGCATAACAAATGTAGAGTAACTTTTGAGAATTTGCATCTCTGCTTGTTCATAGTATTTTGTAATATATCTATCCATGAAGAGGAAGCATAGTTTAATGCATCTTTGAGTAAAGATTGAGTGTTATTTGAGTACAGTGGTGCGTCATTTGATGGTCATTTGGTTCCAGACCCGACTGTAATAGTGAATTTGCACAAAGTAGGAATATCCTGGTAGTTTAAGCATAGAAAACCCATTTGCCACCTTTTACATGTGCTTTTTATTGTTATTAGAGCCCTCTAGACATGAAATAGCGACTCTTTAGTCAGCTTTGCACTCCTATTACCCAATATAGGAGATATGATAAGAGAATGTATTATGTATGAGTATGTATTAGCAAATCATGTGAGAAGGGGGGTAGGATTAAAAAAGATCTGCTTCTTCCTACTCCTTTTTGGACATGTAGAACTGAAGAATGTAACGTGGATAGTTCTTTGTACAATGTATGCATGTTCGAAACAAATTAAACCAAATCAAACCAAAATAAGACAAATAGGAACTGTGCTTGTGTGTCTTGCTGTGAATGTGTTTCAGTGCAAGGGGAGGACAGACAGGAAGGATTATTATGCGTGCTGTGAGATTACTCAAAGCGGCAATGCAGACCTATTGTTTTGGTGATCAAGTTTGGTGCTTGTGTGTCTCACTACACATTGCAGTAACAGTAGTGACACCGAGTGACCAGTGTCCAGTACTACATATCATCACAACATTTGAATGCACCTTCTGAATGCCTTGTATTTGTGATTTTAGTTTATTTAGTTATTTTTATGCTTGAAAATACTCAATTCAGACAAAAACTATGGATATTTTTTGTGTAATATTGAAACATCATTTTTCAATATACTGTATTTTTGAAAAACCCGAGTGTGAGAAGTTGTCATTACTTTATTTCTGTCATCAATATATGGTCACTAAATGATAAAGGATAGTATCATCTTTCCATGATGTTCCACTGTTGTCACAGTGAAGGCGGCCATCATCAGATGCAATGCGCAGGTGAAAGCTGCCACTGAAAAGATCCAGAAGACCTCTGAAGAACTTGACATGAAGGTGACACCTAATTGCACATTTAATCTAACAATGTGTGTGTGTTGCATCCATGAAGCCAACAGGAACACGTGTTGACGTACATTGGAATATTGATGATCTGATCTGCTTGATGATTTCAAACACTTTATCTCTTCAGTTTATTAGCTGAGCAGCCCAGTGATGGAAAGTGCCAAAGTAAGATCAATGTCTAATTTTCACCGCATAGCATAAGTGGAAGCTGCTAGTGTGTGAGCTTCCCTGTCAAAGTCCAGCTCCTCTGACCTCTCACCAGTGAGCAAGCACTTCCTGTGCATTTGAGATCTGGCCAGCAAATCTCTGTGTGTAATTAGAAAGCAAGATGAACACGCTGTACTGTATGAGTTAGCATCATCTTCTTGGAAATGAACTCTAAAGTGTCAGAGTGCGGCCTGTGTTTACACCCCTTGTGATGTATCTTGCCTGCGTTTCACAGAGCTGTCTTAGGATAATTATGGTGGTTAGGAAAGCTGCACGCTGGTAGCACTTGCTGACAATACATTAAACAATAAACACGCTGCCCTCTTGACAGCATCACTAACACCCCTGGAAAGTTCCAAGTGTCGAGTGTTTCCCATAGACTTTACTTGCGGCGGTCCAACATAACTGTATAAACTTCTGATGTGGTTCACTTAGAGCTTCAAAGTGCAAAAAGAAGAAATGGGAGTGAGAGTAAAAACCATATTATTGCAAAGAATCATGAATGCATAAAATAAGCAGTACATCAGCTGAACAAAAGTTGAAGAAGACAGCCTTTAAAAGGCAAAATGTTGGTAGAAATATGAATTGAATGTGATTTAGTGTCAGGTATTCACACTGCCACGATCTCTTGATGGCAAAGGCAAAAAAGTTTTCTCTCTTTGAAGGCGGTGGGATTATTGAGCTGCACAAGCAAGGCCTCTCACAGCTTCAGCTCCATTGCTGCTGAGGTTGCACACAGTAAGACACTCATTTCAAACTTCTTCACGTATCCCGAGGCTGATGGAACAAAAAAGTCAAATGGTAGACACAAAAAATGCCCAAGATCTCATTGGCTGTCTGTCAAGGCACTGAACTAATCTGGGCCCAAATGAAGGTTGTTACTGGTGCCGAGTGCAGTCCAATAACCATCAGACGTCATCTAAAGAAAAAAAGCACTTTAAAGGCCTCGATTTTTTCAAGGTTTGGAATTTGTAAGAGAGCAGCAAACGTGTGGTGGAAGGTGAAAGGTGGAAGAAGGTTTTCTTCTACCTTGATGGCTCCCAACGTTACTGCAATGACAAGGAGATCCCTCCTAAGATGTTGTCCACCATCTTGAACCTTCAGTGGAAAAATGGAGCTTCAGGTTGTGCAGGGATGTCAAACGGCAGCCGACTTTGTGGAGAAGCGCAGGGCGCATCCCTCGTGACTGAAGGAAACACGGGCATTAAGGATGCCCGCACTCGTTTTTCACCTCATTAACAAGAATGGCACACATACTCATTACTCACTCCTTTTTTATACTTTTGTTTGAGATTTTTCAACTGCTTTTAAGATTTAAATCTGGAGTGTGCTGCGAGTTATTTGGCAATCTGCATCATAACTGAGCTCCACGCAAATGAAGACAGAAAGAAAGACAGGAAGCTTTAATAGAAGCATTTATTCTGGTCCTCCAGCCAAAGCACTGGCAAACATTGCACATCATTAAGTATAATAACACTACCCTGCTTAGTTATTACTGCCAGGATACAGTGACAACATGGCAGTAATATGTACGTAGTGTTAAAAGAGTTTTGCCATTTTTGATGGTCTCTGAACATGACATCAGTCCTGTGTATGTGTGAGACAGTTGAGTTTGCTGATGTTGTTTTGTCATGTTTTGTTTTTGCAAAAACTATTGTTGATGGACCACCTCCTGATTGTCCTCCCAATGTCCAGGTAGACGTTACAATAAGATCATTATCTTTTGCGTCAACTGTGTTGAGAACAAAAGTGTGGCCAATATTGGTGGTGTTTCTCGTCTCTGAGCTTTTTATGAATTTTTTTTTCACCTCCATGGAGGTGGCTATTATTTTGCCCCCAGAAGAGCCTACATTACGCTTGAGAGACATAATGGTGTGCAGCAGTTAACTAATAAGCAATCTTGTTCATCCTCAGTGTAGCTGTGCAAGATACTCACGTAGCGTACTCTTTCACCTCCTGCTGTAACTAGTACCTGTTTATCTCATGTTTTTTATGAATTAAAATTTTTTTGAACCACATAACTGTCTTTCAGGCTCAGCAGTTCTCCACAACGACGATGGAGCGAGATTGGATGAATAAATGTGAAGAACATGTGTCAGAACAAATTGAGGAGCTTCTCTGCCAAAAGAGTCACCTCAATGAACGTCTGGTAGATCCACTACCCCCCAAACCCACACGCACACACACAAGTGGACCAATGAAGCGGGTTTTGTCAGATGATATGAGAGTGAATACTGCAATGGTTTCAGATCCATCAATATCAGTGATTAATCAGCTGTTGTGATTAATGTGACTATGGAGAACATTTCTGACGGTCTGCCCTTCCGAGACAGGCCAGGATAGAAACTGAGTTTCAAGATGAGGAGCAAGTCTTCCTGCAGGATATCTCCCGCTTCAACAACGAGTACAGCCTGGGCGGCAGCAGAGAGGCCGTGTCGACCAATCAAACTTACACTGAGATCCTGAAACTTGACAGAGAGGTGGACTCCTTATACAAAGGTCATTAACTACTCTTTGGAGGAAAGACCTACACAAATCCTACTTACCTGGTTTCAAAAAAATCTTGATGGAGGAGGAAGACATTAAATTTCCGTGTACCATTAGGGTTCTCCCTCTGTCAATATCTTAGCTCTTATTAGAATGATAAATTAATGAGTTACTAATTAATGATCTAGGCCGCACGGTGGATGAGTGGGTAGCACGTTGGCCTCACAGTCAGGAGGTTCAGGGTTTGAATCTCCGTTGGGCATCTCTGTGTGGAGTTTGCATGTTCTCCCCGTGCGTGTGTGGGTTTTCTGTGATTGACTGGCGACCAAGTCCAGGGTGTACCCCACTAGTCGCCCAAAGTCAGCTGGGATAGGCTCCAGCATACCCGCGACCCTTAGGATAAGTGGTATAGAAAATGAATTAATGAATAATTAATGATTTACTCTTTACTGCTTCCCTGGGTGCAGTGTTTCCCATACATTCATTTATTTGTGACGGCCAGCTACATGTACATTTGGACTGTCAGATAGATTTGTATGTGCTTTGTTTGGAAGTAACAAGCTCCACACTGTCTTTCATTCATCAAAGTTATTGTAATGTCGTTCGGTGAATAAGCCAATTTTTGGTTGTTGTTTTGTCTTTAAAAATACAGAGATGGAGGAGATGAGCCAGAGGAACAGTCACATGAGCGCACTCCATGGAGAGAAGCAGACACTCCAGCTTGAACTGCAAGCCCTCAAAAGCATGCACGCAGGTAAATGACAAAAACTCTTGTGTACGGCCCTATCATTTGTGTGGTAACAGTATCGCAAATTTGGCCAGTCAAAACGGAATTTACTGTTCAAAGCGTAATCTCTTTTAAAAACAGATATAATGTGAACAAAATGATGTCATAGCGAGGCGAAGGAAAGTTTGCGTGGGGAAGTATTTCCCCGGCGGACCGTTGAATTGTGCCGCAATCTCATCAGAAAACATTTCTTACAGAGCGTGAATGCAAGCTAGCAGGGCCAGCATAGTTTAGCAGAGCGTTCGAGTGAGGATGTGCGTGTGCGACTCAGGCTGGATGCATGTGTTTGCACTGTGTTGTCTTTTACCCCTTGCAAGGGAGCCTTCTACCATGCCTGTTGACGTCTTGCAAGCTCTGAGTGAAGAAGACAAGAAGCAATTTTATTTGAAAAAATAAGAGCGCTGTTTGCAGCATTCTGTCAAATTGTGTAAACAAAATAAGGATGTCATAAAAAATATCTTGCATTGGTAGTGAAATTCCATTAATCACCACCTTATCGTGGTGGAGGGGTTTGAGTGCCCGAGTGATCCTAGGAGCTATGTTGTCGGGGGCTTTATGCCCCTGGTAGGGTCTCCCAAGGCAAACAGGTTCTAGGTGACGGGCCAGACTAAAAGTGATTCAGAAAACCCTAATGAAGAAGAGCAAGAGGAGTGACCGCACCTTGCCCAGACGTGGGATACCGGGGCCTCACCCTGGAGCCAGGCCTGGGGGAGGGGCTCGCAGGCGAGCGCCTGGTGGTCAGGTCTTCACCCGTGGGACCTGGCCGGGCCTAGCCCGAAGAAGCCGCACGGGAACTCCCCCCCGCAGACCCACCACCTGCAGGGGCAAGCATAAGGGTCCGGTGCTGTGTGATTTGGGCAGTGGTCGAGGGCGGGTGTCCGGGCGACCTGGGCTTCGGCGACCAAATCTGGTTCTTGGGACATGGAATGTCACTTCTCTGGTGGGGAAGGAGCCCGAGCTTGTGGAAGAGGCGGAGAGATTCCGACTAGATATAGTCGGACTCACCTCAACCCACAGTTTAGGCTCTGGAACCAAATTCCTTGAGAGGGGCTGGACCTTGTTCTTCTCTGGAGTTGCCGCAGGGGAGAGGCGGCGAGCTGGTGTGGGCTTATTGTTAGCCCCCCGGCTTGGTGCCTCTGTGTTGGAGTCATCCCCAGTAAACGAGAGGGTTACTTCCCTACGCCTTAGGGCTGGGGAAAGGGTCCTGACTGTGGTTTGTGCCTATGCGCCGAACGGCAGTTCAGAGTACCCAGCCTTCTTGGAGTCTATCAGAGGGGTGCTGGAGAGCACCCCAGCTGGTGACTCCATAGTTCTACTGGGAGACTTCAACGCCCATGTGGGCAATGACAGTGTGACTTGGAGGGGCGTGGTTGGGAGGAACGGCCTCCCTGACCTGAACCCGTGCGGTGTGTTGTTGCTGGACTTCTGTGCGAATTACAGTTTGTCCATAACGAACACCATGTTCGAACATAAGGATGTCCATAAGTGCACTTGGCACCAGGACACCCTAGGTCGCAGGTCTATGATCGACTTTGTGGTCGTATCATCAGACCTGCGTCCGTATGTTCTGGACACGCGGGTGAAGAGAGGGGCTGAGCTGTCAACTGACCACCACCTGGTGATGAGTTGGATTAGATGGCGGGGAAGGATGCCGGACAGACCTGGCAGACCCAAACGCGTAGTGAGGGTGTGCTGGGAACGTCTGGCAGAATCTCCCGTTCGTCGAGTCTTCAACTCTCATCTCCGGCAGAGCTTCGCCTGCATCTCGAGGGAGGACCGGGATATTGAGTCCGAATGGGCCGTATTCCGTGCCTCTATTGCTGAGGCAGCCAGTTGTGGTTGCGGCCGCAAGGTGGTCGGTGCCAGTCGTGGTGGCAAGCCCCGAACCCGATGGTGGACACCGGGGGTTAGGGCTGCCGTCAAGCTGAAAAAGGAGTCCTATCGAGCATGGATGGCTTGCGGGACTCCCGAAGCAGCTGACAGGTACCGGCAGGCCAAGCGGCACGCGGCTTCGGCGGTGGTCGAGGCAAAAACTCGGGTGTGGGAGGAGTTCGGTGAGGCTATGGAGCACGACTTTCGGTCGGCCTCGAAGAGGTTCTGGCAAACCGTCCGACACCTCAGAAAGGGGAAGCAGCCCCCAGTTCACACTGTTTACAGTGCGGACGGGGGCTTGCTGACCACGACTGTGGATATAGTTGGTCGGTGGAAGGAATACTTCGAGGCCCTTCTCAATCCCACTGACATGCCTTCCATAGAGGAAGCAGAGTCTGAGGATACGTACGTGGACAGTTCTATCACCGTGGCTGAGGTAATTGGGGTAGTCAAATCACTCCCCAGTGGCAAGGCTCCGGGGGTAGACGAGTTCCGCTCAGAATTTCTCAAGGCTCTGGATGTTGGAGGACTGTGTTGGTTGACACGCCTCTACAACATTGCATGGAAGTCAGGAACAGTACCTCTGGACTGGCAGACCGGGGTGGTGGTCCCCATTTTTAAAAAGGGTGACCGGAGGGTGTGTTCCAACTATAGGGGGATCACACTCCTCAGCCTTCCTGGGAAAGTCTACTCCAGGGTGCTGGAGAGAAGGGTACGACCGTTAGTCGAACCTCGGTTAGAGGAGCTGCAATGTGGTTTTCGTCCCGGTCGCGGAACACTGGACCAGCTCTACACCCTTGCAAGGGTACTCGAGGGTATGTGGGAGTTTGCCCAACCAGTCTACATGTGCTTTGTAGACCTGGAAAAGGCATTCGACCGTGTCCCTCGTGGTGTCCTGTGGGGGGTGCTCCGGGAGTACGGGATTGATGGTCCGCTTCTACGTGCCATTCGGTCCTTGTACAATCGAAGCAGGAGCCTGGTTCGCATTGCCAGCAGTAAGTCGAGCTTGTTTCCGGTGAACGTTGGCCTCCGCCAAGGCTGCCCTTTGTCACCGATTCTGTTCATAATCTTCATGGACAGAATTTCTAGGCGCAGTCAAGGTGTTGAGGGAGTCCAGCTTGGTGACCTTAGGATCTCGTCTCTGCTATTTGCAGACGATGTGGTCCTTATGGCCTCATCAGGCTGTGACCTTCAGCGTTTACTGGAGCGGTTTGCAGCTGAGTGTGAAGCTTCTGGGATGAGACTCAGCACCTCCAAATCCGAGGCCATGGTTCTCAGTCGGAAACGGGTGGACTGTACCCTCCGGGTTGGGAGTGAGGTCTTGCCTCAGGTGGAGGAGTTCAAGTATCTCGGGTTCTTGTTCACGAGTGAGGGAAGGTTGGAGCGTGAGATCGACAGACGGATCGGTGCAGCGTCTGCAGTAATGCGGTCGCTGTACCGGACCGTCGTGGTGAAGAGAGAGCTGAGCCGGAAGGCAAAGCTCTCTGTTTACCGATCGATCTACGTTCCCACCCTCACCTATGGTCATGAGTTATGGGTCATGACCGAAAGAATGAGATCGCGGATACAAGCGGCGGAAATGAGTTTCCTTCGTAGGGTGGCTGGACTCACCCTAAGAGATAGGGTGAGGAGCTCGGCCATCCGAGAGGAGCTCAGAGTAGAGCCGCTGCTCCTTCACATCGAGAGGAGCCAGTTGAGGTGGCTCGGGCATCTAGTCCGGATGCCTCCCTGGCGCCTCCCTGGTGAGGTGTTTCGGGCATGCACAGCCGTGAGAAGGCCCCGGGAAGACCTAGAACACGCTGGAGGGACCTATCTCTCACAGCTGGCCTGGGAACGCCTTGGTGTCCTCCCGGTGGAGCTGGAAGAGGTCGCCGGGGACCGGAAGTGACTTCCTTAGTGAAACTGCTGCCCCCGCGACCCGGATAAGCGGAAGAAAATGGAATGGAATGGTAGTGAAATTGGAATTGTGTTAGTATCTACCTTTTTCTTAATCACAAGTACGGTCATTACAGTTTGTTGAAGATTTTGTAGCAATGTGTGCAGAGGCTGACATCCCATTAGAAAAGTTAGCATGCAGGCTACATGCATGTATCAATTACTGGCCAATGCTTTATTTTACACGTGTCAAACTTGGAGGCCCCAACGCTGCAGACTTTCTTACCATCCAGTTTCTCCTGCAGGTGGTTTAATTGATGAGTTCCTTACCTCAAATTTAAACCACCTGCTTTAGTGACAGGATTGAACGGAAACCTGCACAGTCTCGGTTTTCCATAACTCGAGTTTGACACCCCTGATGTATTGCATCGATAAATGTAAAGATTTTTGCACTTCTGTTTGCTGTCATGGAAGTACAGACTCTATGCTGGTAAAATACATTTACCAGGTAAAAAAGGAAATTTCAGAAAATTAAAAAGGTAAAAACGGACTTTGGGGAAAAAATAAAACACAGGGCAGTGCTCCTAGTATGTGTCATAATTCAAACGTGTAGGTGTCTGTTTTTTTTAAATTTTTGTTGTGTTTTGGTGGGCCAACTGTAGATGTGGAGCAGCAGCTCAGCGAGGCTGAAAAAATAACAGAAGCTTTGAGGGCAGAGTGCCACCTTGTCAGTCAGAAACCTTTGACTGACAGTGACTGTGTCAGGTGAGTGTCAGCTCCCGCTTTGTCTGGCTCACACATCAACCACCTCGTGTGGAAATAAAAGCTATCACAAACCAAAAAACAACAAAGTTTGAGCCCTCCTCTTCTCTTTTCATTTGCCATTGTTCACATAAGAAGCTGAAAAGCTACATGCATAGGTGTAAGGTGTACGGACGAGGCGAGGTGTAAGCCATAACTATGCCTCAGACACTTATTAAACGCATTTTAAAGTATACAATATATACTGTAGACACTCACCATTATTGAATGGTAATGTAAGATTATTGATAGAATCAGAGTAGCGGTCTAGCCTTTATTGTGGTCATCAAGCTAGTGCTATAACAGCACTTATGTCTGTCCTTACTACTTACTATTGTAAACTGTACTGTACAATAGGAATTTTTATTTGGGGAAGTCTGTGGGGGAAAAACGGCCTATTTTTAGAGGACAAAATAAATAAGTGTGCTTTTGACCAAAAATCAGCAAATTATCTAGGCATGAATCTGCGGTTATCCAATATGTATACACTCCTGATCAACATTTTAAGACCGGTTGAAAAATGTCAAGAATGTACATTTTGCTCTGTTGGATCTTAAGGAGGTTCTAAGAAGAGCTTAAAAATACAAAAAGAAAAAATGTAAGTGAGACAAAAAAAGCAATTTACTGCAGAGAAGAGGCCTAGTCTCTTTCAAGGCCACAAAATTGGCAATTTGGAATTTGCAGGAGAGCACCATACGTGTCATTGAAAGGTGGAGGAACGTTTTCTTTTTCCTTGGTGGTCCTGATGGCTTCCAACGTTACTGGCATAACAAGGAGACCCCTTCTGAGATGTTTTTGACACGGCACCATCATGAACCTTCAATGGAACGATGGAGTTTCAGGTTGTGCAGGGGCGTCAAACGGTTAATGTGGCAGGGGGCATCCTTCATGACTGAAGGCCCTGGTCTGTGTGGTAATGACTGTTTTTTTTGACAGGACAACGCTGCACGNCTCAGAGTAGAGCCGCTGCTCCTTCACATCGAGAGGAGCTAGTTGAGGTGGCTCGGGCATCTAGTCCGGATGCCTCCCTGGTGAGGTGTTTCGGGCATGCACAGCCGTGAGAAGGCCCCGGGGAAGACCTAGGACACGCTGGAGGGACTATGTCTCACAGCTGGCCTGGGAACGCCTTGGTGTCCTCCCGGTGGAGCTGGCAGAGGTCGCCGGGGACCGGAAGTGACTTCCCTAGTGAAACTGCTGCCCCCGCGACCCGGATAAGCGGAAGAAAATGGAATGGAATGGAATGGTAGTGAAATTGGAATTGTGTTAGTATCTACCTTTTTCTAAAGACTCTATGCTGGTAAAATACATTTACCAGGTAAAAAATTAAAAATGAAATTAAAAAGGTAAAAACGGACTTTGGGGAAAAAATAAAACAAAGGGCACTGCTCCTAGTATGTGTCATAATTCAAACGTGTAGGTGTCTGTTTTTTAAATTATTGTTGTGTTTTGGTGGGCCAACTGTAGATGTGGAGCAGCAGCTCAGCGAGGCTGAAAAAATGACAGAAGCTTTGAGGGCAGAGTGCCACCTCGTCAGTCAGAAACCTTTGACTGACAGTGACTGTGTCAGGTGAGTGTCAGCTCCCGCTTTGTCTGGCTCAAACATCAACCACCTCGTGTGGAAATAAAAGCTATCACAAACCAAGAAACAACAAAGTTTGAGCCCTCCTCTTCTCTTTTCATTTGCCATTGTTCACATAAGAAGCTGAAAAGCTACATGCATAGGTGTAAGGTGTACGGACGAGGCGAGGTGTAAGCCATAACTATGCCTCAGACACTTATTAAACGCATTTTAAAGTATACAATATATACTGTAGACACTCACCATTATTGAATGGTAATGTAAGATTATTGATAGAATCAGAGTAGCGGCCTTTATTGTGGTCATCAAGCTAGTGCTATAACAGCACTTATGTCTGTCCTTACTACTTACTATTGTAAACTGTACTGTACAATAGGAATTTTTATTTGGGGAAATCTGTGGGGAAAAAACGGCCTATTTTTAGAGGACAAAATAAATAAGTGTGCTTTTGACCAAAAATCTGCAAATTATCTAGGCATGAATCTGCGGTTATCCAATATGTATACACTCCTGATCAACATTTTAAGACCGGTTGAAAAATGTCAAGAATGTACATTTTGCTCTGTTGGATCTTAAGGAGGTTCTAAGAAAAGCTTCCAAATACAAAAAGAAAAAATGTAAGTGAGACAAAAAAAGCTATTTACTGCATAGAAGAGGCCTAGTCTCTTTCAAGGCCACAAAATTGGCAATTTGGAATTGGCAGGAGAGCGCCATACGTGTCATTGAAAGGTGGAGGAACGTTTTCTTTTTCCTTGGTGGTCCTGATGGCTTCCAACGTTACTGGCATAACAAGGAGACCCCTTCTGAGATGTTTTCGACACAGCACCATCATGAACCTTCAATGGAACGATGGAGTTTCAGGTTGTGCAGGGGCGTCAAACGGTTAATGTGGCAGGGGGCATCCTTCATGACTGAAGGCCCTGGTCTGTGTGGTAATGACTGTTTTTTTTGACAGGACAACGCTGCACGTCACGAATAACTTCTTCCAGAGAAATAAGCTGACTCTTTTGGACCATTTTGCGTGCATCAGCTGATGAACAGCTTATTTCAATGTAATGCTTACTTTCATTTCTTTTTTTTTTTTTCATTTTAAGCTCTGCTTAGAACCTCCTTAAGATCCAACAGGGCAAAATCTATATTCTTGCCATTTTTCAACTGCATTTAATATGTTGATGCACAGTGTATATACTTTTCTGGCCGAGTCGCTGTGGTACTTAATTAGGTGTGGAAGTCTTGTCTCTTCCTTCTCCGGGCGTTTGCTTTCTCAATAAACATTCATCTTACTCCTTGAGTTAAACAAGCTTAAAAGCAGAAGAACACTTACTAGCATCATGCAAGCAAATCCTTTGGACTCATAAGATGTGCTGCAGCTTGGATTTTGCTGGCACCAGTCCACTGGTGTCATTACAAAAAAAAAACACTACAGTAAAATAATTTTACATAATTAACTTTTTGATCAGCAGCCTGTTTCCTCCATTCAGGGTGTGGCATAATGAGGGCAAGTGATTGAGGCCACCTGCTTTGTGAGCCAAGTGAAAGAGTGAGGTGTAAACAGTGGACACATGCACATGCATGAGGATTTAACTGAGCATAATGTCACTTGTATACGTCAAACGTTTACGTACTATTGACAAAAGTCAAGCAACAGTGGTGGTGATATTAAAAAAGGACCACAGTTACAATAAAAAGCCCCGCCCCATGAAAAACATCTCGCAGCAAGGACTATCTGTAACACTCCTGGGGTTTGATTAATCTCTAGATTTTATCTTTTTTTCTCACGCATCCTCGCGTAACAACATAAATGCATTGGGAACCACAGTCAAAAGCATGCCAAACCTGTAGGCGGCAATAATATGGTCAGTTCTTAGGGAATCCATGCTGTTTCTGATGTAAATACGGGTTGTGTGTGTGACGTCACAGCATACATTGCCGCAGGCAGTGACGTTTGGAAACGCCAAATTTCGGTTATTTGCGCCCATACCCAAATGTATCACAACAGCTTTCTGCAAATGTACACTTTGGCCCGAGGTTTTGAAAACCTTTGTTTTTAGTCCCGTATATCTGCGAGCTTGTGTCGATGATAGGCTAAATCGTGGAAAAAAAACTTTTTTATAACTTTTTTATGAGATACCCACCTATGTGTGGACAGGGCGTTAGATGCAACAACTTTAGGTGGCGTTCACAATGCAGTGTAGGTTTCCCAACTCTGATTTTTTGTTATAATTTCCGATTTTTTAATGTAGTCATTCACATTAGCAAACATCAACTTGTAATGTGAACGCAATGTGCCTGGAAAGTGACGTGCATGTGCAGAAGCACAACATCCCTTGCATTGTCGGGAGTTTACAGAAGTAAAGAATGCCGGGGTGTGTGATCCAGTGATGTGCGAAACCATTGATTTAATTTCTGATTTGATACTAAATAAAATTCAGGCTGGTATCGGTGATACCAAATCAATACTATGCGCAAATTCCCCTAATGTGTCTAATTTTAATACATAATGTACATTATTTCAAATCATAGCATAAAGTGTACAAGACATCATAGTCATTCAACGATTTATTTTAAACCGTGGAGTATATTCAGGTAGTAGGGTGATTTACAATATATCCAAGCTAATATACAACATCAGAAAAAACAAGGAAGATCATATACCTGAAGTATCAAATGTATCACTATTTTGATTTCAGAATCGGCTTTAGATCATTAAAGAGCTGGTATCGAAGATATCGACATTTCAGTATTGATCCGCACATTACTAGAATGCTCACCACAACGCTTTTGCGACAATTTCGAAGATTTTGTGCAATGGGAGTCAATATTTTCTCAACAAAATGATCCTAAGGTGGAACATTAGGAAGAAAGATGGCAAGAATTTTGGTATGGAAGTTTGTAAACAACTTGTTGCTGCGTCTGTTCCATGGAGCGTGTGGGTGAAGTGGTGAATTGTGATGTTCACACTGACATGAAAAAATCCAATACAGGTCGCTTATGAGCAATACAATCAGAATTGATCTGTAGTGTGAACATAGCCTAAGGCTACAGTACAGTTCAGATTTTTTTCAATTGCAACTCAGGTGTCATTCGTATGTGGATATAAATGGGATATGTATGCAATGCGACTGCACCGTTAATGCTCATGTGGCGTATATTCGATATATGGGTCATAGGAAGGCGTGTTTTACCGTGCTTACCAATACTTTAAAGGTAGGTATATTACAAGTTGCATTTGTTTGGTAATGTGAATGACCACCTAAAAAAATTATGTTTAACAAAAAATACGATTTCCAGAAATGATGGATGGAAATGGTGGAGTCAATTCCAATTCATCCATTGAAATTAATTTAATTCTGAAATTCAGAATTTTGCAAAGGCCTTTTTTTTTCTGCCTCCTTACTGCAGCAATGCACATCCTCAGTGCATTTGTCGAGAATGTGCCCGCTAGTGGTATGTGAATCCATAAGGAAATATCGATACTTCCGATACCAGCTCTAAAATCTATTTTCAAATCCAAATATTGACTCTTTCGATGCTTTGTTCATTTTTGGTTAACATTTTTTTTTCCTGTAGTTTTATATTACCTTTGGCTATATCCCCGCTACTTTAATGTACTTCAGGATTTAAAATAAATAATTTACTGAAAAGAATTAATAAATTATTAGTTTTTTTAAATTATTTACATTGAAATAATTATGCATTTATTAAAAATGATATTTTGTATTCTGTATGTTCAGATCTAAAAAAAATATACAACTTTTTAATATTTACCAGACCTGTTATGTGCTTGTATTGCTGATACAAACCTGAATTTTAGTCAGTATCAGACTGGAAATGAAATCGGTAGTGTCTCACATCAAAAATGGGGCCACACAAAGATCGTGGGGCCCAACACAAGGTTTGTGTTCTGCGTGTACAGAGGTACAATTCACTGTAAAAGGCAGCAGGGGCAACATAAAGACTTGTATTTTTAGGGTGTGTAGACGTACAGTATAGCCACTCTACTTGCTCTCGTCACACAATAATATGTGGTTTTATTCAAGTGTCGTGCTTGAATGGAGGCACATCAATCAAAAGGAAGGTTTTGTTTCGTAGCAAACGCAGTTCACACGCAGACGTGACTTGCCATGTCTGCTGTTTCAAGAGTGAAAGCACATGACTGCTGCTGCTAGGTGAGTGCCGCTCCACCAGGTTGCTCCTTTCATTTAATTAAAAGACTGAAAATCAATAGAGTTCCAGGAAGGAAGAGGGTTTCGTTATTGCTGATGCCACAACTTTTTTTTAACATCTCTGTCGCTATCCATTTCAAACTGCATTTCTTTCTTTTATAGCAGTTCATCAGATACATTAGATAAGATGAACTTTATTCATCCCACATTGGGGAAATTGCATGGGTGTGTTATATGTAAAATGTACATGCATATGCATAACAAAGAAAGCAATGTATTATGACGATAATAAATCATATAATAACACAGAGAGAGAAGACATATCATACACCAGAAAAATGGAATGAGAACATTTTTGTTGCCATGACGTGCAACAAAGTAGGCTGATTTTTTTATTGTATTGTTTTACCCCCACCTCTGCCATGCTGACCATAAATCATGCATGTGTTTAGCGTGTGTTGTTCATCCGTCAGTCTCATTAAATTGGGCCCTTCATTACCCCCAAGGCCTTATTAACCCCCGGAAGGGCTGAGGATGTGGCTTTGTCAGGGAACGCAAACCCGTCCGCCCACCCCGTTCATTCATTATGAGCGTCCACTCTGAGCCTTGGCCCATCAATCCAGCCCTCACCGGCCGCACTGTCTCTTTCAAAGGCATATTTAACTTCCCGCTTATTGATCTGTGGAAATTGAATGCGTGTCAATTTGAATGAGTGCTGCAGTCATTTCAAAAGTGTTCAGTGTGCAGAACAGGACGGCCCTACAAAACAATACGAGAGTACAAGTACAGCTTGTACTGTATGGGAGACCCTCCAGGATTTGGCGATGTTGTGATCGCGCCAATTCACGCAAATTTATACAAACCCTTGAAGATCCCCGCTTTTGTCATTTTGGACACTCAAACTTGTCCCGGATCCGCACTCAATCAAATGTGTCCCTGCATGGCCCACTGACGTCCTCACTTCTTTTTGTTGATTTACGGAGATGTGGGCATGTGATTATAATTTGCCGCCCTCTGTCATTTAGCAACACAACTCCTGATAAAAATTTTAAGACCAAAAAAATCACATTCAATCCACATTTTTGCCACATTTTGCCAAAGGTTGTGGTCTTCAACTTTTGGTGGGCGTGTGAACAGCCTATTTCACTTTAATGCTTATTTTAGCAATAAATTGCTTTTTGTCTAACTCCCATTTCTTATTTTTGCATTTTAAATCTCTACTTAGAACCTTAATAAGACCCAACAGTGCAAAATGTACATTCTTGCAACTTTTTAAGGGTTGCTTGAATCTGAAATGCCAGTCCTCAATGTTTGGATGTTATTTTGTGGAACACAACACGCCCCTACATAATTTGATTGTATGAACCATAAAAAAACAAAAACAGTGCTGCTGCCCTTTAGACTTAGAAAATGTAATTTAGCCTCTGTTGTCCTGGTGTTTCATTACTTTCCAATTTACAAGATGGTGTGTAATGCTGTATTGAACCTTCTAACATCTGCCATGTGGTGAAATTACACCTCTCAAATAAAAATACAATCACGCTTCTTTTACTGTTACAAAGACATCCACACGCAACCAAGTAGACTTACACACAATGGCTGTTTTATTAGGAGCACTGCACAATCTAATGAGATACAATAATGATATATAACTCTACAAAGGGTTGGGTTATGAACGAGTTACGTTGCTGTTGTTTTTTTTATTGTAAGTGACACCTTGTATCTAAAGTACCACTTAAGCCACTCGTATTGTACACATGAAGGACAATACATGTAGTAATAAAAACGTTAAATATAGTCCAAGATTTAAAGTAAAGAACCATACCTTGCTCTCCATCCATCCATTTTCTATGCCGAAACCCCTGAACCTCCTGAATGTGAGGCCAACATGCTACCCACTCAGCAACCGTGCGGCCATACCTTGCTCTTATCCCTTTTATTATCTCTTAGCTCTTATTTGCTGCGTTATCATCCCCACCCCAAAATGTTATGTGTTGTTTGTAAACATGTTTTTTGCAAACGCAACAATACATTTGCAAACGCTTGATTTCTAGTTTATGGTGCTACCCATGAGGAGCTAGCTCTCACTGTCACGTCTGGAAAGTGACGTCATTAGTGTGACAGCTCTCAGCTACACAAAAATGGCGGTCTATGAGACATGACTTACACTTATTATAGCGAAAATTTGATTTGATTCATTAGTTTTAGAGGGGAAAAGAAGGGAGAAACATTTGGAGAAAAAGAGTAATTGTAGAACATTGACTTAAACTTTAAGAATTGGTGAGTTTGAAATATTTTGGAGTTGCTTATGTTTTAATTATTGTTTTAAATCGACAATTAATGAGTGTAAAGGGGTTACTAAAGTCTGGGGTATTTCAAGTTTTGTGGTCGTCGGGCGGTGGTGGCAGTGGCTGCTAGTCCCAACCGTCAAAGTATCCCTTTGAAAAGATGTACAGTATATATAACATACAGTATATTGTACAGTATATGCTTTGCAGCCTTGTCGCTATGGTAAAAAATTTTTTAGAATACAACATATAAACAAGACATGACTTATTCTGTTCTGTGGCAACATTAAAGTAGGGGTCGTTCTTTTTTTCTCCTCTTTTTCACAATGCGTCTATACAGAACTTTCAATGCAAATGCTTCTCGAAAAGGTGTTCCTTCAAAGCATCAGTGAAATGAATACTGAAAAAAAAAGAACTTGAAGTGGGCTCCCATCTGTCTCTCGTTGTCTTCAATTGTTTCGTTCATGTTTGTCTTTATTCATCCTAATTTGAAAAAGAAAACAAAGTTATAGTATAATTCTGATACATCCATCAGCAACACGTTTTGGCATGAATTTAATGAAAAAAATATACCCAATGCAGTCGACAAACGTTTGTTTACTCAGCTCTGGCTGAGCGGTGTCACCCCGTTGACGCAATTTCCGGAAATGTGGTTTTGTGCGTACGCGCCGAACGGCAGTTCAGAATACCCAGCCTTCTTGGAGTCTATCAGAGGGGTTCCAGAGAGCACCCTGCTGGTGACTCCGTAGTTCTACTGGGGGACTTCAACGCCCATGTGGGAAATGACAGTGTGACTTGGAGGGGCGTGGTTGGGAGAAACGGCCTCCCTGACCTGAACCCGTGTGGTGTGTTGTTGCTGGACTTCTGTGCGAATCACAGTTTTGTCCATAACAAACACCATGTTCGAACATAAGGATGTCCATAAGTGCACTTGGCACCAGGACACCCTAGGTCGCAGGTCTATGATCGACTTTTTGGTCGTATCATCAGACCTGCGTCCGCATTTTCTGGACACGCAGGTGAAAAGAGGGGCTGAGCTGTCAACTGACCACCACCTGGTCATGAGTTGGATTAGATGGCGGGGAAGGATGCCGGACAGACCTGGCAGACCCAAACGCGTAGTGAGGGTGTGCTGGGAACGTCTGGCAGAGTCTCCCGTTCGTCGAGTCTTCAACTCTCATCTCCGGCAGAGCTTCGCCTGCATCTCGAGGGAGGACCGGGATATTGAGTCCGAATGGGCCGTATTCCGTGCCTCTATTGCTGAGGCAGCCAGTTGTAGTTGCGGCCGCAAGGTGGTCGGTGCCAGTCGTGGTGGCAAGCCCCGAACCCGATGGTGGACACCGGGGGTTAGGGCTGCCGTCAAGCTGAAAAAGGAGTCCTATCGAGCATGGATGGCTTGCGGGACTCCCGAAGCAGCTGACAGGTACCGGCAGGCCAAGCGGCACGCGGCTTCGGCGGTGGTCGAGGCAAAAACTCGGGTGTGGGAGGAGTTCGGTGAGGCTATGGAGCACGACTTTCGGTCGGCCTCGAAGAGGTTCTGGCAAACCGTCCGACACCTCAGAAAGGGGAAGCAGCCCCCAGTTCACACTGTTTACAGTGCGGACGGGGGCTTGCTGACCACGACTGTGGATATAGTTGGTCGGTGGAAGGAATACTTCGAGGCCCTTCTCAATCCCACTGACATGCCTTCCATAGAGGAAGCAGAGTCTGAGGATACGTACGTGGACAGTTCTATCACCGTGGCTGAGGTAATTGGGGTAGTCAAATCACTCCCCAGTGGCAAGGCTCCGGGGGTAGACGAGTTCCGCTCAGAATTTCTCAAGGCTCTGGATGTTGGAGGACTGTGTTGGTTGACACGCCTCTACAACATTGCATGGAAGTCAGGAACAGTACCTCTGGACTGGCAGACCGGGGTGGTGGTCCCCATTTTTAAAAAGGGTGACCGGAGGGTGTGTTCCAACTATAGGGGGATCACACTCCTCAGCCTTCCTGGGAAAGTCTACTCCAGGGTGCTGGAGAGAAGGGTACGACCGTTAGTCGAACCTCGGTTAGAGGAGCTGCAATGTGGTTTTCGTCCCGGTCGCGGAACACTGGACCAGCTCTACACCCTTGCAAGGGTACTCGAGGGTATGTGGGAGTTTGCCCAACCAGTCTACATGTGCTTTGTAGACCTGGAAAAGGCATTCGACCGTGTCCCTCGTGGTGTCCTGTGGGGGGTGCTCCGGGAGTACGGGATTGATGGTCCGCTTCTACGTGCCATTCGGTCCTTGTACAATCGAAGCAGGAGCCTGGTTCGCATTGCCAGCAGTAAGTCGAGCTTGTTTCCGGTGAACGTTGGCCTCCGCCAAGGCTGCCCTTTGTCACCGATTCTGTTCATAATCTTCATGGACAGAATTTCTAGGCGCAGTCAAGGTGTTGAGGGAGTCCAGCTTGGTGACCTTAGGATCTCGTCTTTGCTATTTGCAGACGATGTGGTCCTTATGGCCTCATCAGGCTGTGACCTTCAGCGTTTATTGGAGCATTTTGCAGTTGAGTGTGAAGCTTCTGCGATGAGACTCAGCACCTCCAAATCCCAGGCCATGATTCTCAGTCGGAAACGGGTGGACTGTACCCTCCAGGTTGGGAGTATGGTCATGCCTCAGGTGGAGGAGTTCAAGTTTTTGGGGTTCTTGTTCACGAGGTTGGAGCGTGAGATCGACAGACGGATCGGTGCAGCATCCGCAGTAATGCGGTCGCTCTACCGAACCGTAGTGGTGAAGAGAGAGCTGAGCCGGAAGACCATTTTACATACTTTATTTAACCAAAAAACAAAATACAAAAACCACATTGTGGACGACTGACACAGGTGCATTTTACAGGATTGATAGCATTTTGAAGATAGTGAACATGTTTGGGATGCTGTGCATATCGATATACTGTATGCTACATTAGACAAATGGTGGTCACACCAGGTACTGACTGGTCTTCAGACACCCCAAGACCACCCCCGATACAGTTAAACTGCTAATTTTAGAGTGTCCTTTTATTGCGGCCAACGTAAGGCACACCTGTGTAATAATTATGCTGTGTCATCAGCATCCTGATACGCCATACCTGTGAGGTAGAAGAATTATGAAGGCCCACTAACACAGAATTAGACAAATTTGTTAGAAACATGTAGAGAAATAGAAATAGTGAATAGTAAATCTTTATTTTTGCAGTAGACCACAAACATTTGGGTTTGACATAAAAAGATACATTTAAGAGCCAACATTCAAGCTTTTTCCAAAGGTGTCCCATTGGGATCATATGCACATCTTAGAAGCAAAAGCAAAAGTATTGGGGCATGTGACTGACAGGTGTGTCGTCTTTTTATTCCATCATTAAGTAGCATTTAATGTCTACACTCGGTTTCACAGTGTGTAGGATAAACAGCATTTAGAGGTGAAAACAACATGGAATCCAAAGAGCTGACAATCAGAAGCATTACACAATTGCTCATCATTACAACCATTTCAACCAAACAATTTTATGGCTCATCTGTACAGTCTGGCCTTGCTATTTTTCCTGCCAATGAGGTCTTTGCATCGTCTGCTGTCGCCATTGCACTTTTGTCTATGAAGCGTCCTAGTAGATAGTGAGACCTTCACTTCTGCCCTTTGCAGTATGTGGTTGATGTCACTAACAGTTGTCTCTTTACGGCGTTCACAATTTGTTGATGTTTCACCTGCTGATGTTTTCCTCGCTCTACCTGTTCCACATCTGTTACGTGTGATTCCATACCAATCTAGATTTAACCTCTGGAAATGTTCTATTCTCTAGTATTCTTTTTTTTATATCTAAGTGCTTCTGGAGGGCACTATTTGTTACGACTGGGTGCTCGGCTAGCTCGGCGCGACATAGCGAGAACCCCGGGGAAGGAGCGAGCAGGACGTCAGCCAGGTAAGGTGCAGAAAAAGAGTCTTTTAATAATAAAGTTGCGAGGCAGGAACAAAAACAGGAACACGAAGCACACACGACATCCGATGGCAAAAAGGGCAAAAGGCAGAACTCACCGTAGGAGCAAAAAGATGACCGTATGGCACAATAACAAAATTACATTCAATGACCCGCCAACTAAAGCTGCACACACCTGAACTTAAATAGCATGAACACAAATGAGGAACAGGTGTGTCTAATCAACGGAAATCACCACAACAAAGGAAAACCCCACTAGAACCCAAAACTGTCACGGCACAACACCCGGATCGTGACACTATTTATATATATTTATATCTATATATCTATCAATATATGACCATGAACTTATATAGGGGGACAAAATCATTCACCTGCGATTGACTGGTGACCAGTCCAGGGTGTACCCCCCCTCTCGCCCAAAGCCAGCAGGGATAGGCTCCAGCATACCCGCGACCCTAATGAGGATAAGCGGCATAGAAAATGAATGAATGAATGAAAAATCGTTCACATCTTCTGAGCAACCACTGTGATCCTCTCAGCATCTGAACTTTTTTCAATGAGAAATGAGGTTCCTTCCAAGAACTTTGTAGATTCTTCTTACAAAAAGCACTTCCACAAACTATGGAGTCACCTATCTCCAAAAACTTGCATTGCTTTACTCAACAAAAATATGAATTCCACCCTTTTCTCCCGTCTTTTACATAATTACATCAGCCTTTTACACCATGAAAATGTCACAAGTTTCTCACCTTGTTTATTATATAATTAATGTACAGCAAAAAAAACTGTAAAACAAATTATGGTTACCAATAACAGGCAATAGTGTAATAATTATAGTTTAACAAAAATACTGAAAAGTCTTAACTTATCTTTTTTAATTACAACAATTTGTAATTTTGTTTTAAAGGTTACTAAAAAATATACAATTAATTCAACATTAGTTTAGTATCTCCCATTAAAAAAAAAAAATAATTCCAAAAACTATTTTGTAAATTCCACAGATTTTTTTTTATTTTTTACAGTGGACATACACACCCATGAAATATAATCTTTGGGATGTGATTGAATTACATAAGGTCTCATCTGATGTATTTTAGATTGCTTACCTAAAATGTTGACAAAAATATGTTTCTTTTATACTGTTACATTAGACTGTTTTTTGGTTTTTGTTGTTTTTTAAATTATTATTTTTCCTAAAAATAAATGCCATACCTGCAATTGACTGGCGACCAGTCCAGGGTGTCCAGCTGACTTTTGGCCGAAGTCAGCTGGGATAGGCACCAGCATACCCCTGCAACTCTATGAGGATAATTGGCATAGAACATGGATGTATGGATGGATTCTCTATCTGTTGTTAAAAAATAATACAAATAAGGTTATTAGCTTGTTATTATGAAAAAAACAGCTAATTTCTGGTGAAACAAAATGTTCATAAGAATCGGTTAGCTAGACTTTCTTGATGTGATAGTTTCTTCTCATGTAAAAATTGCTAGTTAAGAAAAAAAATATATAGTAAAAAATTAAGAAATGGTTGCTTAAAATGGGTCTTTTTTACTTTCCAGATATGTAGTTTTTGTAGTGTACCAACAAAAGCTTTCAACACAACCAGGAAGCATAATACCAATAAATATAAATAACAAACACGAGAAATTCACTAAGAAGTGGAGCATAATATCAGTGCAGGATAAGTTCTGTTTGGGACTGTCCAGTTTTGGTCTTACTCCCCTGGTGAGGGGTTCCGGGCATGCCCATCTTGGAGAAGACCCCGGGGAAGATCTAGGACACGCTGGAGGGATTATGTCTCCCAACTGACCTGGGAACGCCTTGGTGTCCGCCCGGTGAAACTGGAAGAGGTGGCCCGGATAAACGGAAGAAAATTGAACTTTTCCTTTAGACATGCTCAAGAATGCAACATTTTTATCCTTAAAACTCACTCCAAGCCATTTTTGTTTTTGATGGTCCAACAGTTGAGCAGTTGAGAGTGACAGTGTGTCCAATACCAGAGCTTTCCTTTCCTTTTCTTTGATGCGCCACCTCCAGTATAACCAGTAGTGCAGCTACTGGTGATAAAACAAACAAAAATACTGGTGATAAAAGAATGTGATGGTGCACGTGATGCTGACTCTTGCTTTCCTTCATCAGGATGAGGGAGGAGCTGGCGGTGCACAAAGAAGGAGAAGTGGAGCTCCTGCGAGAGGCCCTCAGCTCGGAGTTGCAGCTCCTCCAGAGTGTACGTACATGAGTCTATAAGCGTTGCATTCAGTGGCGTTCCCATGTACTGAGTGTAGTCACTGTGACACGTGTCAGGTTTGTCTTCATCTCCGTTCTGCAGCCTTACATTTAGTCTTTTCAATGTTTCTTTTAGGAGGTGGACGGGCGCCAGGGTGGAGAGCAGCGTTAGGAACACATTGTGCTGTTTTTGAAGGCAGGCCAGCTTGTTCTGACAGAAGTGAGGAATTAGACCTTCCAGCAAATATTTGTTTAACCTTTGTGCTAGACATGTTTGCTTTGCAGTGGTTAGAGAAGAGTTGCTCAAACAGTTTATGATTTAAAGTGGTCAAACCTCTTGTGACATTAATGTTCATTTTAAGTGTTGCTATTTAAAAAAACATGTTGTAAAGCTAGTTATCGCATCTTATAGCATATTCCATGCTGATTAAAAAAAACTAACTCGTATGTAGTTGACTTAACAGGCTGTAATCCCTAGAAATAAAAGGAGCGATGAGGTGATGCCGTTGCTGTGCTCCGAGTGTGTGGTGACATGCTGCCCTCTAGTGGGCAGTGTTTGGATTGGCTGTTGGGTGATTCAAGCAGGGAAACTTCAGGTCTCTTAATGACCGGAACAATTCTGCTGTTTAAACGTCAGACCAAAGTATCATGACAATGACAATTAGATCTTTTCACAGCGATGCAGTGGGCAATGACCCACTCCGTCATACCTGGCGGCCACTGATGGTGGAGTCAGGGCGAGGCATCAAGAATTTCACCAAAAAAGGGTTTCATTCATGTTCTATGCTGCTTGTCTTCACTAGAGTGGCGGGGGTATACTGGAGCCTATCCCAGATGACTTTGGGCGAGAGACAGGGTACACCCTCACAGAGCTGCTGCATCTCTCATGACCATAGTTGGAGAGGAGAGATGTGCTGGACAATATCAGATATCGATAAAAAAGCCAGTATCGAGCATCTGTCACAACATAGGTTTAAGAGTAGCGATGTTGCTGACATCGGTTGATATCGGTATCAGTAAAGAAGTGCTGAATGGTATCGGTAAAAACCAAAACTGAGCAGCTTTCACAACATGAGTTTCATGTCAACATGAGGGAAGAACTGCTGCCAATGCCGATGTTGGTTTAGATCGCTACAGGTCTATATCAATATCAAGTATTATATGTCAAATATCACCAATAATGAGCATCTCTCATTACATTAGTTTGAAATGTTGCTGCCGATTTCAGTAATGGGGATAAAGAAGTGCCGGACGACATCAGATATCAATATGAAAGCCAGTATCACGACATTACTTTACCACTTGTATTATTACATTAGTCAATATTGAGCATCTTTTTCATTTCTCTAATTGACTTTTGAAGCTTACTTTATCGCCGTAGAGGTAGTTTCTTTTGTGTGTCAGTGAATAAAAATCCTTACACAATTGGACCATTTTTTCCAGTATTTAAGAAACGGATGTAGCTTTGCAAATTTGTCATTGCTACAGAACAATCATCAACATTTTTGTGGTTAAAGAAAACCTAGTTGCAGATGCAATTGTAGTAGTTTGATTAATCTAAGCTATTTTTTATGACACCCTCAACATTTTTACTTCAGGAGAGGGCTTGGTAGTGTTTGTGCGGACATGTCGCTATGAATTAGCAGTCCGCTGGGGAAATATTTACCAACACTAACCTTCCTCCTCGGCACGGTTTCATTCACACAGAAAATCTCTTTACCTACAACTAGTTTCTTTAATAGTAGCGTTTCAGTCACACTTTAGCAATCAGGGATTGCCTTCAAAGACACCATGTATGTTGAATTAACTTGTTTTGAGTTTATTTTCTTTGATTTGCAAGCATACTTAAATGCAGCAAATTGAACTTCCGCATAAAGAGTTACAAAGTCAGTGATAAAAATATCCACTTATTGTTTTTATTTGTCTTTCTGTTCATTTTGACCACACATAGTAAAGAGACGTGATGTTCGTGGTGTCCCTGAATGCATCTTGTGGTAGCGACCATGAGGAAGTCCCATTCCGAGTCTGGATGGACTAGTGACGTGTTTGTGAGTTGGAGATACATATAGACCTGATCAAAACCTTAAGACCAGTTGAAAAATTGCTAGAAGTGAGCTTTTGCTCATTTGGATCTTAATGAGCTTTCAACTAAAATATGCAAAAGCAAGACGGGGGAGTGTGACAAAAAGCACTTTCAAAAAGTCATTTATTGAAGCCATCAATTAAAGTGAAAGTTTAAGACTATCGCTCAAAAAAAAACAAAAAAAACTCTCCAAACCAGAACAAAAAATATTCTTAGTAGGACTCAGTAATGAGTAGCTCCACCGTTCTTGTTAATCAATTCAAAAATTAGTTTGGGCATTCTTGATGCGAGTGTTTCCAGGAAGCTAGTGGGAACATTGCTCCAAGTGGTGAAGATGCTTCACAAAGGGCATCAACTTTCTGGAACTGATAGCCAGTTTTATAAACTTCCCTTGCCATCCATCCCTAAATGTTCTCTATGGGATTTAAATCAAGGGAACATGCAGGATGGTCCAAAAGAGTGATGTTATTCTCCCTGAAGAAGTTCTTCGTCAAGCGACCATTGTGGACTGCAGCGTTGTCTTGTTGAAGAACCCAGCTGGTACCACACAGATGAGGGCTCTCAGTCATGCAACATCTGCACGTAACCAGCCGCCGTCTGACGACCCTGACGACCACCTGAAGCTCCAGTCTACCGCTGAATGAAAAAGCACCCCAACTCATTATGGACCAACCTCCACTTTGCCAGGTAGAAAACATCTCAGGTGGGCTCTCCTTGTCATGCCAGTAACGTTGGAAGCCATATGGACTATCAAGGTTACATTTTTTCTCATCAGAGAATAAAACGTTTCCACCTCTCAATGTCCCGCATCATAACAGCTGAATGGGAGTCAAGCTGCCTTTAAATGCTGAGCAAAATTTGTTTGCCAAGGGAGACTTCATAATCCAAATGAGTCTCCCTTGACATTTGACTGCGTTTATTATGATTTTTGTTGCGCCACATTTCGAGGCCGGATCTGACATGAAAAGGGACAGGTGGGGGGTGGTGTGGGGGATATAAGAAAGGGTGCAGAAGAACCTCACAAACATATTTCAACCATATTATAAACAACCATGATAATCACAATTTCAGCAACAACCAGAACAGTCACAGAGCAAAATGAGCAAAAATACAGGGGAAAGAAGAAAACAAAATAAAATAATAATAATGATAATACATGTACACACATTCATATACATATACATATATATACATATACACACACACACATATACACATACATACATATACATACACACACATATATATGAATATATATATGCACATATTCGTACACGTATACATTCACATACTGTGCACATACACATATCCATGCAGTACATACATACATACACATACAGTGTGCATATATATGTATACACACATACATATTTACTAATAATGATAAACATACAAGAAAAACAACGAGAAAAAAAACAGAACCTCTTGAACAATGACCATCCAGATGACACGTGCAACAAATCTACATTAAATCTACATTAATCTGCAGTGACAGGATAACTGCATCAGAGTGAAACAGAATGAGGAGATGTTTGTGGAAGGAACATGCCGGACCACGGCCCCCAGCAGAGGGGAAGGCCCCACCCCGCCACCCCAAGAGGCAATCGCGAGTCCACTCCGAAGAGGTGCAAGGGAGACCCGGCCTGACGCCGCTCGGCAGCCGAGCAAGGGCCACAGGGGGGGCCCGGGCGCCAACCGCCGGAACACCCGCCGGGGGCCGGCCAGCTTCGGGCAAGCAGGACAACCGCTCCCGAGCCCCCGGGCCCAGAAGCCACCCAACCCCCCAAAGCAGGGGCCATACCCAACACCCCGGGAGCTCCAGGCCACCCCAGACACAACTGCCGCGGGCCATCGCGTTCCCCAATGCCAGAGGAAGGCGCCCATAGAGGGCCCATGGGTCTACCCCCCCCCCTGTCACCCCCCGTGATCCGTCCAGCCCAGCCCCAGACCCACACCAAACCCTGTTCCCATACTCACACATGCCAACACACATACACTTACACACCTACATTCTCACATTTGCACCTGGATGTGCCACCCCCCCAATGCAGCGAGCAGCATCACCGCGAGCTCCCCCGAGACACGAGGCCATACCACCACACCCGGCAGCCGGAAAATCCACAGAGCGCCGCACGCAGGCCCGCAGGCACTCCTCCCAGCACTGCCGCCAACTGAGATCCGGGCCGAAACAATCCTCCCCCCCACCGCCCCCAACCCCAAGGAGCGTCCGAGAAAACAGGGGTGTAATAGGACCCTCTAATCCCCGCCTCCCCACCCAACTAAAAGTGTTATCAAGTGTGAGATGTGTGTGTGTGTAGGCAATTAAAATTGAGGAGCCGAAACTGCGTGACAACATGGGCAGAACCACTCCGCCGGCTGAGCACGGCTAAGTAGCTCTGCCCACCCTGTGACACAAGTCCCGCCCCCCAAAAATGAATGTGAGGTGTCTGTGAGTCTATGTATAGTGAATAAGTGTAATTAAAACTGGGGAGTTTGCGGCCCCCAGGGCATGACAGAAGGAGGTCATGTTTGTGAC